>OY744605.1:49260078-49830078 GCA_963556255.1 Allolobophora icterica
TCCCTATCGATACATCTGAAGTGTACGTGTGGTTCGTATAGAGTTGGACTTCGTTTGACGATGTGATCCGGTTTCGTCGGAATGCCAAAAAAGGAAGAAGAAAGGAACAAAAACACTTGCAGCAGACGGTAAGTCATCGAGGTCCAGGCTAGAACTATAATATAACTATGATATTGTCTCATGGAAACATCCTGCATGCACAAAAATATAGTATTATGTTATATTGCCATTGTGTTAAGTAGGCTACTAGAGACCAGCCTGGAAATTCTGGCTACAAAATGATGGGATATATTATGAGCTTTATCGCCCAGTATCAGGTTTGACTGACGGCTATCTGAATTGGCCAACATTTTAAAAGCTGCATTGTTCTCTGGCCTGAGACGCAACAAGCTCCTGTTATCAACAGTGTAAAACAGTATGTAAGAGGTAACGTGAGGTCGACCTAAACAGCCCTATCATCCGTAAGATGTCATTAAAAACTGGAAACAACTACTTGGAGAACTGGGGTTAAGCAATAGTCTACTGGTTAGCATGCTGGACTGTCAGTCATAAGGTTGAGAGTTCAAATTCCCACAAGGGCAGAAAATTGGAGATTTCGGATCTACTTCCAACCCCGAGTGAACTCCGCTATAACGAGTTCACTGACCTGTACACTGTCGGTATGAAGATCAGACGGTGAGGATGAGGACTGACCTCTTCCCTCATGTGCCAAGGCTAAGAAAATGAAGTCGCTGACTCTTTATACCTATGGTTGCCACTCAGGCTAGCTTATGGGACTGCCCTTCTTTGTCTGCTTGTTCCCTGTTGCTCAGGCTGGGTTGAGATGGAAACGTGTTTGAGTATGTGCCTTGAAGAGACGCTATACTAATGATCAAAATGAATAAATGAAGGAGTGAATGAATAAAAGTGACCAGTCTTTGAAATAAGCATAGTTGCAAGACTCAGAGACTTTTCGGTGTTAACCCTCTCCCTCTCCTCCCAGAGGTGATCTATGAGACCTGTGCAGTTTCAGTTGGAAAGTGTTTTATTGTTTGGCAAGTTTAAATCTGTGCTGCCAGATCATACCCTGTGCTATAGGCAAATGGTGACACTTTTTAAAAGTAAAGTTGTCTCTGAAAATAAACAATCAAAGGTGTAGCACAAGTTATGTTATGTATCGATGGCGTTTTAAGCAAACCTCGAGGGTACGTACCATACGTATTCTATTTTTTGAAAGGTACGTACGTTTTTTAACGTACCCTATTTTAGGGTACGTAAACAATACAAAAATTGCATTCAATCAAATAATTGTTTTCGCATTTTTCAACACTTTCACGTGCGTCCATTCCTTCCCACGTTCTCTGGGCATCGCTGACTGATGCGTATAAAGATATACTACAACTTTCGAGTTACAGAAATTTGCAAACCAGTGAAGTGTACTTAGCTATCCTCAGAATGAAAGTACAATTTGCATTAAATTAATCATAACCGAAGAATTTATCGAATTAAATTTAATGTTACGCTACCGGAAGTACCGGTTTCAATGACGCATACTGTTGACGTCAGATCATACGTAGGCTATGGGTCGCCGAGTAAACCATAAATAAAATTTTCGTGTAGGCCCTATGATACGTACCATACGCGTATTGTATTTTTTGAAAGGTACGTACGTATTTTAACGTATTCTATTTTAGGGTACGCGTACCCTCGAGCTTTGGTTTTAAGTGTAGTCTCTCAGATCCCATATTGCTTTACCTGAGCATATTTCTGAGCTTATTTTAGACACAGAAGTTTTAAAATTACACTTCTGGATTTTCTTAATTATATTTTGAAGCATTCACTTAATAAATCAATCTGAGAATGCAAAACTGAATTTCATTGTTTAGATAGTATAGTTAAAGTTAAGGTTACTATAATGCTGTGTTCTACAAATTTTATTGTTTCAGTCTATTCATGTTATTGAATCTTTTCAAGTGATTTTTATTTATGTGATATACTTTTTGTTTCCTGTGCATGCAGCTCATGTGGTTATGGAAAGGTAAATGAACTTTCTCTGCACATTAGCAAGACCATAAGTAGAGATGATGATTTACAAGTGTAATTGTTTTTCTCTTATGTCCCAGACCTTCTGTTACTTTTACCCCCAACTTCAAACCCTAGCTCACCCTCTACTAGTTCTTATAGGCATGGTCTTGAGGTGGGAGGCTTGTTTGACTGAAGTGTAAACTTGATAACAAGACAACCTTTCAGGTTAAGTGGCTAACATCCTGCATTGCTAGTTTCTGGTGATGCACCAGGTTTCAAACATTAGACACACAGGTGAAAGGCAGATGCAGTAGCTATAGCATTCAACCATCATGCATGCAATGTCAGGACAGGTCATATCTGTTTGGTGTGCAAACTGCATATTCATCAGAGGCACTCAATTTGAGCACCTCTTCATGGCTTTAAAATTAATTTATCCTGAAGTGGTAATATATAAATTGTGATTATGATTGTGACCTGTAGTTGAAATACTCAAGTTTCATCAACACTGGCATAAGTTTTTTTATTTTCTGTATTGCTTTGATATATTTGACCTTTAATGCAATCCTTATTAATATGTTCTAATAAATTTATAATTTACTGAAGTAGTCTTCAAGCTTTTTCTTCTTTTTCTTTTAAGTTCTCTGCCCTTCGGCAGGTTTCAACATCCAAGCTTTTTAGACTGTTTAAATGTTACTTATACCCAGAACTGACAGAATACAAGAGGTACAGATGAAATATAAAATTGGTTCGCCAATGTGAAATATAAATTTATTAAGTACTGCATCATTGCCTGTTCTTGTACATTGGACCAAGCATGTATACATAAGGCTTTAGAAGCATTTCAACTTGCTTAGCTGTCTTCATGCCACTCTCACCTGCATCTGGGATTATGACTGAACTCTGTTACAATCAGTTAATCCTTGTACATTATAAAAGCGGCACTACAGAAATCCTCTAAGGAGAAGAGCCTGCTTCTGAAGTCGAAATCACTGCTCTCTTTTTTTGACCAGACCAGTTCATGGCGATAATTTTTTGTACCTCTTTTTTGACCAGATCAGTTCAAAACTCTTTTTTGACCAGATCAGTTCAAAAATGTCCCCCTCACCTGTCAAACAAGATCACCGTCACTGATTGCCAGCTATTCACACTATACAACCAACTAGAGCTATTCATTCTTCATCATCATGCCTTTCTCTATCTCGGCCTCTAGTCTCCTCCTCTGTCAAATTCTACATCTGCTCATAAAATCTACATCATGCCAGCTGTTTGGAATGAACTCTTGAAAGATCTCTGCCATTTCATCCATCCCTTTCACTCGCCTGTATATCTCAGCATTCCCCCATTTACTCTCTCTTCTGCAGCTTTTTACTCAAGACTGAAAACCGAACTCTTCGTGGTATCCGTTGGTCCCGCTTCTAGATAGAGTAATTTTTGTTTTTTATAGGAGTAATTACTGAGTTCAGCTTATTCAAGTAATTTTACAGTTTTTACTGTAGGAAGAAGGAAAGAAGAAAAAGAGAAGATGATTTAACATCGAAAGCCCTAGTCAAAGTTGATATGGGTGGTGGACCAGAGCAACAGTCGATGGATAAAAAATTACAGGATGGATCCAGGTAGGACTTTTAATATAATACAATACCATGCTATTTCATTGTGTGCTTGATTAAAGCCTTTCTGTGACACATGTAATGTGCTCTTGTTGGGAAAACCAGTGACGATAATTGTTGAATTCCTCATAGGCATAGCTAAGGCTTCAGAAAACTTTCAGAATGGCACACCAACAACATTTCAGTTTACATTCTCTAATTAATGTGAAAATAATCAGTGTCTTATTCAGTAGCATTGGTTTCAGAACATCCTAAAGTGTCTTGCCACTCCTTCTGCTTGAGTGGTCTTCTCATGTCTGGTGCTTTTCCCTGAGTAATGCTTCCCGAGTCTCTGCCTTCCGTGCATCTGTGGGTGATTAGGGGTTAGTTAGTGACACTTCCTTCTTTATCCAGCCTTGGGACTGGCACCATCTGAAAACGGAAGTGGCCTAGTTTGTTAAGCAGTTGGCATATTTAGATACTGTCAAATCTCAAAGACGACAAATCTTCTTTGAGTGACTTGGGCTATCTGTGTGGCAGCCTATCTACATGACTTGGGCTATCTGTGTGACTTGGGTTATCTGTGTGACTTGGGCTATCTGCATGACTTAGGCTATCTGTGTGACTTGGCCTATCTGCGTGACAGGCTATCTGCCTGACTTGGGCTATCTGTGTGACTTGGGCTATCTGTCTGACTTGGGCTATCTGCATGACTTAGGCTATCTGTGTGACTTGGCCTATCTGCGTGATGGGCTATCTGCATGACTTGGGCTATCTGCCTGACTTGAGCTATCTGTGTGACTTGAGCTATCTGTGTGACTTGACCTGCCATCCCTCTATGTGTTTGGGCTTGACCTGCACCCAACATGCGTGGGAATGATCTTGGTCAGGAGGCAGCTTGTCAAATCCCCATGTCTTCTTATGGGATTAACTACAGGCATAACAGCACACTGTTAATTAGTATTCTGGAACAATACAAATTAAATTGCCAAGTCAGTTACAGCAGTAGCACCAGTGGTAGCAGTTTTGCAGGCAATATATGCTGTTTAGCATATCAATTTTGTCCAATGTTGATTTTTAAACCATGCATCTGTCTGTCAACAATCAGGGAAGAGAATTCGACTTTGGCCAAACAAAATCAGACGCTTCAGAATCAGATTCATGAGACAGAAAAGGAGACGATGAGCATTGTTGAATTCATGCAGAAAAATGAAGAACAGAAAGATCAACAGGTTCACTTTCAAGTCATTTCTTTATCTGATTTTATAGAATTCAGTAGGACAGTTTTTTGTGTGTGAAACCTCCAAGGGTCTCCAATTTAATCCTTCAAGAGATTTGTTAATTGAGAAACTAAACTATAATTATGTTTCAGGAGGTTACCCCTTCAGGCTTATTTTCACACCTTTGGCTTTGTCTCATTGGCTTTGACTTTATTGGTCCTTATTGGTATTCTGATGAAATAATTTCATTGCATTTTTGTTAAAGAACTCTTACTTAACCTTTGCTCTTACACTAGAACTCTCATCCTGAGCTGATTGGAAAAACCAGTTTGATTTCTGCTGGACTTAGCTATAGAATTTGACTTATTCATTGGTTTGTATTTCTCTTTGAGAGAGGTTGGAAGTACATGTAGGGCTAGTGATGATTATCATGATTTCTGACTTATATTTCAAACAGAGTTATTAAAAATCCTATCCTGATTTCTCCTCCTCCCTTTATCTGTCTCAATGCTGCAATTTCACACACAATTCACTTTACCATCTGCCTTTAACATTTGTATCTGTTCTTCGAACTGAACTTTCAACCTGCCTGAACCTGCCCGTATCTGCTTTACCAATTACCAATTTGTTTTTGATTAGACACCTGTAAATAAGACTGTTTCCTTGACTTACCTTTTTGAACCTGAAGATATGCAGAGATTATGATTACAGTAATTATATGAGTTACAGATTATAGCTTTGCAATTGAGTTACAGTTTATTACCAGTAAATTAAATTTGAACAGTCACCTGAGGTGTGATCTTACTGCATCTGGAGTACTATAGAGGTTTGAAAGCATTAAGCAGGACTGTACTGGCATTTATCATAAATCATTTGACCTCTTATATGTACATATATACGAGTGAACTCTGTATTTTGCATTATTTCTTTATTTCATAAACAGCATGAATGCAATGCCAAGGAATACAAATAAACATAAATTGCTTATCAGTTTCACTAATTTCTCCAGATTGAGAAGCTGAACTGGGAGCTGAAGAACTTAACAGCAGAGCATGAGTTACAGAAAGAGGCAGTGGTAAGAATAATGTGATGCATACGATCTCTTTCTTAGATTTGTATGGCACTTCCGGAGACATTGAGCAGCAAATATTATTCTGAAATGCCATGGAAGTGTAAACTTGGCAATTACAATGCAGCTGTAACTTGTTGATGTTGACACTGGTCAGAAAGTTAACATTATGTATCATGATGACAAAGCTATTATATTGCTCATTTTGCTCAAGGGTGTGAGCTGGGCTTCAAGTTTTGGAGCAGGGATCACATTCCTCTTTATTATAACTTTCATGTAATGTATGATAATGTAACAATTTTATAAACCATTGGTTAGTTTATGTTAACTGTTAAGAAACATGAATTTATGATTACTGTAGGTTAAAGAATATCAAGGTCGGGTGGATGACCTGGCCCAAAAGTTGGTCCATAAAACGCAGGAACTTGATTTTGCCAAGACGGAGTTGAAGCTGATTAAAGAGTTTCGACATAAACGGTCTCAGATGCAGAAGGATCTGGAAGAGGTTGGTATTTTCATAAATCCACTGTAGTCTGATGTAGTGTTTAAAAACTTCATTTGAAAGTATTTTATTGTAGTGCATTACGTATAGAACTTTTCAAGATATCTGTTTGAATTGCTTGAAAGAGGATAATTTCTGATAATTCACAAAAGATGGAGATGTACATAGAATGGCAATTGTTTGTAGATTGCCCCAAGCCTTGGATAGCATGTTTTGCATTGTCGTAGTAACATGCCACATATCTTAGGACATTTACTTTTACTATAAATAGTTTAATAGAAAACTTTGTGTTAAGCATGTGTTGTGTAAGAGCAAAGTGCTTATTATGTTCTACTTCTTTTAATTTTATTATGTTCACTCATTATTTATACCACCGTAGATTGTGCTGAATTTTGCTTTGCTTGAGCTTCGCTTGTAATATCACTGCATGATTATGTCTGTCACTGGTCATCACAACGTATTTTCAGGCTCAGGAACTAATGGCTGCTGCTAATCAAGAATACAAAGACAATTTGGCCATTGTTCAGGAAAAGTTTGCCAATGAAAGGGTAGATAAAGATTAATGTTTTTAGTTGTCATCAAAGTTACGTTCTCTGCAAATTCAACCATGATAATTTGTAACCAATAGCAATGGGTAACATATTAACCACTGTTAGTTATTGCATATAGCTATGAACTTGGACATCCAGGTATTTTCAAACTGCTTTCATGTGTAATGCCACTAATGAAACTCATGCCTGTTGAAGAGTTGTCCATGCACAGTTTAAATAAATTTATCTGGAATTTTGCCTTTGGTAAATTAATTTTTGGCATTGTACCTGGTATTTACGAATCTCTGTAGCCTTTGGAACAGTCTTCCTCCAACTTTTTGTACAGTTTTTAATCTTTGATATCATTCCAAATTTGAATTTAAAAAGTAACCTATTCATCAGGTCTATCCCTGAAACAGGTTGTCTTTTGTTTTTAAGTCTTTGACCAGCTAGATATTTTGTTATTAGTTGTTGGTTTGCATAGCAGCACCAGCGCCATACCAAGATATTTTTGGCAAATTTTTTATTTTCAGAACCACTATCTTAATTGTTTCCAAACGAAACAAGACTGGCATATACCAGTAGTGCATTAAGCCATCTATAGAGACAGAGGCACCTGGAATTCTTTCGTTATTAAAATATTGATAACTGTGATGAATGGTCTGTCATGATCGGCTTTGATTACAACTGTCAATCATAATTCTTGCACAGTCAGTGATTTCCTATTCAGCTTATTTGGCTCAGCTGATTAGAATCCTAGACCAAATCACTGCATGTTACTGGTAGCTCATTCGTGAAACCTAGTTCATAGCTGTAGCCAAATAATTGCCTTCTTCGCTTGGGTATAGGTACATTTGAATCTGTATGTACATGTGCAAATGAATTCATACATGTAAATTCACATATGTCTTATTACAGTACTAAAGTGAAGAACATGTGAGAACAAAATACATGTACTTGGTACATGTGTCTACTTCTATATATTTATGTACTGTTATGTATATACTACATGTACCTGGTACATGTATCTACTTCTATATATTTATGTACTGTTATGTATATACTACTATATATATCAGCAGGTACCAATGTGAACTGATTATATTTTATTGTAATATGAACTTTTATTTTAGCAATCCTTAAAGCATATTAATACTGTCATGTGTGTGTGTGTGTGTGTGTACCTGTATGGTATACTTGTATGTACTGGTGAATATGATCTTATATATATATATATATATATATATATATATATATATATATATATATATATATATATATATATATATATATATATATATATATATATATATATATATATATAGCACATTTCAAATGTCAGGATGTTGGCACATTTTCTTGAATAGTTACACTATGGTAGTTGATAAAAGAGGTACTAAGAGAATTTCTTACATTTATATCGCATAGTCTAGCAAATTCTATTCATTATTCTGCTGTTTACATACTTTATTTGAAGGAGCAGAGGCATTCTTTATTTATTTACCTGTGCATGTACGCATGGGCGAATATTCTCGTTAGTTACTCCATGCAACCTGTAGAAACAATGTGAATGTGAGCCCCATCTGTTTTTAAATATTAATTTTCCCTTAATTGACTTTTAACAGCTGAAGTTGCAACAAGAGGCTAACCAGAAGATCTCACAACTCACATCACGTGCTCACAAAGAAATCCTCGCGTATGTTTCAAATGTGTATTCAGACATGTAACTTTTTCTGCACTGAAATTATGTAGTACCAGCATATATATAGCGCTATGTCCGGACATGTTTGTATGTACATATGTATGTACGAATATTGCTGAACAGTTTTATTGAAACTTTTCAAAACCTCTTGAAGACTCTCCTTGTTTGCTGTAGGGATGTTATCGTATGATAATAACTACTTTTGCAGGAGAAAGATGCTCAAATAACTGGAAAAGTCTCCACTGGCAAGCTTTCACATGCACGTAGAAACAAAGCAATAATTTGTCATCCATAACTGATTGATGACAAGTTCTGAGCTGCATATTCATTCTGTGCTACTGTAACAATTGATGAATGCTTGCAGTCAAGAGCTGTTGGTTACATCCATTGTCCAATTCTTTGCTCCTCTCCAGTCATATCTTAAATCTTAATTCCTTTACTCAGCAGATTAATTAATTAATTACTTAACTTCATAATCTTCTATCTTCG
Source organism: Allolobophora icterica (assembly GCA_963556255.1). Classification (NCBI taxonomy): domain Eukaryota; kingdom Metazoa; phylum Annelida; class Clitellata; order Crassiclitellata; family Lumbricidae; genus Allolobophora; species Allolobophora icterica. Next base: position 49,269,184 of record OY744605.1, read on the forward strand.
TAGAAACCTAGATGAGTCGACAAAGGCAGTCTACAAGGAGAATGTTCGGATAAACAAAGTACTGCATTACTACATGGAAGAGGTGGAGCAGCTGAAACGATGGAAGAAACAACTGGAAAAGGAAAACAGTCAATTGAAAGCTGCCAAAGAACTTGATGAGGCACTGATACGACGCAAAGTTGGCCAATCACGCCACAATAAAAACCTCATTAAAGAGGTCAGGCATGATCAATAGTGCAAATAAAACATGATACTTAATTGAAGTTTATACTTTAATAAATTTATAAATTTATATAATTTTACAATTGTGTTTTTCTCAAATGTTGGGTTAGGATGGTCCTTGATGACTATAAGAACTGGATTTGTGATATTAATTATGAGGTTTTTAAAGTGCACAAGGTCTCTAAGCATGTGACCCGTATACTCTGCAGTATTTGAGGCCGGACTAGTCAGCCACAAGGTGGTATTACAGTTTGGTCATAAATGTTTGAAATTGTTGTTAGGAAACATCTGAAGATGCAGCTGAATATTTTATCAGTTTCATTCTGGAAATTTATATAGCGCCTCTTCATGAGACCTACTCTGAGGCGTTTGGTCCAAATGCACGAAACTTTGCAAATAAAATTAATATAGAGATCTTTTAAAATAGATAACATTATTAAATTATTAATTAGTAACTTCGAAAGCACTGGCATGTAATGCAGAAGGCATTTACTGATGGCATTCCAAAGTCGCCCTAATCAGGTCGACTTCCAGAAGATCAGTTCATGGAGATAGAGAGAGAGAGCCTATGGTAGATAAGCAATCTGAAACAGGTAAGTTTTAACATAATTGCATTTAATAAATATTATCATAATTGTTGTCATAAATTTCTAGTCTAAGCATGTTCAAACGTAACTTAAAAAACTGGCTACTAAAGTTCTGACAAGGGTCTAATTGATGAATGAGAGGCAATGTTCTGTGGATTTGCTAGCTGCCCTCCTTTTATTACGCATCCTGGTTTGTTTAGGTATTTGTTTCTTGGTCCTGCTTCAGAGGAGTACTTTGTACCCACCTCCCAAGTATATTAAGCTCAAAGTTGTTATCAGTTTCTGTTATCTTGATTCTCGTTGTGCAAACACTTATCTAATTGGGGGACCCTTCTCAGCGGGATTACATCCCTTCTGGGTCTCCCTTTGTGCTCCTTAACTTCACTAGAGCACTTTTACTGGTGTACACACCTTATTATTACAAACACATTACTATTACAAACTCACCTCCACTGTGCATTATTATAGTTTACTATTACCGTTTCTTTAGTATTTTCTCTGAGGTTACTTAAATTTAATTAACTATTTTGCTATTCTAAAAGTTAAGTATTTTCTGCAATGTGTTTGTAGTTATGTTATGTATCTTAACTAGCTTTGAAACGTGTTGTGCAATATTATTGGGACCAATAAATGTTGTGATTGATTGATTGATTGATAAATTTTTGCAAGAGTAATTCCTCAGAGATAAAAGAAGACAAATGCTCAAACAAAATGATTTTCTAGCACTTAAAGAAACAGGCAGAAAGCAACCAGGGTGCTCTTATCGTGGTTTAAGTATTAATACGTGGTGTATATTTATTGCAACTGTCAAACATGGTGTGTTATCATGTTCTGAACTTTTTCAGCAATGTGTAACATCTCGTTGGTAGCATTGGGGTGACAGAAGTCAAATCTATGGGAAAAGTATCTTCAGGATAGTTTGGGACAGTTGGGAGAAGTTTCCTCACTAATCAAGCCCTACCTCTGGAATAAAGTTCTAGGAAACCGCAGCTGAAAGGGTTGTACCAACCGTGTAATTTATGTATCACTAGTTGACCTTACGTTTTTTTAGCTCCAGGAGCGTGTTTCAGCACTTGAGAAAGCACTGAGTCTGGTGGTTCAGGAATTTGAAGAGCAGCAGAGGTCGGCAGCAGAACGAACAAAGATGGAGATGGAGATGGCAGTTACGGAGGTTGCCAGGCTGCAGAAGACTGTGGAACTCAAAACGAAAGAGATGAACAAGGTGAAGAAACTGGCAAAGAACATTCTCGACCAGCGAACGGAAGTCGAAAGATTCTTTCTAGAAGGACTTGAGACGGTCAAAAAGGAAATAGCGGCAGAAAGGTAATGAAGAGGGTTATCTGGTAGAAGCTGTATAAGTAGGGAACAGAGGATAGCAGGTTTAAAAGAAAGACAACTATCAGGGACAGGTGATGAAGCTAGGTAATTAAGATAAAAAGCAAGGCAGGAATGCACAAACATTATAAGGAAAGGATAATGAACTGATGAAAGAAAGAACAGGAGTTTGGTGTTACAAAATAGAGGATTTGGTAGTATTTAAAATATATTAGTTGAGTAGAATTTAGTAGTATTTAAAATTTAAATACTACTGAAGGGGATGATGATGATTATAGGGTAAAGTAAGTAGTAAGTATATCCTTTATTGAACCAACTGCTAACCACACTTTGGTGTACATGAAAGTTTTATGATGATGATGATGATGATGATGATGATGATGATGATGATGATGATGATGATGATGATGATGATGATGATGATGATGATGATGATGATGATGATGATGATGATGATGATGATGATGATGATGGCCTTTAATAAAAAAAATGCAGAGAATTAATTACAAAATAAACTACTGATTATGTTGGTCAGGCCGAGTTGTGGTACGTAAAACCTGTTGCCTTGGTTTTTTAGAAAGGAATCACATCACAATTTTAACAGCTGTAATAGTGGAGAACGCATAAGGACTCGTTACTCAACCAACAAGCAGAGTATCAGCGCAAATGCCCAACATTGTAACGCCATGCAACCAGAACATGTGTGAGCTGAACTGTTCATTAGGCTCATTTTTAAAATGCAGCAGAATTTTATAAATTGCAATACTATGTAATAGTAACTCAGCTCTGTGCATACATCTATCTGCTACCTACAAGTCATGGGAACTACCTAATTCACTAGTGCTCAATCAAAACAAAATCAATGGGCAGCCAAAGCAGGCCCTTGAACTATGTGCTAATATAAAGAAAACAACTCTTCCAGCTGTGTTTAATAACATTTTAGCAAAATTTTCAAATTCATCACAGCAGTACCCAAACAAAAGTTAATTAGGCCTACTTTTTTTGAGTGCAGCAGAACAATGCTAAGAACATGTAGAAGAAAACTTTTAAGGAACTAGGACCTAAACTATGGAACAATATCCCTGATTAAATATGGAGTCTGAATATTTAACTTAATTCAAATCTAGCCCTATGCCAAAGATCTGTTTGCAAAGAGTTAAAACTTAGTATGCACAGTTTCATCTCCTTGCTAGAACATTGGGCCCACCCTAAAGGGCATTGTTGGTGACATTGCATATGATCTAAAAGCATTGTTCTTGACATTGCATATACCGGTAATTCTTAAAGGCGTCGCTCTTGACACTGCATGTGACTCTTAATGGTATCATTCCTCACTTATGCCTGTCGCCTTTTAAAGGCATTCTTGCCATTGTATTATGTCTAATAAAGGCATTATTTTGACATTGTTCGTAATGATTTAGATTTTGTTCATGATGGTGTTTTTTTACCTTCTTTGTGATCGTATCCAGCATGTCTTACATTTTAGTTTTAACATGTCATCAAAAGTGGATATTGCTGACCTGACTTGGGAACAAAAAGAGACGGTGCTTAGGTATCTCTTTGCGCGAATGAACAAGATGGCAGCTCGTGCCAATCGTACTAAAGCGTCAGTGCCTCTGTTGCTGCCCAGTGCGACTGAACAATGGCCTAAGCTGATGGACAAAGAAGCCTGGTGAGTAAAGGCAATTGTGATTTTTGAAGCACCAAATAGTTTAGGTATATGAGGAGTGATGAAACCCTGAGGCTGAGTTTAAAGATAAGTTTTCTTAAACAGCAGGTTGAAAAGGTAAAGTCAGGCATGCTAACCTAGTTTTCATTAACTGTGGAACAATATGTATACTACCTGTAAGTTTGCTCAAGACAATTAAAAGTAATGTGGCACAATAAATATGACCAGATGTTCAGGTGTCATATACTTGATTGCAGTTGCACCTTAGCAAATCTTTTGTTTTGATTTTGGTATTTTCATGCTTCAACTTCTGAAACACTTAGAGGAGTATAAACAATCTTTGTCCTAGATTATGGAAACTTGAGGCTTCTGCTTTCAGATGTGGTGATCTGGATTACTTGATGTGAATGAAGTTTACTGTTTTTCCAGGTTGGATCAAGGTGATGGTAGTCACATGGCATCAGAGGATCCAACATTCCTCACAGAAGCTGTGGAGGAACTAGGTGCAAGTACTGCTAAAGACCTGCAATCAAATGTTCCAGTTTCCACTTAGTGGCAGACAGGAGAATATACTGTCCATTTGTCCTTTGTGTGGCATCTTTTCTTCCTTCTGTAATCCAACCTGGTTGCAGAAACTTGAATTTGTGCTCTTCTATTTTGGCAGACTAACCAATGGATGAGGACTGAGTGGCTGACTTAGGATCATATAACTGACTCTAATGCTGCTGGACTTTAGAGAGAAAATGTATCAAAATGATTGCATTAGATCAGTAATCCCTCAGACTCCATCAATCACTAATATAATTTATACTGATAGTTTATTTATATGTATATGAATTATTTGTAATACACTGGGGTGTTAACATGTATATTTATGTGCAAATGTAGTGCTGTTGATTAGTAAAGACATAATGTGTCTGGGTCTCGAAACCAATTCTGTTAACTTATGATCACATCATTCACATGAATGACTACAACTTCGTGTCCTTCAAAAAGCCTGACACATTCTTATTTAACTTGTAAAGTTATAGAAAAATATATGTTACATATAATATATGTATATACTATGTAGACATATATAAGCTACATATACCTACAATATATATATATATATATATATATATGACCATTGCCTATAGTGGGCTACTGTGTAGGTAGGGAATCTGTGCATCAGAAACATTAAAATATTAATTATAATGCTGAGGTAAATATTTAGTGGTAAAGCTTTGACACCATTTTCCGTCTCCATTAGCTGTAGTTGTCACATATCTGGCAGAAAATTCTGTGGTACAAAATACCAGTTAGTGTGGATTGTTATTGATGATAAATATCGAAATTTATAATGTTTGCATCGCATCCTTTGATATGTGCTTGTTATTCCTATCGTTAGTCGAAAGGTTATGGAGTCCGTTTTATATGTAAGCAACTTTGGATACAGTGCTTCTATGTTGTCAAACTTTGCGTGGTTTGATGGGTATTCGTTCACATTGCTTTGGCAGTGAATTAGAAACAACTGGCATTTCTCTGTTTGACGACTTTGGGTAGTCTATACATCAATCAATATTTATCTGTGGCCTAATTTTGTTTCTGTAGATTTCCATTAAAAACAGACTTTAAAAAGAAATGACTGGGTGCAGCATCACTAAATCACTAATGGCAACCAAAAGTGACATAAATATCTGTTCTAAGCATTTCTCATCTGCATGTTTCTGAATCTACAACTCACAAAATGAGGCTAAAAGAACATGCAGTTCCAAATATTCAAGTTCCAACTCCAGTTGCAGAAGGAGATGACAAGTAAATTGCGTTTTAAATGCTTTGAGGTGTAAACGGTTGGTGGACGTCCATGCCCCAAGTGCCCCACCATACTAAGCCTACTGCATTGTGGTCATTGCAGTAAGACATCAGATGCTGGACATTGCAGATAAGCTGACTAAACGCCAGGGGAGTAGGCCAGTACAGTTGCGATGCCAGCAATTTACAAAATGTATAGCAGTGGTCTGAGAACAGCGCATTGCGGCAGACATAAAGCAGTGGCCATACCCATGCAGTGAGGTCGAGTGGGCCGAAAGATGCAGAGGTACGAACGGTGTCAGCCAAAGATAGTGCAGGACATGCACCCATCCCAAAATAGAGCGCAGCCAGTCAACTGGCTTCCCGGAGATGCCAAAAGAAATTAACAGACGATTAATTGAAATGTGATCGACCGTGTCAAGGCCGCAAGGACATTAAACACAGGAAAATTATAACGAACCCTAACCATGGTGCCATATGTGTGTGTGCGTGCGTGTGTGTATGTGTGCGTGTGCGCGTGCATAATATGACTAATTAGCCGGGAGCAAATTGTTAGAATCCACATGCAATATTACTTGATACGCCAGGCCTACAATTTTTTAACGATTTTAGATAGGAATTTTCTGTAATAGGCCTATTAGATATAGGCCGGTAGTAATAATGACCAGCACTTGGATCAATTAAGTCTTTCACGCTTCTGAGAAGAAAGGAAGAACCATATTTAACGCTTTTGGGAAACCGCGGTTGAACATAGTTTGCTGCGAACGGCTGCAGCTCTAGGTGTGTAGCTGACTATATAGTATAGCTGCTTAAGTAAGTTAATGGAAGAAGATCATTCACAAACTCCTGCACAAGGCAAGGCGCTAGCGGATCAAGCTCACAGGATATCGGTGGAGACGACAGGATGAGATCACTGAGTTTCTCACAGGAAACTGCTTCCAGATCAGACAGATGGCATTCCATGTGCAGGAATTCCGGAGTAGCGGAGCTGGTGGGGTCATGAACAGAGTTGAACGGAGTTGGTTGTGAAGTAGGCCTACTCCATAAACTTCAAAGCCGTGAACGGTGGAGCAGCGTTGAAGGCGCCTTCCTGAAAAAAAAACCGGAGGCTATACCGAAGCTTGGACACTTTCCTCTGGACATTTACGCGGACCCGCCCTCCCCCCCCCCGTAGGGCAAATCGCCTCTGGTCGTTTCCCTGTTCAAAATTCCGTATTTTACGAATAAAGGCCTATAATAAAGGTGACAGAAGTACGTGTACGAACGTTGTCACAGACTCACAGATAACTGGATATGCTCTAGATAAATAGGCCCACTATTGATCCGTGCCTTTACTAACAGGCAATGATTGTCATTTACAGCATGGTCAGTATAGTATACATTATAATGCAAAGGAGTTGTTAACTTAAACTGGATTTACTGTAGGCCTACATAACAGGTTAATGGATTTACTGTACATAACAGGTTAATGCCCTTAAGACATGCACTGAGTTAGAATGCCTAAGTGGTTACATATATAGTTTGAACAACAGAACTTAAAGTTTAGAGCCAATGTGGTCGGTCAATTAGTGTGTTTCACCCACGCAGGTCCTATCGAGAATTAAGGTGAACTATACGGAACAGTTATCAACTTCCTGCATGACAGATTACCTAGCGTGTAATTAATTTAATTATTAATCAGAACTGGGCATAGTCTGTCTGTACTAGGTAGTTTTGTATTACTGATAAACACACATTGCATCAAGTAGGCCTATTACTACTAAGTGAGTGGGTCTAATACAGGTAGTGAATGAAACGCCTTCGTCTGATGCTGATATTCTAGCTGGACGACAGTGTTAAGTGGATGTAGGAGTGCCGTATAGGGATCAGTGCTTGGGCCACTGCTTGTCGTACTGTTTATTAATGACATAGGCGATGGAATTTTATAAAAAAAATTATATGTTTGCAGATGATAGGCCTATAGTACCAAACTATGTAGATCAGTGGGTTGCACAAACCACTGGTTAGGATACAGTTGAAACGCGGCATCCAGTTATGGAATCCAAAACAGAAACAGCACTTAGAAAAACTGTTGAAAGTGCAAAGAAGAGCTACAAAATTGACTTGGGGCTACAAAGATCTATGAAGAAAGGTTGAAAAGGTGTGTACTAACAACATTGGTGACAAGGAGGAGAAAAAGGAGATCCGATTGAAGCTTAAATGGGATTATCAATGGAAAGGAAGCACTACAGTGGGAGATTAGAGGTTCTTTGAATTGGCACAAAACAAGGCAACTAGAGGACAAAGATATAAGAAACAGAACGGAACATTATGACAGAAAGTGCAAAAGTTGTGAACTTGTGGAATGTTTTATATATATATATATATATATATATATATATATATATATAATATTAGGGCTGTACCGAATATTCGCTTCGTATTCGCTTCGGGGCCGAATAGTGGGCCAAATATCTATTCGGTATTCGGCCGAATAGTAGCGGTCGGACCGAATACGAATAGTGGTCATGGAACGATTGGTGTTCTTGAAAGCTAATGCAGCTTTCATGCGTTAACTGAGCTGTAAGTGACAGTTTCTAAGTTTAGTTAAATCAGTTCCATTCCTAGTTTACACAGACTGGCAGAAGGGTGCAAAAATTACATGTAGTAAACTGTTTACTTTTAGTTTCTGTATTAAATTTACTGAATTGAAACTTTTGCTTACATTTGAAATTTTGACTGTTGTCGGTAGATCTATTTTGTACACTATTCGTATTCGTATTCGGCCGAATAGTTGGTCCAATTATTCGTATTCGGCCGAATAGTGATTATCACCTAGTCTCAGTGGACACTATCACAGCTTTTAAGAGGACATTAGGAAAATTGGGCTATTAAGCTTTACATATTAATTTGTTCTGAAATACTTAAAACCCTTGTTATGTTATGTTTGTAGGCCTAGCTATGATGAGTCGCGTGTATGACATGTGCAAATTTATTTCCTGGGGGGGGTGTCAAAGAGGAATTGTCTTCGGGGAAACGAGAGGAAATGTCTGGAAGAACATCCGGGGGTAGGCCTATGTCCTATTTCCTTACTACTTTATACTTGTGTATATGACGTTGCAGGGCATATTTTAACTGTATAACTAGTGGGACAAATGTCCCAGTAGTGTTAGGATTTGTCCCAGTAGTTAGGCTGATTTGTCCCAGGCAATGTATGGTTAAAGTATCAGTAGTGGGACAAAATGTTGGAAGAGTTTTAAGATTTGGCCCATGCAGTAGTAAATTTCCAAAAAGGTCATGAAGTTTTTCGGGAGATGAATTCCTAAGAAAAGGTCATGAACTGGTTTCGGGAGGTGACTTTTCGGGAGATGACTTCCTAAAAAAAGGTCATCAACTTTTTCTGGAGGTGAATTCCTATAAAAAGTCATCAAGTGTTTTCGGGAGATGACTTTTTCAGGAGACGACTTCCTAAAAAAAAAGTCATGAACTTTTTTTGGGAGAAGAATTCCGAAGAAAAGGTCATCAACGGTTTTCGGGAGGTGACTTTTTTGGGAGATGACTTCCTAAAAAAGGACATGAACTTTTTCGGGGAGATGAATTTCCAGCGAAAGGTCATGAAAGTTTTTCAGAGACGAGTTCCAAAATTTTGTCCCAGTAGTCTAAATTCCTTAAAATATGCACTGTGACGTTGCTGCTAGTGGGTGATTTTTTAGCAAACTAGGCCTATATATATATAGGCTGTTGATGTTCAACGGTAAAGTAGCAGAGAATTCCTATTTCAACCTGGACATTCATAATATAGGCGTTTCATTGCACATAAAGTTGATCTGTCGAATGATCCGCATGCCAGGTTGCACAGTGATTTTTTTACTGGGCTCTGTGGTAAAGCTGAGTTATTGAGACTATAACATACTCTTTGCATATATAAGCAGGGGCGTCTACATCATAGAAACCGTGGAGCAAATGCTCCATCCAAGAAATAGGGGGAAGATCTGTCAATGTGTGTGCCACCATTTTAGGGGGAAAGGAAGGAGGAGTAGGAAAAGAGGGAGGAAGGGGAAGTTGCTCCAATGACTTAGGGGGATAGACGCCCCTGCATATATGGCAGGAATCTAAACAAATCTGTATCAGAGGCCTATATAGGCTGCCAATCATTGCAATCAATGTCCCGGGCTGCAACCCTCTTCCCACCCAAGGCGGTGGTGTGAAGCGGTTTTGGTGAAATAATTCCACCGTTGTAGCGACCTCTATGGAACCTTCCCACCCCAATTCTCTGAAGACAGACAAGTTTGCTGAGCCATCGCCGACCCCCAGTTTTCACCAGAGGCACAATTTGGGTTAGTTGTAGACCCACGGCGTTGCGCAAGATCCGCAAGAGATGGTAACGAACTGTTGGAACCCCCACAATCTCCCACCGTCCACACTGTGCCTCATTACAGTTTACGAGCATGTAGCCTACGCACAATGCTGTTGGCTGTCATGGTTTGAAACCGTAGAGGTCGTCGAGTTTGTATTCATTCATTCTATAGGCCCTAAACTCATTCATCTGTTCATTCATTCATGTAGGCCTATATTTACTCCCGTTACATAAAAAGTGGACGCCTATTGTTTAGATGAGGCTGTAATGAGGTGCTAATTATGTTGTTATCCTGGTTATGACACATAAACTTTCATTCGGTCAATTAAATGTGTTTACTGTTAATGAGTCTGACTGCAGCGCAGGCGACATAAATTCTTTGGTACAATACCGTACAAATGAATACATGCCTGCAGAAGCTTGCAATATCAGTTTATCAGGTCTTTCTATTGAAATCTTAAACCGTATCTTTATGTGCGTAAATTGCTTTGAGTAAACAGAAAACTTAACATCTATACACTATGCAGCACATAATTAAGTTTTCTTAAAAATAAACATACCAAATAGGCGTTTAGGCCTACTGTTGGTTAAACGAAGGACTTGGCAATAACATCTGCAGAGCGCATGTCCTGTTTTGTCGGATCTAGGCCTAATCATCATCATCATCATCATCATCATCATCATCATCATCATCATCATCATCATCATCATCATCATCATCATCATCATCATCATCATCATCATCATCATCATCATCATCATCATCATCATCATCATCATCATCATCATCATCATTCTTAAACTGTCGTGTGTCGGCGAAGTCCAAGTCAATTCTTACGTCTTCGTAGGCCTACTTATTGTCTGTTTTGTGTAGTCGTGGTCTTTCTTTGTATCTCTTAGGCCTAATCCCATTCGAAGCTCGCATTAGTGCGCGTTATCTATGGGAATTGGTCAGCTGGCATTCTATCCACATCATCACCAAGCCATCGGATGCTTTGCTAGACGACTATGACCTCTATAGTTGTCCGTCCATCAAAGTAGTGATCTACTCGTATTCATCGTCTATTTCTGGTAATTTAGTGACGTTCGTGGTCTTACCATGGGCTGTCTGTTGTAATCTGATCAACAATTTTTATATTCTTGATCATTCATGCACAGTTTGGTCACACGTCATACTATAGGCCTATGACCATAAAAGCATTGGCGTGCGTGACCCGCGAGGTGCGAGATGCATGCGATTCCAACCTGGATTTGAGTAATTAGGAGCATCTTCCTATATACTAATTCGACCCCGCAACAACTCATCTGTCTACGATATATGGAATGCTATTTAGCAACGTCACCGTCTTTTGCCGCTTTCGGCATAAATGTTTTCGTAGGCCCATAGGTTTAATGAATTACTCAAGCACTGAAAGCATCGTCATTAATTAGTCAAGCCTTTCCAATATTGCAAGCCTAAATGATTAAAAGTATAGGCCTGTCTCTAGGCCCGTGCACAATTTAAGCAGATTCCCGGATCCGTCATTAGTTGGTTCGTCAGTAGTTGTCCGTGTACATGTAGGACTGTTTACCTAACAGTAGCCGATTCCTTTGTCATTAGCAATTCATGAATATTTACAGCAACCCCGGAAATTGCTTACAAGTCTTAATATTCGTTAAGAATTCTGGCCTAATATATGGCTGTGACACTCTGCCTCCCTCCGTCCCTACTTCGCTGCCTCAACCTCGTCTCCCCCTCATTTTTCCAATCTTAGCTCCACGTCATGTCGTTGCTTTCCCTCGCGCTCCACCTCCTCCGCAGTCCTTTTCTATAACCGTTTATGTAGGCCTATTGGTGCAAATGGCCATGCTCGGCCAGGAGCTTCTATTCATATTCAGGGCGGGGGCAAGTTGAGCCCAGTGAAAAACTGAGGAGAAAGTGTTTCTTTTCAATTTTTATCACACTCCCTTCAAGTTACAGAGTCTTCGCTAACAGTTCTGTGAAAGAGGAGGGAGGGATTGAGCCCGTTTGTTTAGGGGGATAGAAGCCACTGAGCTCGGCCTATAGGCCCATCACCAGTCTTGTCGCAGTCGATATTAAATATAGGCCCAATGTGATAGATCCATGCCCTGCAGTGGGCTACGTAGCCCTTTAGTTGTTAGTTATAGCCAGCGTTGAGGACTGTGCAAGGAGTGGCGTCATTAGAAGGGCAAGCACTGGTAGCCCCAAGGGCAGAACGTCTGAAGGGCAATGCTTACAATTATCATTAGCTAGCTTTGGGATGAACCACGCATAGCCTATTTCGTATATTTACTTATACAGAGACGTAGTAGTCTCGCGTTGGACTAAATATAGACCAGCTCAACGTAACCTTCGACTAAATTAGTTTCCGGGACAGTAGCCGAGTCATAGTTACTTTAGGCTTATTCAGGCTCGTGTTAGCAAGCGATGAGTATTGATGAGTATTCGTACCGATGTGGTAAATAGTTACGATGACAGCGGGCTTGCCGCTGCCGGGAAATTGCTCCAAATTATGATTTCCGGCTCATTTTTATTACCATAATTATATGAGCCATATATACATGTGTGGACCTGTAGGTGCTAGATCTACGGGCGCCTTTAGGTCCAGGAACGTTTGGGTAATGGAAGAGGTGTATTATGCCAAAATAATTTCTGTCGACGTCAACGGCCTTTATTGCCATAAGATGTCGTTGAACTGTGGATCATTTAGGTATACTATGGGATTTGTACCTAAATCACCCGTCGTATAGTTCAGTGAGCACCAGACCCATTTCCTCTTATTATGTATGATTTTGGTATTAGGCACTAAAAGAATGCATTAGGCCTATAGGCTGCGGTGTTCCATTGTCTGGCAATGTTAAAATGCATTACCTCGACTGCTGTCTGTTCTACAGGTCTATGCTTCATAATGCGGTGGCTCACTGCGAGGTCGCTCAGTGATGAGTACAGACTCGCAGTAAGTTGTAACTATAAATGCTCATTTATATAGCGCCTGTTCAGGAAAACTCATCATTGGTGCTCCCGACCTAACTATACAAGAGTATACGATCGAACAAAATGGTCGGATGGTCCTCAACCGCTTTTGAAATAGAGGCACAGAATGGAGAAGAAGCTCATGTCGCAGATCGCATGGAAGAGCGGATCTGGCGCAGATCATAAGCATAATTTTCGGGGGATACGAGGTTAGGCCTACTTGTACCCTCACTTTTTACCCTCTCTTTTCATACCCAGAAGAAACAATGCCCATTATTATTTTCTCGGAGGAAGGCCTTCATTTGAGCCCTCAAGACTTAAAACAATTACCGAGCATCATCATCATGGCACATGACTTATATATGTCTGCAATGTTAACTAATTATAATTGAGACGTTTATGCGCCATACCTGATGCTGATGATGATGATGATGATGATGATAATGATGATGATAGCAATAATAATAGTAACAACGAAGATGACCTAGGAATAGGATGGAACCTATGGCAGCCCAAACGAGACCGGTGACTAGGTTTTCGGGTATAGAACCAAAAACCAATGACTGGGTGTGGTCAAAGAGAAACTAGGACAAGGACAACCACTGCATACAGGACAACCCACGATACAAAATGACTTTTCGAGGCTCTCAGATTAAAGAATGCCAAATGCCTCACTCACATCAAAGAAAGCAAGCACATTTGTCACTATAATAGTAGAATTGAATAGAATACAATACACTAGGCCCATACATCATACAACAAAACTAAACGGTACGATACAATATAAGTATCACAATATAATCACATGCAAATGCAATGTAATATATACAACACAATACAATACAAAGCCTACAAATACAGTGCAGTGCAATGCGACACCAAAACATAGCTGGCTACCGAATTCAGAACGGCAGCGAAAATTGTCAGTGTAGGCCGAGACGAACACTTACAGCCTTACGCACAAGAATGTGTAAGAATTCGCATTAGGCCTACCTGTATCAAATAAGCCACTTATAATGTGCATTAATTTGTTTACGAGGCCTAATTTTGAACTTGTGCACTCCGCTCTAGATGTTTGCAGATCAAAGGGCTACAAGAAGTGACGTAACACGACAGGCTACGAAATCGCTTTCAAGAAGATAGTAAACGTACATCTAGGCCTATCGAAACTTAATGTGGCCAATAATTATTGCAGAACTCCATCGATAAGACGTTGACTTGGGCTAAATATTGCAATAATAATATCCGGTAATTGAGTAGACTTTAGAGCTGCTTTGGACCGTAGCAGCCATACGTGTTATCTCTACGCAGGGAGTGTGTGTGTGTGTGTGTGTGTGTGTGTGTGTGTGTGTGTGTGTGTGTGTGTGTGTGTGTGTGTGTGTGTGTGTGTGTGTGTGTGTGTGTGTGTGTGTGTGTGTGTGTGTGTGTGTGTGTGTGTGCGTGCGCGAATTCTATCACCACGTTATTTGCGGTTGGCAGACATTGGTTTTGAGAGGCATGATTCGTTGGCTTAAACCGTTATTACTCCCGTTGCTAAGACCCATATATACAAACTAGTTAATTTATTCAGAAGCAGTAATGTAGCCCTACGGCTATACAGCCACAGTATAGCCATTTATGCATGTGGGCCATATTCATTCATTCATTCTGGATATTTATATAGCGCCTCTTCAAGAGCCTACTCAGAGGCGCATATGAAACTACTCTACAGATAGACTATACACACAATGCCCGAACTCTACAACGGAGGGAATCATGAGTCCAGGAATTGAGGATACGGGTGGGGATGAAGATATTGGGGTCTGGGATGTAATGGGACAAATAATTATTAAAAACGTTATAGTCTGCCAATCCTTTAAGTAGTCAGTCGTCTCTCATAGATCTATATGCCACCGTGCACAAGTCCCATATCACAAGAAGTCGCTTGTACTTGTAAATAGCGACACAAATAGTATGGGTATAGGCCTACCGTAGTATTGTAGCATTGGGGCAAACTATGGCTTTGGGTGACAGTTGGGTGACGTCAAATGTGAACTATTGTAGGTCAATTTTCCGTAAGTTACTTAGGTCTGATAAAAATGAGCTTTTTAGACTTGTATCTCATAAGAAGAGTTCATCTCAGTGAAACTCACAACTCAACCGCAGTGTCTTCTTCACTGACCTCCAATAGGCCTAGCTGAGCAAATGCACATTCAAGCATATAAGCAATGGGTGTAATCCTGTACTGCCGTGGCTTTCTCAAGTCCCTTCAGCTGTCTCTGTTTTACCTTATCTGTCTGTCTGTCCGTCCGTCTGTCTATGTCTCTGTTCGTCTGTCTATCTACCTGTTTGACAGCTATTTAGCCTATTAAGAAAACATATACAGACTGTCTGTCTGTCTGTCAGCTATTTATGCATGTGGGCCATAGTCTGTCTGTCTGTCTGTCTGTCTGTCTGTCTGTCTGTCTGTCTGTCTGTCTGTCTGTCTGTCTGTCTGTCTGTCTGTCTGTCTGTCTGTCTGTGTTGTCTTAATAGGCTAAATAGCTGTCAACCACTTAACTGCCCGACAGACTGAGACAGGTCTTTGGCAGCGTCTCTTACGCAGTTGAATTACCGGCGCATAACAACTAGCACGTAACTCAACATTCCTTAGTAGTCAATTAGACCCATAGGCCGACCGATAGGCCCATAGGTCTACTACACCAATGCGCATGCGCTATATTTGGACCACGGAATTTTTCACGTGAACGTAGGCGAGAGGAAACTACAAACGTGTATATAACAGGCTGGCTGATGCGTTTTCTGAATAGCAGTTGCGATTTATTCTACTCATTCATGTATGCAATTCTAACCGTAGAACTACGTCAGGTACTGAAGCGCTTCATATCGATCGATTAGGCTACTGGCTCAGAAGACGTTTAGCACGGGTACTACTTGTATTTGCGTTTTTACAAAGGTCCCAATTCAAGCGGAGGACTACATAGTCGACGGTGTTCGTGACTCAAGCGACGAAAGGCTTAGGCGTTCTTTAAAACCAGGTGTATCGCAAGTCGTGTGCATATAGTCCAGTTACGTTCTATTAGACTCGGTTCGTGCAGTTAGTAGGCCTGTGTGACTGATCCATACGGATTCTTGATTCAAGTCAGCGATTGTCTTGTGAGCGTATAGGCCGAGACAAAGAGGCGTATACGTGGATATTAATATAGATCTCGTTGAGTTGTACGTAAAGACTACTTGATCTGCTTAAGTTGCGAAGACTTTAAAGGTCTAGCTGTAGGCCTATCTGTGGGACAAAGGCTGTAAATCAGGTGAGCACACATCTTAGTAGCGAAGTTTCTTCTTTTCTTATCTAGTGGCGTCCAAAGCGATGTCATTGTGAAACTTGGTGAACTGGTATTGTTATTTACATTTTATTATTCTACTTCTAGCTAAAAGGCCTATAGTAGCCCGGACAATGTGCGTGTCTAAATACGGAACATGGTCTATCTATCGTAGACGTAAAGTGTCTGGTATAAGTATATGGTATATACGTAAGTAGGTATATAGGCTACAGCATTATTAGAACCACATATACTTACAGCTTGTAATTGACTCTGACGTCATTTAAGAGATTAAAGTTGTTGTGTTTTATGGTCAGAAACTTTACGACTACAGTGGAATTTCTGTAGTATCTGCTGTTAGCAGACACGGTGAAGTTAACCAACCTTTATAATGTATGAACAGGCCTGTATATTGTCTGCGTTATGATCTGAATCCAAAGCAAATCTATTGGGCAAACATTGGATCTGGACTCTGTACCCTTAGTTTGAGCACCAGTATACAACAATGCGAGCCAGCGGTTGACCCAAAGTGTAACTTTCTGGGAAGTGGAAGCAAAAAGAAGTGATGTCCATCCATCTGATCCTCTGCCTTCCAAGCCTTCTCGTCCTCAACGAAACCCGCCGTAACAGCTGCTCTGCCTCAGAGTGTCTCTCCCTGGTCTCTCTGGCAATCGGACTCGGACCACCAATGGACATCGATCTCTGAATAACCCCTCGGATACGTCGTAGAGCTCGTGAATAAGCTGGTGCTTTGCGCTCAGCTTTACAGTGGCGCTTTAGAAAATTGGAGATTACGATTACGATTATTATGTCAGTTTCAAGTGAAATGCCAGAGGACAGACTAGCAATTTTGATTTAAAAAGCTTTTTGAATTTGTCTTTCTCTCATAAATTATGCTATTTATGTTATTCAAATCATCAAATGAGATCCTGATAAAACTGATTTGTTTAATTCATGAAAGGAGTTGCAGATGGACCCGGAAGTACTGGAGCTCAATGCTCATTCAGAGCTATGCGTCAACCAGGCCTATTGCCTGAATGGCGGAACCTGCTATCGACTCATGGCTCTCGGCAGACTTTACTGCGAGTAAGTATGGTTATAGTTACATGTGAGAATCATTGTCACGTTAGGATTCAGCTATGAGTGTGTGTGTGACTCAGTGAGTCATAGGTCTATGATAAATACACGTAATCAACAGTTGCAACAGTTTCAACAAGCGCGGCGCATCCACTTTTCGAAATCTGAAACGAGGGCAAGTGTTGCTCCAATCTCATCCCTGCACAGATGTGTGTAATAAATTGTCCCAGTTGCGTAGCTAGGTACTTTGGCGACCGGGGCGAGTGATAGCAATCGAATTAGTTGAACTGACCAGTCTGTCTGTCTGTCTGTCTGTCTATGTACTTTGGCGCCCGGGGCGAGTGATAGCAATCGAATTAGTTGAACTGACCAGTCTGTCTGTCTGTCTGTCTGTCTGTCTGTCTGTCTGTCTGTCTGTCTGTCTGTCTGTCTGTCTGTCTGTCTGTCTGGAACAAAAAAGGTCATAAGAAATTCTGGAGACTTTGAACCCTTGTCGTCTAAATGTTGATAACTAAAAGAAATCGTCAGAGTGTCCGAAGCCTCCTCCCCCCCCCCACTATCAAAACCGTGCCGACGCCCTTGATAGCCAGGAACAGCTGCCATCTAATCACAATGGCCTTGGTTTAGTAGCTTCCGCTTTGCTAGCTGTTAGTACAATTAAATATGCTGAAATTGGTGCGTTGTTTTAACTGATTGTTCACTTGGTCGAATGTAAACATGTACCATAACTTCCATAAGAGGCAGTCTTGGTAAGACTTTACCTAAATGACCAACTATATTTATTTACTATGACGGTTGATTGAATCATGACATGTCAAAGTGCTGAGCCTTAATTGAAGTTAATTCACATCATCACATGAGTTGGTGTTACAGTGAACTATTAAATTTTTCATAGAATATGCCCTAACTATCTCCGACTGCCTAATTAGCTCCTTATGGCTCCTACCTCGAGACTATAAAGACGCCTATAATGTTTTATGAAAATTTAGGCCTTATACGTGAAAGAACGGTATAATACCCTTTCATCAGTGACCAAACCTTCAGACTAACCATAGGCCTATATATGAATAACGCTCAGGTGCGCATACTTGTGTCATGATACCGATCTCAGGCAAAGACCAAATAAAATATAATTTTATGCATAGACTCTAATCTAAATATAGTTAATTTTTGATTGGTTAATCATGTATGGTGTATTGTTTGTTTCTGAAGATGCGCCGAATCGTTTGAAGGCGAGCGATGTCACCTGAAGACGCTGGGAATTTCAGACATGTCCAAGCATTATGGTTAGCAGTTCACATAGACATTATGTCTGTATAGTTAAACTGACAATGATTCATTCCTACTGGCTTAAACTTTTTGGCTTTTGTCGTGCGTTATTCTGCATATGAAACCATGATCTATTTTTGTTCTATTCCACGCGAATGATAGTTATTGATAGCAACACTTGCGGTGATAATGATGAAAACGACGACGATGATAATGAATGAGGTAATGCTTAGCGCTACAACGACTGATGAGCACGATAATTGTTTTGGTGAAGATGATGTGATGACGATGATAACAACAGCGGATGACGACGATTATGATATTTATGCTCAGTTTATTTGTTTCAGATGAGAGTCTTTGGAACTGGAACAGATTGTTACCCATTGCCATAGTCGTCGCCGTGGCCATTGTATTCATGGTCGCTTTGGTCTGCATCTACGTTTGTGCAAAGTAAGCTTCACTGTGATGCATATAGACTGTTCGCACGCACAAAGGTCACTCACGCGTGTCCACTGACGCTGCCTATCTGGCTAACCATGTCAATATATCTCTTATTCGCTACAAACATACGAGTGCACTCGGTGCTTTTGCTCTGAATGACCTTGGCATTTATGTAATCGTACTAAAACACTATAGCTAGCATATCGCCTAATCGAGAATATCCCTAGCGTGCACAAGAAAATGCCTATAGATACGTCAGTACGGGTAAACAATACGCTACTTACTTATTTCCTTACTGACTCGTAAGTAAGTAGACCCATCCAAGCACTTATTATGGCGTCTTTTGGTAGCTGAGAAAAACCTTGCCTACACCATTAGTTAAAGCCATTATAGACTGTCGTTCGCTTGCTGTTAGGCTTAATGCCTGCGTATAATACTGCAGCTAATCGATGGCATGTTTTACATGTAGGCCTAACCCACGCGAACTTAAGGTAGGCCTAATAAGAAACAGAGACGTATACTTTCTATTTAGGCCTACCAAGATTTGAGGTCATTATCTAATAACGAGCACCAATCGATGACGCAAGCAGTAGGCCCTATAGGCCTAATGCATTATTGTAACATGTTATTTATTGTTCTGTCGCATAGGCTACAAGTAGCCTACTCGGTGCAACAGAGCGAGCCTTCAAACCATAGTAAATTCTTCGCAAATGAATGCATGCATGAATACCTTTAATAGGCCTATAAATTATCTCCTTTCAAGTTCCTAACTAAAGCGTAGCCTAAATCATGCGCTCTCGAGATCTCATTTGAAAAACTGTATAGCAGACGCGGAGGAACTGTGATAAACACAATCCGATCAATTCCGAGTTCTAATTATGCGGCGTTGTTTCCCGCAATCTGCTGCTACTCCCGTCCACGAGTTCATGACCTGTCGGCTTGACTACTGCTGCTCCCTCTATATTGGGCTTCCACTCACTCGACTGAATTGCCTCGAACTGCGTTGCGCTGCGCTCTTGGTCGGGCGCATTCCTAAATAATATTAATAATATATATTTTACTGTACCCAATCACAAATCAACACAACATATTCAAATTCGGCAATGTCTCTGAATACATGTGAGATGTCCTCCACTGGTTATCACTCTCGCAACGCATTGTCTACCGGGTCGCCTCCATTGTCTCTGACAATGTCGGCTTGGCCGTGCTCCCTCCTATCTGCGCGAGCTTTGTTCTCGCGCCTCTGTTCCACTTGGTCACCGCTCTCTTCGCTCTGCCACCCGTGGTGACCTCTATGTTCCTTTCGCATGCACCGATGCTATGCAGCAGCGCGATTTCTCCGTGGTTGGACCCACAATTCGGAAATGGGCTTCCTCCTGAGTAGCGGTCTCTTCCTCGAGACTCGTTAATAAGCTGGTGCTCTGCGCTTGGCTTTACAGTTGCGCTTTAGAAAATTGGACTCGTCCACCGCTTTCTTCTCTACTCTAAAGACTTCTCGTTCGCTGGGGTTGGGCTGGGAGCGCTATATAAATGTTTAGTTGATTGATTCGGGGGCTATAAAAGTTTCTTTGTACATTACGATCATAATTGGCCACTTTTAATCTCTAAGCATGAAAGCTTAAAACGTGTTTTTCGTGTTTATCAGGAAATGTTATCAGTACAGCATTACGATTCCTGTGAAAGTTCTGGTGAGTACACAAGCTACTGACATCCATGCTTTTAAATTAGTAGCCTACTGTAAGCCTGCAAAACAGAAAGTTGCAAACTATTACATATAGGCCTATGTGAAAAATCGGATTCAATTATAGGCCTATCTTTTCGTCTGCGCTTTAAGTTAGTAGTTTGTCTGAAACTTAATGTTATAGTAGTCTACTGAATTAGAAATAAGATGTTGAAACAAGTAGAGATCATTCCCCTTGCAGTCTGAACATCGGTGCAAAGGAATATCCGAGACAGGCTAATTTAAAATTTGTTGATAGTTTCGTAGGTCAGTTGCTTTGCCTATATATTTGCCTATATATTGCTCTTCAAGACCCAGAAATTGAAACACTCCCAGCTATGCTTTGCTGAAAGATGTTTTCTGCTATGGTGTAGTCTAAGGTAGGTAAGGGTAATGGGTAATTAGCCCTATCGCTTCTTTTTGTAATAGCAAGAATTTGTCGGTCCATGCATACATTAAACATGTCAAATGAAGATGATTATGAAAATTGCAACAACAACAACAACAACAACAACAACAACAACAACAACAACAATAATAATAGACTTAGGGCCTACTCATGATGATGGTGATAGTGGTAGTTGTGATGACGGTGGTGGTGATGATGATGACGATGATAATAATGATGAATATTAACAACAACAGCAACAATAATAAACTAATGAGGTACGTTTCCTTGTTTTCAGAGATACCAGAACGCAAGCGCACAGACCAGCATTTCGCAAGTCTACCTGCTCAGTGTTGACACTCACTGCAAT
This sequence comes from Allolobophora icterica, assembly GCA_963556255.1. Lineage (NCBI taxonomy): Eukaryota > Metazoa > Annelida > Clitellata > Crassiclitellata > Lumbricidae > Allolobophora > Allolobophora icterica. The sequence continues at coordinate 49,290,665 of OY744605.1, forward strand.
GGTCAACTGGCTTCTGCAAAGATCAGCTCCTCAAGGACGCGTTTGACCGCCTGCTCGGCCACTCCCGAAAACGTTGACAGCAGTCTTAATAATTTCAATCAGTCACGCAGATCTTGCCCAGATCTTGAATCCGGAAGCTGCAGTGAGACGGATCTCCTAGAGCCAGGTCACGCATCAACATATCCGTCGATTGTTGTGACGGAAAGTGAAGCCAATGAAGCTTGTCATGACTTCCGCAGAGGCAAAACGGATCACGGAATCATCGCCGTCGCAGCTGAGTCAACGCCGATTCCACGAATGGCTAACTGCCAGGGAGCCAGCGCACCATGCCTCTCACCAAACGATTCCAATAACAACACGGAAGTCGTTTTCGCGTGCAATTCCCCTCGTCAGGTCGCAGGCCCAGCTAGGGTCACCTGCGACGAAAGGACGACGCTCTTGTTCCAACCGAGAAACTGCATCCCCAACAATTGCGTACGAGACTCTGATAGCACAAACAATAGAGCTGTGAACTCTATACCCTCTGACCTTTACGACTCCGACCCCGAAGCCACAGCTCTTTGAATGATCGAGTGTGCGCAATGCGCATGTACTTTCGTTTAAGATTAACCTCTAGAACGTGCTCCTTGCTATAGCCTAAATGATGTCACAGTTCGAAAGACTGTAGGCTCGTAGGACCAAACGGAGTGTCGTCCATAACTGACATTCGCTGCCCGCGCTAACGCTTCCCGAATGGCATTTGCTTGGGCGATAGTAAAGTGCACAGCATTCGGATACGTCTGGCTATATATATATATATATATATATATATATATATATATATATATATATATATATATATATATATATATATATATATATATATATATATATATATATATATATATACATACATATATATATATACATACATATACATAAACATATACATAAACATATATATATATATATACATTTAGCCAGAGTGGGCTACAGTATTTGACAGTAGCTTAGAGATTGAACAGTATCCATCTATTTATTTTATACGAACAGTGGTTTATATTGGAGCCTTTGATAATTATTGAATTAGAGTATAGGCCTAATTTTATTTCGAAGCATAAATTTACGTATGAACTGAGATGACTTTGTCGTTGTACGTATATAACGCATAACTGTTCCTTCGTTCGCCGACATCTGAGCTTCAACCATTCTGACATTTGAGCTTCAACCATTCTGACATCTGAACTTCAAACATTCTGACATCTGAACTTCAACCATTCTGACATCTGATCTTCAACCATTCTGACATCTGAACTTCAACCATTCTGACATCTGAACTTCAACCATTCTGACATCAGAACGTCAACCATTCTGACATCTGAACTTCAACCATTCCGACATCTGAACTTCAACCATTCTGACATCTGAACTTCAACCATTCTGACATCTGAACTTCAACCATTCTGACATCTGAACTTCAACCATTCTGACATCTGAACTTCAACCATACTGACATCTGAACTTCAACCATTCTGACATCTGAACTTCAACCATTCTGACATCTGAACGTCAACCATTCTGACATCTGAACTTCAACCATTCCGACATCTGAACTTCAACCATTCTGACATCTGAACTTCAACCATTCTGACATCTGAACTTCAACCATTCTGACATCTGATCTTCAACCATTCTGACATCTGAACTTCAACCATTCTGACATCTGAACTTCAACCATTCTGACATCTGAACGTCAACCATTCTGACATCTGAACTTCAACCATTCCGACATCTGAACTTCAACCATTCTGACATCTGAACTTCAACCATTCTGACATCTGAACTTCAACCTTTCTAATGACTTCGTTTGTCGAGTGTTAACGATTGTATTTTTAAATCTACATCATGCATATTCTACAAGCGATGTAAAAATATCGCTTGCTGTCCGATACAACAATTAATTAAAATTAAGATAAAAGAAATCATCACTTCTACGACTCTCTTCGAGGCCAATATCTAAAAACGCAGTTGAGCCAGTCTGCACACTCGAAGTATACTAAGCTTATCTATAGGCTACGGATAAGGTTGAGCTCCGTCCCTCATTCACCAAACAATGTATAATTGTCTTTAACACATTATTGTTCTGAAACTGAAGGATGCCTGATCTGCTTCGAGCGGATCCACTCCTTGCTGGACTGCCAGAATGACTTCTTACTGGACTGGCAGAACCCTCCCTAATCTATAGGACTAACAGCTCCGCTGTGTGGTGGGCTCCCTGACCTGCTTCTTGCTGGACTGCTAGCTGCACTGTGTGCTGGGCTACCAGATCCATTTCTGACTGGACTTGCAGAGCCATCACGCATTGGACTGCTTGGTTGTGGACTACCAGATCCATATCTTGCTGGACTGCTGGCTCCACTGTGGATGGGGCTTTGCACTGGGCTGCCTGATCCACTTCTGACTGGACTGCCCGAACCACTTCGCGCAGGGCTACCAGGGTGACTGTGCTGTGGACTTCCACTGGCATAACTTCCTGATCGGCTGCGTACTGGATTTCCAGAGCCACTCCTAGAAGCCAAGCCAGATGGATTGCCTGGTGGACTATAGGCCCACTTAAAGAGTGCGGGTTTTAAATGAACCACACGCTGAAATAATAGTTCCTATATTTTAGGCAAAAAATTTTGCGCTCAAAAGACCTCGCTTAAAATAAAAGTATAGACAAAGTGATTGGCATTGCAAACCATCATAAAAAGCAAAAATCAAATCGGGCAAATGGATACTAAAATCTGTTAGACGGATTTAAATGCCCGTGTTAACTTGCTATACAGATTGTGTGAATATAATCCGCCTAGTAAACTCAATAATTACTTCGGAATATATCCTGTAGGCCCTATTGTTTGAATAATAAGAGGTTTAATGCCATGAATCAGAGGAAAGGTGTGTGTGTGTGTGTGTGTGTGTGTGTGTGTGCGCGCGTGTAGCTGAACTAATCTGGCATATAGCTTGTAATTATCTTTGCGATTTGTGCGATTGGTAAGAGATGCAATTATCGATCGATGCTGCTATTATTCTCGAGTTGTGTAAACGTGAAACATGTTTTGATCAGCACTCGATGCAGCTAAAAATAGCCCTGGAATATTTTGGCATTCTTGGTATAGTCCTATTACGAATTTACGGATGAGGATGGAAAAGAAGGGATGAAGAAAGAGTATGAAGAGGAGAGACTGAAGAGAGCGAAGGATAAAGGATGAAGTAAATGGACTTATAAAAAATTATCGTTGACCGTGCCACCGTGGCCACCCCAATGATAGGTAGCTGTGTAGGCCTATTTATACTTCGTGCCATCTGGGTCAAAGAACTGCAGTACACGGAGGCCTATTGGGTCGCTGCTCCCCTACAGCGATTCGGACACATATCGTCCAATTTCGAGCATTGGACAATCATCCACTCAAGACAAATGTTCTTTGAGGTATTTCTTATGTTTAACATAAGAAGTACCTTAAAGAACATTTCGAGCTTACCTTAACTGAGAGTCTATAGTTTAAAAGACGCTATGGAAGTTTACGACCATCAATCACATTTGCGATATTAGGCCTATAGGCCGACTCGTCTCTTACGAACTCAATAAAAATGATCTGTCTTAATCTAAATCATGTTAACGCGAGCACAAGACGTCATAAATCCAGATGTTTATGTTTATTAAAGTTTGGGGAGCACTCGTGACTAAGACGATTACCCCTGAGACAGTAGGCCTATAGGCCTACATGATATAAGATGTTTGTCTCTTAAAACATAAAAAAGTTCGTTCCACTATTAGTTAATGGTGTCGTTTAATCCGTGCACTGTCTTAGAGCTGATTTTGGGGATTGCTGCCTAGTCCCTGACATTGCAGGATGAGGTAGGTAGGATTTTTCCAGTGCTCAAGACGAGCTTCAGGAATTACGTTTACTCTTCCTCCTCCAGTCCAGCTGTCTTCTTTGAACTCGGCTTTGCTGGTTCAGGCTGCTTCCAATGTAGGCCTATAGATGCGGTTAGTTACGATCTTTGTGGACTTGTCTTTTCCATGTTGCATTTCTGAAAAAATCAAGTGGGCAAACAGTATGCAGGCCACTCTACCCGTGTTCTCGTCTTTCACTGTTGCAACTGCATATGTACTGATTAAAAGGCATATAAGTCTTTGGGTTTCTATTTATTTTCCTTAGTATGGTATATATCTAATATATGGCCTAGTGCGTAGAAATATGCAGGGGCGTCTATCCCCCAAAGTCATTGCAGCAATTTCCCCTCCGCTCCCCTTCCCCTCCCAGGCCACCGGATTGTAAATTCCAAAGCAGTAAATTGAAAAAACACTCATTCATAGAATTTTTCTTTACAGTGTTTGAGTGCAATAACTTTACAAACCAACACAGTTACTTGCAACAAACAATTCAATCTTAATCCACTGGCCGTGAGGGCATAGTCCATTGTCTAAATGAAAAATATTAATGAAAATGTTAATACATATGTTGTCAAACTCACTGTCTGCAGCCATTGTACTTGTAAGCAGTTTTGACGGACAAACGGACCAGATATTATTCAAGGAAAAATATTAATGAAAATGTTAATACATATGTTGTCAAACTCACTATGACTCGGGCCATGGTAGCTGAAGAACTGGAGAGTGTGTCGTCATGGGCTCGAGGGAACAATCTTCGACTCAACCAATCTATGTCCAAGGAGTTGCTGATCGTTCGACGTGGGATTGTTGATCTACCTCCGCCGCCTACGGGTGTGCAGAGAGTGTCCTCCCTGAATATCTTAGGGTCACCCTAACTGAGGATTTGCGTGCATCCTCCTCGGCGACCATGTCCGAGACCGAGAGACCCTGAGGTCATGCTCTAGCTCTCTCTATGCCCTGAAAGTGTTAAGGGCCCATGGACACCCTGATCGGGCCTTACACACGGTTGCTGGTGCGACTACGGTTGCTCGGCTTCTGTATGCGGTGCCGGCATGGTGGGTTTGCGCTACCGTTGATGACCGTGCCCGCCTCGAGAGGCTTATGACGGGTTGAAAAGAAAATGAATTGATTGATAGGAAGAGAAAAGAATTTGTTTATTGGAATGCTTGATTATAAGTCACATTTCGAGTGAAAATTCGAGCATCATTTACCAAATAACCTTGACGGTCGGTTTTCTTGAGGAGTACTTTGATGTTGTCTTCGGTGATAATGCGCATCAGTCTCACGTCTTTGCGACCTCAGACGATCGAGAGTTCTTGGCTTTGTTGAGCCATCCATCTTCACCGTCGCTCACGATTTAAACGCAATCGTCGCTCTTGGGGACTTTCTTCATTCATGGGACAACGAAATTTTCAAGGATTATTTACCAACAATATAGCATTTGCTCTTTCTTGTTGTTTTTCGTGTATTCCACGTAACCAATCGATGCTTAGACCAATCAGTCTTCGCCTCGTCCTTGCTCCCCCTCCCCCTCAACCTCCCGTCAGGTCGTGTGCCATATTGAGTGAGTGATGTCCGATGCAGGTCTTGGCTAGCAGCGCCCTTGCGCCTGCATCAGGCGAAGCCCGATGCAGGCCTTAGGATGGTCGGCCAACGGCCTCTGAAGCATGGTTAGCAGCACTCGTGTGCCTGCATCGGGCAACGGCCGTGTGCCTGCATCTGGCATGCAGGCCTTAGGGAGGTCGGCCAACGGCCTCACAGACATGTTTAGTAGAATCAGTTGCATTCCATACATTGCACAGCGTTTATCGTAGGACACACAGATCTGGGAAACTATATAAGAGATTATCGCATGGACGGCACAATTAAGAAGCGCGTGTTCAGTATTAACAAAATATGCTACATTTAATTTTCTATTCAATCCACAATTATTATTTCCCTAAAAGCTAGTGACTTGCAGTGGCGAACTTTACGCACATTGAAACCCAGTAACATCCAGTGAAACCCAAAAATAACTAATGAAACCCAATAATAGCCCATATCTAATGAAACCAATAAGATGCTAATAAATGATATCAAATGAAGCTAAATTAAACCGATGACAATAATCTAATATATATTTAATAAAATCTAATAAAATATTATGATTAAAAGTCGTGCTATCTAGTATCAAATTGTATCAATTTCAATATATAAACATTTATAGGCCTAGTGCCTGCATTGTCTTTATGCGACGATCACGCCTAGCCTACTGCGTGTAGTTCGCTACAAACGAAGCCCAATAGACATTTCATTTTACCAATAGAACACACATTACAGAACATATTATTTTGGTTCCCATGTAGTAACTAAAACATGATTCAAGACGATTTCATCAGCAACTTAACTATTTGTTGGAGACGTCGCAAGTCCTAAGGAAAACTCAAACGTACCTGCATTCCCGAGACTTGGAAACGACTTGACATTCTGCCAGTCGTTGGCGGCATTCTGCCAGTCGTTGGCGACATTCTGCCAGTCGTTGACGGTGCAGATACAGATGCCGGGGACAACTCGAACAGCGCGCCATGTCAGATGTCAGAGACAGGTATCAGGAGTGACAGTCAACATACCGACACACCGTAAGAACTAGTCGTGCAATGGCTATCGATGTCCGGCTTATGTCCTATATTCTATCCTATATTCATCTATGCCCTCTCTACCGATGTCCTATAGTTCTTACAGTGTCTCAGTACTGACAATGCCATATTCTCTTGAACTGACGTCACACTCGCCATCATGACAGAGCTGCCATGGCGGTCAGATTGGACGGTGCCAAAACTGCCGGAGTTGTCTGGCCTGTGCAAAATTTATCGACAAGGTGATGTTGTATATATTTATATAGCTCCTTACTTTAAGTAGTTTTAAGTATATTAAACATCGCAAGGATTGTAATGTATAGATCTAAAAACGCAGACTGGTATTTTTCCAGGTGATGCAACCTTTATCTGGCTTTCTGAAGCCCAAAATAATCGTCGACCGAAGGCAGCGATCTTCGATTTTGGATATTATACTTCAACAAGAAGTGAACTTTGAACTGAACTTTCAACCAGTTCGAATGTGGAACGCCTAAGTTCTACGAGCAGTGCGAACTGTGAACTATCGTCGTAGCATTGACGAGGCTATGGGTGATGGTAGGACGCTCTGGAAAAGTTTACACTCTACTTTCTCCGCCGAATGACTCTTCATCCTCATGCATCACACCAGAAGAATTCTTAGATTAATTTGTTGAAAAAAAAACCCAGCTGGGACACGAGAATCAACCAAGGATGCTCTGCCACCAAACTTCTCGGATTCACCTCCACCGACGCATTTCTTTGTTGCTTTTGATGAAATTACTACCACAGAAGTTGAAAAGTTACTTACTGATTCCTCTACAAAACAATGTGAACTGGACTCAGCACCTGTCTGGCTTCTTTAAACTCTTTGTTCTGCTTTTTGCACTAATCCTAACTCTTCTCATTAATGTCTCCCTATGTCAGTCCACTCTTTCAGATAAACATAAACACGCTATTATTCGACTTGGACTTGACCAATCAGACCCTGCAAGCTATCGTCCAATCTCAAATTTGTCTTTCATTTCCAAACTCATTGAACATAGGCAACTTTCAAACTATGTTGAAACACACAATCTACTCCCTCCTACACAATCTGGCTTCAGACGACACCACTCTACAGAAACAACTGTCTTAAAGGTATGCAATAATATTGTATCGGCACTTGACTCGGGTCTTATAACGGTTCTCCGTCTCCTTGACTTTAGTGGTGCATTTGACTGCGTTGACCATCTTATCTAACTTCAGATCCTTCAAACGCAATTTGGAATCTCTGCATCTGGACTCCTCTGGATTTCCTCTTTACTTACTTCCAGGTCTCACAATGTCCGAATTGGTAGGCCTACTAAATTCTCTAAAATTGCTAGTCTTAATTTTGGTGTTCCACAAGGCTCCATCCTTGGCCCGCTGCTGTTCATTTTGTACACACCTAACATCACCAAAATTGCATGGCATCATGGTTTCCTCATTCATATTTATGGTGATGAAACCCAACTATATATTAAACTTTCGACTTCAAACTATGAAAACTCAAAAATCGTGTGTCCATACAATTCAACCCTGCCATATTCTGGCACCAAGTCTACAAAGGACGGGATCCGTTACAGAGGCTGACAAAGAGGCTGATAAAGTAGGCTAATACAAAAGGATTCAGTGATCGAGGAACTGTATAATGGTCAGAATTTCTTACCTAACCCCTGTAGAGCGGCTATATTGGACAGTGCATATTCAACGTTATAAGAAATATGTTAAATTTAATTTTGTTTCAATCTTCAGTGTGCGAAGCTCCTATTAGGCCTAAGTATCAGTGACGGTTTGTTTTGACACACACTGTAATCCAATGACACCCAATGAAACCTAGAAATGCCTAATGAAACCTTACAACATGGAACGAATTATATGGCCTACCCAATGAAACTAAATGAAACCCATGATATGGTAAAGAACGCAAAATGAATAAGCAGAAGAGCAATCCCTTAAGCTAGCCCTGAGACAACCATGGGCATGAAGTTAGCGACTTCATTTTCTTATCCTCCGCATATGAGGCCAGTCCTCTGCCTCGCCGTCTCATCTTCCCAATGATAGTGCACAATCAGTCCTACTCCTTGATATCTGAGTAGGCTATGGACGCAGGTGGAGGTGAAGTCTTGCATCAAATTGTTGCCCTGGCGGAGATCTGAACCCCAGATCTCTCGATTGACAGACCACCATGTCGACCACCACCCTACCGATCACACCCATACAAACCTGAGCACTACTTAAGCGTCATAATTTCGGCTGAAATAAACATGCGTTTTAATACACATTGGCATAATAAAGATTATGTAAATAAATCCTGATCCTGACTCTGATTTATATAATGACCCTGACTCAGCTACTCAGTAGGACCTATATCGTCAACCCCTCTACTAAATTCGTCGCAAATGTTCATACAAACTCAAACTTAGGCCTACCTGCTGCTCGAGTGTCGGTCAACTGGATATTTGGTGTCTCTCCTGGATCGATTTGTGTTCCATCGAGTGAAGACATCAGTTCTGCCAGACAGAATTTCACGGGTCGTCGCCAATTTTCACGCATACGCTCCTACAAGTAGTTCGCTACAAAGGAAACCCAATAGAAATTTCTTTTCACCAATATAACACACATTGCAGAACATATTATTTTGGTTCCCTCGTAACCAAACATGTCAAGTCTCAAGACAAAATAAAAATTAGATGTAGACACTAATAGTCTCTAAGAACCGGAAGGATTATTTTAACTCGGGCGTCTAAATAATCTCTTATATAGTTTCCCAGATCTGTGTGTCCTACGATAAACGCTGTGGAATGTATGGAATGTAAATGATTCTGCTAAACATGCCTGAGACGCCGTTGGCCGACCTCCCTAAGGCCTGAATGCCGGTGGGTCTTCATCTCGCTCCTTCTCACTCGCTCCCACCATCCCTCTCTCTCTCACTGCCTCCCTCCCTCCCGGCATCACTCCCTCAATATGGCACACGATCTGACGGGAGGTTGATGGGGAGGAGGAGCGAGGACGAGGCGAAGAACCATTAGCCTAAACATCGATTGGTCACAGGTAAAAACCCGAGACTGATGCGCATTATCACCGGAGACAACATCAAAGTACTCATCAAGAAAACCGACCGTCAAGGAATTTTCACTCGCAGTTTGACTTATAATCAAGCATTCCAATAATAAATTCTTTTCTCTTCCGATCAATTCATTCTTTATCTTTTTCAACGCGTCATATGACGGGCAGATACTCTAGCAAAGATTATAGTAATTATAATAATAATAATAGTAATAATAATAATAATAATAATAATAATAATAATAATAATAAATATTTAAAAAATTCGTATAACAAAGACGTGTAATGGGTATGCGTAATATAATAAAAATAATAATTAATAATAATAAATAATAATGAAGAGGAGTAGCAAAAGGAGGACGATGCTGAGGGTGAGCTGGAGGCTGCTGAGGATGAGGATGCTGATGATGACGTTGCCGAGGGCGATGATGATGAGGATGCTGAAAATGAGGACCAGAACGAGGATGAAGATATGGTTGATGAGGATGAGGGTGCTGAGGATGCGGTTGAGGATACGGTTGAGGATGAGGAGGATGGCGGTCCTCTCTGTCTCGATTTAGTAGTGGTATCGTAGGCGTCGATGGTTTCTTGGACGCCGAACATTGCCTCGTTAATCTCGGGGCTGGAGTCCAGTTTGCTGCAGTGGAGGAGGTTGACGTCGAGACCTGGGCAGACGCAGAAACGATAGCACAAGGCCTGACGCACCTCATGGGCCAACTCCCCCGTGTTCTCGTCTTTCACTGCTGTTACTACATAGACAACGGCTGATCATAAATCGCTTTGTTGCCTAAAGTAAAGTGTTTTCTGGCATAAAGTGTGCAGTTGACATTGTCGAATGTGCTGTCGACTTGTTTGGAGTGTGCAGTGTGTAGTGTGTAGTATGAATTTATGAGAGAATTAGCTCCAGTTAACTACACACGATTTCATTCTAGTGCCTGAAATATTACTTAACAGTCCTAGTACACTTTGAAAGTTTAAGGAGAGGTTGGCAGTTGACATTTCTGAGTATTTTAAACACTGCTATACTTCATAAGATTTTCTTTATACATTGTTACTTCAAGTTGCTGCTGTCATCCACAGTCAATAAATCTTAATCGAAGGCGCAGAGAATTTGAGAGAAATGTTTGGTAGGTACCAAAATGGCATCTTGCAAAGACCTGAATGAAGAGGTGGGACATGACAAGTAATGCCTGCACAATAGCCACCTCAATTGTCCATTTCAAACTAGACTACTGTAATTCGCTTTTCTACATCATCGACTCTTCTCAAATAAAACGCCTGCGCACAGTCCAGAATGCTCTCGCCCGCACAGTCACCAGAACTCAAAAATACCACCACATAACTGCATTGGCTAAAAGTCCTCAACCGTTCGACTCACCCATATCAAAATGGTATCTCTTACTTACAACGCCCTTGAAATCGCTCAACCCTCTTTTTCACCATCCAACCGCACATGTCGACTCGCTCATCATCATATCTTTCTCTATCTCGACCTATAATCTCCTCCTCTCTGAAATTCTGCAACCGCTCCTTAGTCTATGCTGCACCGGCTCTTTGGAATGAACTCCCAAAAGATCTCCGCCAGTTTGCTCATACTCCTATCTCGCCTGTTAATTTTACCTCTCCTCCGCTTGCACTTTCCTCCGCCGCTTTCCACTCACGACTGAAACCGAACTCTACCCTACCCTCATTCTACTACCCTACCCTCATTCTATTGCTGCGCCTCCACACAATCGCCATCACCACCGATTACTACCGTAGCGTAGCACCGTGCTGTTTCCTTGGCTTGACCTCCCAGGATTCTGACCTGGCACCGGAAGGGACAAGGCATCCTGACTAGTGTGGACTTGATTTGATATAGCGCCGGTAATTTAGCTGGTCTCCCGGACGTGGCTTCTGTGTGGTGTTGATAAATTTAAAAGATTTATATATTTACATTACATTAAAATTTACATGTAAATGTAGAACTATAAGTGAAGACTTGTGAATGATGATGACAACTGTGATTCCAATTGTCATGAACTTATTCTTAACCGGCAACCAGACTTATGACGCAACTGTTCCTCTGCGGTAGCAGTGATTGAATCTCTGTCACATTGATAACTAAATGAATTAGCTATTCTTGTCTTTGAAAGTTTTCCAAACTATAAGCCTTCATTCAGTCCTGGGTTACTCGGTCTCCTCATTGATCCAAACCGAGATCCCTAAAACTTTTTCCAATTTCCAGGGCGACTGATACTGAGAATTATCACCAGAGTGCGGCTCTTCAAGCAACCGGTTTAATTAAGAATACTTTTTTACTTATTTATTTCTTAATCCAATCTATTCTAGTCAAAGATTAATCAACATGAGATTCCACGTGACGGTTGACTAGAAGTGAAGTATTATTACCACCACAGTGGTGGTGGTGGTGGCAATAACACCACCACCACCATCATCATCATCATTATCATTTTTATTATACATTTGCCTAATCTTACCTAACTAGTACCTTAAACTGTTATTATCCTAATCTCACCTGACCAGTAGTACCTTACCTTACTTGAACACCAGTTTACCTTACTTAGCTTAATCATAAATTAATGAGCAGTTGTTACCTTTCTTGTTGGAGGACTTGATCGGCTTCGTGTGCTGACCTTTGAGGATATTGCATTTCATTTGGTCACGGGAGATTGCCTTCGACTTGAGTAAGAGCTTCAATTGGTTGCTGATTAAGGTATTGACGTCTTTCTGAGAACTTGGACTTCGATCTGGAACGTCGATACATTTCAGCTTTGGAGCCGCAATTTCAGATGCATCTGAAAGAATCGATACATCCTTGTATTGTGCATTTATTAAGACACATACTACGTGTTCTAAGTGTAGGCCTACTAAGTACACCGTTGACTATGTTGCCTGTTACTTTATTAAATTTTGAAACCATTTTCGAAGCCTTTGTATTGTAAAATTGTTATTCTTAAGCATTTATCAAGCGCCACTATCTAATGGCGAATCATCAATTGATGATGCTGACAGTCTTGTTGTCCTCGAGACCAAGGTCTTGGTCTCGAGTGCACTCGAGTTCGTTTTTAAAAGTCTTGGTCTTGGTCTTGGTCTTGAGACCAAAGGTCTTGGTCTTGAGGTTCAAGGTCTTGGTCTTGGGGTTCAAAGTCTTGGTCTTGGTTTTGCAAGACCAAGACCAAGACTTTTGTCAATATGAACAGTCATTAATTTTAACAAACGGCAAGAATTTTAAAATTTATTCGATAATTACTCATACAGTTATTGCTTATTTACATGGTGTGAATGAGGCTTCACTGTTGTTTTGGACAATTATTTTGACTTCCGGTTATTTACCATGGAATGATTTCAAAACAGACTCATGATTAATATGTACATTTACATCCGGTTCTTGAAAAGCTGCTTTGCGTGCTAGCGATTTCAGCACTTGTAGACCGTGCTTTTTCACATGGCAGAATTTTTATGAGGCCCCACAGGTCACGTCTTGGTCAGAAAATTCTGAGCAAATTGGTTTTTATAAAATTCAACAGGCATTTGGAATAACATTTCGCATGATGGACTTTTTAAAATACGAATTCGGAATTCTCTGCAGTCTCCATTTAGAGCTGTTTTGCTTGAATAAAAGAAAAAACTCATGTTTTCATTAAAATAACGAGTAGTCCGACTGGACAATTTTTAGTAAGGAATAGAAGTCTGGATACGACTGTGATTTTCTTGGGTCTTGGTCTCGGTCTTGGTCTTGAGGTTCAAGGTCTTGGTCTCGGTCTTGGTCTTGAGGTTCAAGGTCTTGGTCTTGGTCTTGAGGTTCAAGGTCTTGGTCTTGGTCTTGAGGTTCAAGGTCTTGGTCTTGAGGTTTAAGGTCTTGACAACAAGACTGGATGCTGAGCAATTGTGAGTGAAGAACTTGCTCAATGCTCAATGTCCCGACACAGTAACTGTCTCAGGGGAGCAAAGCTCGAACCCGTACAATCAGCATTACAAAGTGAGCGCTCTATCATACGAGTGTACATCAATCCATACGGACTGACTAGCCGCGCCTCAGATTCACATACATGTCTGTGTGACCTTGTGTGCAGAGGCGTAGCTAGGGGGGGAGCAGGGGGAGCGGCCGCTCCCCCTGAGACCATTTTCCAAGATGTGGGGCCTTTTTCACAGTTTATTAATTTCAATCGTTCAAAATTTATTTATTCCAATCGCTCAAATTTTTTTATTCCAATCGTTCGAACGAGATAATTTGTTTTCTGGAACTCTAGAAAGACTTTGCGATACCAGTTGGGCATTCAGAAATTCAGCAGTACATGTACTCTTGCAGAATTTACCAGAACTAATAGTTGCCCTGCATAAGCTTATATAGCCTACTCGTGCACTACGAAACAGCCGACTGAGGCAAAGGGTATGCTTGTAACCCTTGATACGTTCGAATTTTTAGTTCTTCTAATATTCTGGAAAAAGTGCTAGAGAAGGCTTTCAGTTTACCCACATATTCACAGTACTGCATATATACTCGTGGATGGTGAGATTAAAAGCTGCACTACGAAACAGCTGACTGAGGAAAAGGGTATGCTTGTAACCCTTGATACGTTCGAATTTTTAGTTCTTCTAATATTCTGGAAAAAGTGCTAGAGAAGGCTTTCAGTTTACCCACATATTTACATAGAAGTAGCATTGATTTGGTAACACCAGGCCTTCTCACTAGATTCAACTTTATGAAAACGATATTAAAATATGCGAATTGAATTCAAATTTGAGTTTGAACGGATTGACAATGAAGCAACCGAGCTGGTTCAAAATGTGATATTACTACTGACTATGAGCAACACAGAGTTCGAAAAAGAAAGAGATTCCATAAGTGGATAATCGAATAGCTGATTCATGGTTGAAACCTAAATAGTGTCACTAGATTGTGTCAAAAATCTTGACTTGAGTACTGTTCCTCACTCTACTATGGCCTAGTTTCTAGTCGCTTGGCGTGCCTCAATCGAGTGCAATGCTCTGCGGCACGTCTTATTGGTCGAATACCAAAATTTGGTCAGGTCTCTGGTTATATGCTGTAGGTCCTGCACTGCCTCCAGCCAACTGTCGGCTAGCGTGTGGTATAAGAGTTGTTTCCCTGGTCTAGAGGTGCTTGCTGGGATGCGCTCCAGCTTATCTGCGGGTCCTTTGCCGCCCTATGCTGGGAGTTCATGGTAGTTGAACTCCCGATCTTCGGGCAAAGGGGTAATCATTGTACCTTTTGCCCGCTCAGCCACCTTGCAGAACCGTGTTTCTCAGTGGTGGGCCCGACGGCATGGAACGGGCTTCCCGGATCTATGCCTGTTCCCGAGAACTCCCTCTTATACATTCTTTACTCGATTGAAAACTGTTTTGTTTGGCCGTGCACGAGTCTGGAGCACCTCTGAGCAGCCCCCCTGACGAGGTGCTACATAAATACTCGAATGAATGAATAAATAGCACAACTAATAGATTTGAGCATTTCACAAATGAGGCTTCCAAAGTTAGTTGTGTTAATTAGATTCAAAGGCATTTTTGCAACGTGAATGCCGATAATTATTTATTTTGGTAGTTGGGCCTTTTTCATGTGCTCGCTCCCCCTGGTGTTGAAACCTGGCTACGCCACTGCTTGTGTGCGTTTAAGATTTTCGTCACATTAATAATAATGATGATGATGGTGATGATGATGATGATGATGATGATGATGATGATGATGATGATGATGATGATGATGATGATGATGATGATGATGATGATAATAATAATAATAATAATAATAATAATAATAATAATAATAATAATAATAATAATAATAAGAATGATATTCTTTATTATTTTAAACTGACAGACGCAGTAAAATTACATTGAAACATGACAGTAGTACGATCAAGATCTTAATTAAACACACGGTTTAATTTGAAATTTATAAAGCGCCTCTCGCAGAATAATACCAGAAGCCCCGATGAAACAGAAATGCCTTTAGGGAACGCGATACCGATGAGGAAAAGCCAGTCATTAGTTTGGCCCTGAGCAGAGGAGGGTCATTCCAGATAATATAATAATAATAATAATAATAAACCCTTGGTCCCATCAATGCTCAGGGCAGGGAGTTCTTATCAGAACTAGGTCGGCGTTTGACCGTTGTTTCGGGGGATCCGCAGGAGACAGCACGCCTCTTTCAGCGTCTTTCAATTTGCACGCAACAATTTAATGCCGTTGCATTTCGAGGCACTTTTACACAACTGACAGGTGAAGATGACCGTTAACTCCAGAACAACCAAGCTCTTCGGATAGTTTCTAGGAGCCTGAGGGATTACTTGTACCTCGGGCGATTTTTTTTTATAATAATAATAATAATAATAATAATAATAATAATAATAATAATAATAATAATAATAATAATAATAATAATAATAATCTATTCTTTAATTAAGCGCCTGCAAACGCACTGCGCTGTACAGTAAACATACATATAGTTGAAACGGCAGCCACACAGGGTGCGTTACATACATGTAGGTAGAAGCACATGATAACAGTTTTACAGGAGTCGAATATAACTGTATTTAAGCGGCAGCCACAAGGCGCGATCATGGCCTACTATTTATTTAACCACCGCCACCTAGCGAGTGGAAGGCTGAAAAAACCTTACGGAGGTCCACGGGGTTCGATCTGGGTACCTTCAGCTCTTCACGCCAGTGTCTTATCCCTTATTCTACGGACCCCCTATCGTGGGGATCGTGGAACCAACTACAGCAAACGCCCGGTTCTAGGCCAAGGCAGTTACAAGTCATTTTCTTTCACCTTTCACTCAAACGCTGGGCTCGTTTCTTCTAAATATTTCGATTAGAAACAGTTGTAATATTTTACTTTATAGTTTACCTTGTCGAAGTGCTGTTTTTAAACTTGAAATCCTCAGTTTCCAGCGAAAAAGACAAACTCAGAGCGCTATCAAAATTTGAGAAGAAATCTTAGTATAGCAGGCATAACATGGTCCTTGCCTTTGCCGGTTACTATGGTAACTGAATGACGTCATCTCATGTGTTTGTTTCTATCGATTTACGTCACCAGCCATTAGCCAATCATGTAGTTTGATTTATATCACGTGCAACAGACTATCTAATTCAGTAAGTATGTACGCAAGAGAGTAAATCGTATCGAATCTAGTAATTTATAAGGCGCCTCTCGAGTCTCGAAGTATAAACTATTCAGAGTAAATGTTACTTATAGGCAGGGCCGCCGACAGAAATTCCGGGCCCCTAGGCAGAGCAGTCGCGGGCCCCTAGGCAGAACAGTTACGGGCCCCTAGGTAGAGCAGTTACGGGTCTCTAAACTATCTTTAGGCTTTATATAAATATAATATCGTACGGTCGTACGACAAAATAAAAAAAACACAAATTGAAATAATAAAAGTGCGTTTATGACCACACAATATTATATTTATATATACAACTATGATTTTATTCAGATGCTTGAAGTTTAAACTGATTGTAGTTAAACGTCAGATAATATATTTGAAAAGGCATAGGGCCTAAATCATAAACTTTGTATGACTGATTATAATATTTTTCATAATTTGATTGCGGGCCCGGCCCGGGCCCCTAAAAAGTCACCGGGCCCTGGGCATTTGCCCCCCTTGTCCCCCCCCTCTCTAGGGACGCCGAATATACGAAGAGCTGAAGACGAGTTGATGCACTGATGTAGTCCTACTGCCGAGGTGGTCGACTGTAATAATTATTTCATATTATATTACGTCATATTGGGGGAGGGGATAGAGTAATGGTAACACCTATGGCCAGGAGAGCAAAAGGTAGGCTACGGGGATCGATTCCCGTAACCCCCTCTAGGGCGGCGCCTTTCATGGCTGCTGAACCGTGTGTTTAATTAAGATCTTCATTGTACTTTCATGTTTCAATGTAATCTTACTGCGTCTGTCGGTTTGAAATAATAAAGAATATAACACGGGGACCTTAAATGGCGTGGCACCCATTCAAACGGGCAAGCGGTGGTGAAGGATCTCACCCGATCAATTCATTGAAAAATGAGCAGGGTCGAGGCCATATGATTTTTTCGGTATATCAGTAAATAAGATCTTATATTATATAAAAACAAATTGATTTAATAAAATTTCACCTATTTCACGACAAATTTAATAAATTTGTGTGATTGATAAATATTATCTGAGAATTTGAAATTTGTGGGGGACCATGTTTCAAGAGTGTTTTATGGCCTTCAATCTGTTATGAATACCATGTGCAATACCTCATTGGAAAGCTTGTGCATTCATCTTGCTAAAAAAATAGAATCATTTGGTGGGTTTCCCATAGTGATTTCCATAAGTTTAAGGTTAAAAACACTGAAACTTTGCAATATATGTTGAGTTTGTATTAAGATAATAAACTTTGATTGCGTTTTCTCGAAATTGTACCACCGAGTAGCAATACATTATAAAATTCATATATCTGGAAACAATAAAGATAGAATAATAATTTTTTCAACATTTTAAACAGAAATTATTGTTTATCATTTTAAGCCCAAAATATATAGGCTAATAGGGCCTACTAAATTTTTCGACATGCAGCCTCCTTTTACCAGAGCAAGTCACATATATAGGCCTACGGTCGCTATAGAAAATCGCGAACATTTACATTTACACTTAATAATAATAATTATTATTATTATAAATAATAAGTTGTAGAGCTGCAGAGGCAGGGCTGTGGTCGAGGGTATACGCGGGTATACAGCGTGTACTCACCTCTATAGAGACCGTATAGGCCTACTCACCTCAAAATATTTGTACTCGCCTCAATATGTTTCTGAAAACTAACCATTAGCGTAGGCCTATATTCATTACTCACCTCCAATTTGTTTCTGAAAACTAACCGGTAGGGAATTATTGTTGTAGACAGATTGCTGCGATCGGAAACCACGACATTGTCTGATTGGCACAAACTCATTCGGGGATCAAAAACCAACGACCTATTAAAAACACATAGGCCTAGTTACTCTTACCAAGGGAGACAGCCACTCGCGTTAAATACCATGCTATTGATGTAGCACCAGGTGTCTCCTCTAGAAAACCACAATAGCTTAATTAATTACAATAATTATGTTGAAGATCGAAAACACGAAGAACAGACATCGTAACGTCTAAAATTTTGGCCAAACTGAGACAGGTCACCGGGTTCCTAATTTCGGTCGCCTTGCGCCACTCCTAAATGTTCAGCTATCACGATATAATTTCGGATATGGCGTTTATACGCTAATTGGCATGATAATTCGACCTGGCCGTTAAAAGATCTTTGAGTTAAAAATATATATATATATATATATAAATATATATATATACATATATATATATATATATATAAGCAGGGGCGTAACTTTGGTCCAAAAAGTGGGGGGTACCAATTTTTTCTCCAATTTCGCTTTCGCATGGATACTATTTTGGACATATTATCCGTATCGTAATAGTAGCAGTCTTGTTGTCAAGACCTTAAACCTCAAGACCAAGACCAAGACCAAGACCTTGAACCTCAAGACCAAGACCAAGACCAAGACCTTGAACCTCAAGACCAAGACCAAGACCAAGACCTTGAACGTCAAGACCAAGACCAAGACCAAGACCTTGAACCTCAAGACCAAGACCGAGACCCAAAAAAATCACAGTCGTATCCAGAAGTCTATTCCTTACTAAAAAATTGTCCAGTCGGACTACTCGTTATTTTAATGAAAATATGAGTTTTTTCTTTTATCCAAGTAAAACAACTCTAAATGGAGACTGCAGAGAATTCCGAATTCGTATTTACAAAAGTCCGTCATGCGAAATGTTATTCCAAATGCCTGTTGAATTTTATAAAAACCAATTTGCTCAGAATTTGCTGACCAAGAAGTGACCTGTGGGGCCTCATAAAAATTCTGCCATGTGAAAAAACACGGTCTACAAGTGCTGAAATCGCTAGCACACAAAGCAGCTTTTAAAGAACCGGATGTAGATGTACAAATTAATCATGAGTCTGTTTTGAAATCATTCCATAATTAAATAACCGGAAGTCAAAATAATTGTCCAAAACAACAGTGAAGCCTCATTCACACCGTGTAGGCCCTAAATACTAAAGCAATAACTGTATGAGTAAGTATTGGATACATTTTTAAAATTCTTGCCGTTTGTTAAAATTAATGACTGTTCATTTTGACAAAAGTCTTGGTCTTGGTCTTGCAAAACCAAGACCAAGACTGAACCTCAAGACCAAGACCAAGACCTTGAACCTCAAGACCAAGACCAAGACCTTTGGTCTCGAGACCAAGACCAAGACCAAGACTTTTAAAAACGAACTCGAGTGCACTCGAGACCAAGACCTTGGTCTCGAGGACAACAAGACTGAATAGTAGTAGTAAATTTAGTAGTAGTAATATTAGTAGCAGTAGTAGCCGCAAAAGCAGCAGCAGCAGCAACAACAACAATGGTTAAAAAATAATAGCAAGAAGGGCTTAATGCTCTGTAATTTGTTTTCAGTTTTTAGGAATCAAATGTTCCTTGGGAGGAATATGCGGCTGAAGCAGCTAATTTTAGACAAGATGACCCATACGGTCATACCAGATCACATGAAAGTCAGATCAGATGGATTGTGTCAATAAAAACAAGCCATTATTAGTAGTATTAGTATTATTTGCAGTATTAGTTTAACAGGGGCTTACATCATTTTTGTCGCGCTTCCTAACAACTCAGACACGCTCTAAATTTAATAATTAGGCCTACTCATTTATATCCAATTTTAATGACAATTCGGCAGCCATCTAGGCAGACATTTCAAACCATATTTAACTCAAAATAGACCTATTTATGTTTTTTCTTTTAACTCTCCAGATTGAATGGAACTTTAGTCAACTTCAGGAAAATGTACTCTTCGGAGTTGACCTTGAACAACTTAATGGCTGTCTCAGCTCGTTACACTTAAACTGTAGTCTGTAAGATTGTGAAACGCTGATGAGCTTACCTTCATAACGATAATTTTATCGTCTATAATGTCATCTTCTCGTTTTCGTTTTAGAACAAATTTATCCATTTTGCTATCAGCAAAATCGGAACATCAACGACGTCTTAACTGATAATAGTATGTAACAGAGGGAGTTTCTTCATCTGTTCGGCTCGGATATTTTTAACCTATAGCAATAGTTACTGATTCTGAGATTGTGAGGGGACAGAGGGGTGATGAGTCATATCAATGCCGATTGCCGCCAATATGAGTGGGTCCATACAGGGGCGTCTACACTATACAGTCTACACCATAGAAACCTTGGAGCAAATGCTCCATCCAAGAAATAGGGGAGGAGGGATATCTGACAGTGTGTGTGTCACCATTAACGAGAGGGGAAGGAAGGGGTGGGAAGAAGAGGGGAAAAGGGAAGTTGCTCCAATGACTTGGGGGAGGGGTAGACGCCCCTGGGTCCATGGATTTGTAACTCATGAAGGATACAGAAGCTTGCGCTTTGACCTACATCTCCCCACCCCAATAGCATATGACTAAGATGTCAACCATAAGGCGGAGAGTGAGGGTGATGTAAGAAGAAGAGCGTAGCCGTGGCCCAGATCTGTTGCGCCTGCGAGCCGGTCACTGCGGTCAGTCTGTCAGACCACCTGTGTAGCTGAAAGTCTGCCTGCCTGGTACATACTGTAGGCCTACACCTCACTCTGTCTACATACACTAAGCAAGGCTGATACTGCAATCTCTGGGAATGCACAATAAAATATCGATCGGCGTTGCTTAAAAGTGGGGGTACGGTACCCCCCAGTCCAAAAAGTGGGGGGTACGGGTACCCCTCGTACCCCCACAAATTACGCCTGTGTATAATATAAGTTCATGCCTAAGTAAACAAACAGATACAGAGAGTTCCAAAATCAAGGTCCAGGTACTGAAAAAGCTCCTTCAACAAGCACTAGAAAATTAATTATTACCTAAATAAACTGATTGATAGTGTGGGCTACCTGGTAAGACAAGTAGCAAACCACTTCAGCACTACCCCAGAAACGCCAAACCAGTGCTGGAGATGATAAAAAATAGAGAATGGTCCTCAGTATAAAAAAACAGCAAAGTAACATCACCCTTATTCATAGAACAAATGCTATTAAAGCAGAGAGAATGCAGATTCTGTTGAATGAAACTTACAGTATGCAGACTGAAATTGGGAGATCAGCAAATTGAAAGATAGGCGAGTATGCACTACCGCTCAAGGATTTAGACATAAAACTCAAAGTTAAAATGGATCTGTAATTAGCAGGTCGCCAGGGTCAAGAAAATTCATCGCCAGGGTCAACAGGTGTCATCCAAATGCATAAAAGGGTGGTAATGCACAATGTGGATGTCCCATCTCAATTTCATATATACTGATCACAGTACGGCCCGTGCCTTGAGCACTAACTTCTAACTTCAGATAGCACACAGTCTGCACCATATTGGACCTAGCAAATCACTTGGCAGGACACAGTAATATCAACGTATCCAACCTGGCAGTATCTGGATAACCTTGCAGGGCATTAGCTTACTCTAGTCTAGGGTTTACTCTAGGTCTTATTACTTCTAGCGCAGGGTGGATATATGTAAATGGGAACAAGGGGAGCAGTCCAAACTTCCAAAGTATGTCACTTCGTTGTGGATATCTTTTATAAACAACCCCCTTCGTATATAAATGCACAACCTTAGCTGGATAATTAAGGTCAATAAGTTATTTAACACATTCAATCAAGAAAATGGTTTACAATCACAAATCAACAAAATAAGTTATGCCACAGATACTTCTCAAAACTGACTACGGGAAAAGGAAATCAATGTTCCAGTATCTATAGCAAGTACCATATAAAAGCAGACAAAGAAGCACCTATACTGTTTACTGTTCATAAAAACGTAAACATCTCTTAATCAATCAACTCGCTGTTTGCTCTCTGTTTGCCGACTCCAACACGACTGGTGGAAAATGTTGGAGAAGGCAGACAGGAATAACAGAAAGTGTAAAATGTGAAAAGATAAGGGATAGTAGATCAAATATACTGATAAATAGCAAAAGAATACTCAAGCTTGAGACTTTGAAGTTAAGAAGTCGCAGTGTGTGCATACATTTGTTGAAATTTAAATACGGATGTGTAATGCCTATAAAAAATCTCAAACTATTATTGCTGTGTATATGGCAGTCCTACAGATCAGAAAGGTGCAACTACAGTTATCTGAAGCTGAAATGCCTCGCATGTACATGACAGCCTCATAAATCTAAACAAGCGCAAATAGAATTATCTCAAGCTGCAACCGTAATTTGAGTTGCCGAACAGACAAATTCATTTAAACTGTTTCCTAGCGAATAGCAAAATTCTCCTTCTACATGGTAAAATTAGCAAAAAATCAACTATGCAAAAATGCTACAAAATATCACAATAAACATGTATCTAGAAAGCAAAATACTGTAAAATCAACAAAACTGTGTATAAAATGCCATATAATAACTCAACACTGCTGACAACTAGAAACTACCAGACACTTGATCATGACAATAACATCATCAATTCAACTTTACCAACTTATGGCAAGTTGACTAGCATTTATAGTTTCAAGAAAAATCATCATTAAGGGACACTTGTAATAGTGTATTCCAATTCAACAAGTTTAATACTGTATTGTCAAATTATTAAGGTCAAAATCGCAAACACTATTTTAAAATGTACTAGAAAAAGGCACCTCAGAATTATTTAAAAAATGAACTGAATCCTGAACAAAGCAAACAGTGAACACATACAATACAGAAAAAACTGGACGGACATTGATTAAAGCAGCATAAGCCAAATGATCCTACATGTTCACAAAACTTGATATGTATTTCTAACTCTAAAATGCCATCAACATCGCAGACTCAACCAACACACCATGATCACAGTCATGACCCCAATTTGCAGTGTTACTCAAAAATAAAAGAACAGATGTTCCAGATACCACGTCTACACAATAAGGATTATCAGCAAAAGATCGAAATCCAGTTTAAATTAGTTGCACTAACAATTAGTGACAAAACAAATTACTGCCCATATGGTATAAGTGATATATTTATATGCTAAAATTGCACATAAACTGTTGCTGTGTTTATGTTTGTTTTGACCTGCAATAGATACTAAATAGCAATCATTACTGAACTATTGTCAGAAAACAGAACCTACAAGCAGACTAAACTCAGTGAGAAGCAATGACCTGAGAAATCCTCTGCAGGCATCACTTATTTTGCTGCTTCGAGCAAGACAACTGGTTGGTTGCCAACAACGGCTGCATCATGATCAATGCCCTCAGGAATATCGATGATGTCTCCTGGGTTCAGCACAACTTCTTTGCCAAACACTCCCACCTTCAGTTGACCGGAGACAACTGCATCCTTCCTTGGCTCGTTATGGGCGTGTTCGTGAAGAACAGTGCCTGGATTGTACTCCTCCTGCATGCAGTGGTACCCGTGTGCTTTAAGCTTCTTTGTGAGACCCTCTACGGTTGGTGGGCCGTCGGTTCCAAGGTTCCAGCGTTCCACCTTGATGTCACCTTTGATTGCATCCAGCACCACAACAGATTCCGCACCAACAACTGTTGTGTTGTGATCGATGGAGATTGGTATGGCTATGATGTCACCAGCTTTAAGGACAACCTCCTTTCCATGCATTCCGAACTTAAGCTGGCCAGACACAATCGCCTCTTGTCTCGGTTCCGGGTGAGCATGATCGTGGTGCACAGCTCCAGGTGCATGTTCGTGTCGCTTGTAGTAGTAGCCACGAGCCTTCAGCTTCTTTCCGAGATTCTCGATTGAAAAAGCACCATCTCTGCTCACATCCCATGAATCCACCTTCAATCCTCCAAGCACACCTTCCAGGACAACTACCGGTTCACTGCCAATCACCTCCATCTTGTGAGTGATTCCCATTGGAATCTCAAGCATGTCTCCCGGATTCAGGATGATCTCCTGTCCAAAAAGACGCACCTTCATCTGACCACTGACTACGGCATCCATGCAAGGGTCTTTGTGCGAATGATCATCGTGCACCGTTCCTGGTAAAAAATTCTGTAAGGTGTGGTTATAACCACGTGACTCCAGCTTCTTTGCCACATTCTCCACTGTCAACTGTCCATCGACAGCAGGGTTCCAATGAATTCGATGGATGTGACCTTTCTCTGCGTCAAACATTATCGTATCTGTGCTTCCAACAACTTCTGCATTGTATTCAATTCCCGCTGGGAAGTCTAGTATGTCACCAGGCTGAAGAATCACTTCCTTACTCTGCATACGAACCTTCAGCTGTCCAGAAATTATTGCACGCTTCACGGCATTTTCATGTGCATGCTCATGAAAGATGGTGCCTGGTGCGTACTCCTCCTGCACATAATGATAACCCATCGATTTCAGCTTCTGTGCCATGGCATCCACTGTAAATGCTCCATCCTTGACAGTGCTCCATTGCTCTACAGCAAGATCCACAATTGCCGATTCGTACATGACACAGATCTCTGATCCAACAACACTCGTCGCATGCTGGATGTTGGCTGGGATCTCAATCATGTCACCTGGTTCAAGCACTACCTCCTTACCAAACAGTTCCACCTTTAGCCGTCCCGAGACAACGGCGTCCTTGGTTGGCTCACGGTGAGCATGATCGTGAAGAACTGTGCCTGGTCCATATGCCTGTTGCATGAAGGTGAATCCCTGTGAGGCCAGTTTCTTGGCCATTGTTTCAAGGGACAGATGGCCATCAATGGCTGCGTCCCAATGCTCCACCTCCAGATTCGTTAGTTCTCCTTCCAGCACAACCACTGGCTTTTCACCGACCACTGTGGCCGTGTGCTCCACTCCTACAGGAACATCAAGGACCTCACCTGCTTTAAGGATGACGTCATGGCCAGACATGGACACCTTCAGCTCACCCGAGATGACAGCATCCTTTCGCGGTTCCTTGTGTGCGTGTTCCTGGAGTACTGTTCCAGCCTCATACTCGTGCTGCATGTACTGGTACCCCTTCGAGTTGAGCTTCTGGCCCATGCTCTCAATGCTAAGAGGCCCATCTCTAGCTGCATTCCAACGTGTTATCCTGAATGATGCCATCTGTCAAACACAAACAAAGGTTCATGATTTTAATCCTTTAACAATGAGGAGATGCTCAAAGCTACTGGGAAAACAATGCAGCTCATCATTAAAGTGTTAAACAACCACAAAGCATCAAGAACACAGTGGCTTCTACAGCGCTGAATCAGTGTTTATCATAGTTGTTAAAAACGATAGAAACTAAATAAAAAACGGAAAAAAACGTCGTTTTTTTCTAAAAAATAAAAAACGGAAAAAAAACGGGAAAAAAACAACAAAAGAAAATAATTTGACTTTCTCGCATCTTGTAGGCCGTATACTGCAATTTAAAATTAAAAACCTTCTTTACAGAATTTAATCAGCAAATAACACAACTTTATTAGTAAACACTAAATAACATCATTTATTTCTTATAGGTTTGGTCTAATAAGAAATTGAGAAATTACAAATATTGAAATTTTTTCAAATTTGAATTGTAAAGATATGTCCACATAAGCTCATGCTGACTAAACCGACACAATTAAAAACTAAACTTTGTAGGTATTGATTATATAGTGTAAACTTTCTCACAGTAAATACATTTCAATTTAACCAATGCTGAGTTTTTGTCTTTCTCGTGTATCAAAGTAACGTGAATCCATTCCGCACCCTTTTCTTTTGGTATTTTAGATAACTTAGAAATAACTTTATAAAATTGTATTTCTGGTACTGTGGTCTTTCATAAAGTATTTATTTCTCAAAATGATGACGTAAATAGTGAGGTAAATTAGCTGAATCCTTGAAAGTACGGAGACTACGTAAGGGACATCAGACAAAAAATTAAACAGAAACTGAAAAACATTAACAGACAGTAAATAAATCAATAAATAAAGTTACATAAAAAACGGAGAAAAACGACAAGAAAAATAAAAAACGAAAAAAACAACGTTTTCTGGAAAAAAATAAAAAACGAAAAAAACGTTTTTAACATCTATGGTGTTTATGATTGATTGATTGAAACTGTTTATTGAATCACCAACAAACAAATCACTTTGGCAGTTACATCTGTTACATTTAAAATGCTGGCATCAAAATGGCAATCCAAAAGGGTCAAATGTCTCGCTATAGTCTGGATTACCATCTCACATAGACAGTTTACAGGTGGCTAATTCAACCCATGGTAACATGCAACTTCATAATCATTTTGGAAGTGTACATGTAAACAGCAACCGAAAACAGTGCCATACAAGGCAAACAGTAATAAACCATACACACAATTAAATCTGTGAGTATGGAAGGTAACGTTTCATGTGTACCTTGAAGAGATCAAGGAGTTTGTGGACGAGTATTCCAAAGCATTCGGCCAGAGCATTTAGCGAAAATTGCACGACATTCGTACAAGCTCCACTATCTAATGGCCAGGCATCAATCGATGACACTAAGCAATTGTGAGTGAAAGACTTGCTCAAGGTAATGCCATAGTAACCGCCTCAAGGGATATTCAAACTCATACTCTCAGCGCTACAAGGCTCAAACAATAAGCTACCAATAGGGCACATATGGGTACTATAAATTATATGGGTTTGCTGGCAGACTATTCATATAAATTTCATTTTCAGCAATTGGGCGAATCTGTATTTGAATCAGTTGCTGTTTCTAGTAAATCATATTCTGTGGCATGTCACATGCTGTCGATTCAGCAGCTGGCCAGCCTGCCCATGTTTGGTGCCAATGTTTCCATGTGGCATCAATTGGGTCACAAAAGTTTATGAGCATGTTGGCAGGCTATTTGGATATACAGCTTTTTCAGGAACTGAGAAAATCTGTACCAGGATCTGTTTCTGGCAACCGGTTCTGCCAAGTCTGTAACTGTGGCTGAAACATAACCAAAGTATGCTTATAGGAGGCTCGCCTGCCAGGTCTTCTACATGGGTCCTATGATATGTTTTAAGGCATGCTGATAGGCTCGGTTTTGTTTAGGATTTTCACAAATTTGGCAAACATTTGTCTGAATTTGAACCATACTTCACTAATTTTGCATAGCTGCATCTTTTTGCGATGCATACATTATATTTTCCTAATTTTTCAAATATGCACATCTATCTGAATAATCTTGATTAGGTGCTCTGGCAAATTACACTATGATCCAGCTACAATAAATTCATTAACATTCAAATCACTGTGTACCATCAGAAATTTTCCACCAAATAACGTAGATAATAATATAGATGGTACTATAAACCCGGAACAGAACAAATCTGAATCTATATTTGCAAATGTAGGGCCTACACGACCTTATGTTCGACTGTATGGCCTCGACCCTGCTCAGTTTTCAATGAATTGATAGAGTGAGATCCATCCCCACTGCCCGTGTGAATGGGCACCACGCTCTTTAAGGTCTCTGTGTACGGACCGTGATATCCAGAGATTTATATTTCTGAAATATGGCACCTTCTGCAGGCGAACCGCGATACGCACGCTCTCTTACACAAATGAGTATCGGAAGCAGACTCCACTCTACGGTCTACCCAATGTAGCTTACTAGGCCAGCATTAGGCTACATCTGTTGCTATGTTTCAGAGCGTCACATATTAAAAGGATAATAATTTGAGATATGTACTCAGCTGCATAAGAAACTCAGTGAAATCCACAAAATAAGCAATACTTTCATGAATTTTAAATACCTTCCTTGACCTTTTACTTTGATTCCGAACATTTTCAAAAGAAGTTCAAAGGCGCCTTGACATTGAAGAGGCGACCTTGACAGTTAACTTCATGACCAAAACAGCAAACGTTTTCATGCCAATTTCTGCTAAACCGCACAGTGGCAATCACTACAAAGACTTCAGACAGGCGATTCAAAGTAAAACCAAATAAATAAATAGTTAAGTTTACACAAGATTTACCCGAAATGCGAAATAACCTTTAAATGCTGCGACTCACACCTAACTTTCTCAGGCTCAGGACCAAAGATGATATGTAGGAAGGAGATTCATCACTGTAATATCTAGCAGACACCAGTAAAAAGTTATTTGCGATAAGCAGTTAATATTCAAGTAACAAGCAATTATAACTAATTACGTATTTTAAAATAATAATAAATGTTAAATATTTGAATAACACTTTATCTGCCTATAAAATTGTGTAACGTTATCAGAAAATAAACCATCGTGGGCTGATTAGCTTTAATTCGAAATAATGACTTTATGAAATGTGTACGACTATATTACGCCTCCGACATTTCTCGATTTCATTTCTTTGTTACTGCTTTAGACCTTCACGAGTAAAGGAGCTGAAAAAAATGAGGTGGCAAAGGTTTGCAGTGTGGGATGAATATTCGCTAATTGAGTTTATTATATGCTGAACCAAAGAATTGCAAAACAGAAGTGGAGTGGAACTACAATGACGTATATCGAGAATGCATCAATGATGATTCATAATAAAAATAAATAAAATAACACCAATGAATATCAATTAAAGCTGTAAGATACATCACAGCATAATTCCCAACACTTGTAACGATTACAAATAAGATGATTATATATTTCAACGTTGCTCAGCGCTTCGAATGAAAATGCAAAAATTATATAGTTAATGAGTTATCCTGTATAAATTACATAAGTTGTAATTTGATCATTTCATTCCTGTGTGTGTACCTCTTACATTATATATTATGGTAGGTAATCAGTAGGCCCCTACAAATATATCTATGGTATTCAGAGAACTTTGCCATTTAGTGCGGGATCCCTGTTGTTGCCTTGACTACAGACAACAAGAACTTGTGGACGCTTAAAAAAACTTATGCGAATTATTTACAAATACTATATCTATGCGAAATCTGTAAGATTTTGACAGTTTTAGAAAGCACTATGGAGGAGGTAGGATTGCATTTCAACATTTCAGCTTGTTTAAAATTATTCAGATGTCAATGCTCTTTGGTGTCAGAATATTTTCCCTATTAGGGTGTAATGGAGTTAAAACGCAAGAAGTTGTGTATCGGTTTATGAACTAGGACCAGCTTAAGATTTAAATGCCAGTTAGACGGATTTGGTGTGGGAAATTAAACAACATGGGATTGTGTCAGTTTCTGTCGTCAATAAATAAGCGGTCGAAGAATGTAAAAATAAAAATCTCCGAAATATCTCGACGCCATACAGTATCTGCGTCAGGGAGACCAGATTAAACCCTGGCGCTATATCAAAGTTCGTAAGAACAAGTTTTTCGGTCAGTTTCGGTGACAGGTCAGAATGCCATCATGCCATTGAATCAGGTCAGAGGAAGATGAGTAAAAATCGTATTTTAACATATTAAATTCCTGTATTGAAAAATAGTGTATTAAATGAACACTAACTCAAAATCGTATTTTAGCATATTAACTTCCTTTATTTCAAAATCGTATTTTAGCGTATTAAATTCCTTTATTATCGAAAAATGAACTAAAAATGTAATTAATAAAACTGTCAGATGACACTTAACTTTGTCGGAATAACAAACGCTAAAAGAGCAAGAAACCTTCTCGAACAGGAACCAGAAAAGAGTTCCACCGTTGCAGAAGCACAAAATTTAAGAGCAAGTCTAGTTCACAGGATACTGTGTGGCAACATCTATATGTTGCGGTAATGATAATTTATTACGCTAAAATACGATATTAGGTGATGAAAAATAATTTAATATGCTAAAATACGAGTTTACTGGAAGATGCATGCTTGAATGTGTTTGCTGTCTTGTCTCCAAAAGACATTAACTGTTGACTAGATTGATGT
This sequence comes from Allolobophora icterica, assembly GCA_963556255.1. NCBI lineage: Eukaryota > Metazoa > Annelida > Clitellata > Crassiclitellata > Lumbricidae > Allolobophora > Allolobophora icterica. The sequence goes on from OY744605.1 coordinate 49,321,084, forward strand.
GTTAGGTCTCTGTTGATGAGCTTCTACACAAACAAGCAGTTATGGTCTCCAATGAAGTTCTTTCAAAAGCCTTGATTCATGGGATCCGATTCAATCCTATTTGCTGATTGATGTGCTTGGCTCTAGATTAACGTGATAGTTGTGTGAAGTTTGAACAGATCAGGTTCTGCCGATAGACATCTCAGGGTGCAAATTTTACATTATAGTACATGTGACTGTTGTTACGTTAACCTCTTAATCTATTTACTAAGAAATACCATAAAATTTACCAGTCTAAGTGGTGCTGTTCTGTGTTTTTTCAGGAAAACAGTAAAGAGGAACCGATGGATGATATCGTGTGGGCAAAACTTGAGAAGGAGTTTGTGGCCGTTAGTACCATGTTGTATCTTTGTGAGCAGGTTGACAGAATCAGAGTGTAATTTATGTTTGCAACCAGTTAGGATTAGTTAGAGCTCTGAACAGGAACCCCATTTGACTGGAATGCATCCCGTTTAGAATCATACTGAACCAATGATGAGGGAAAGTTCCCCTTTGTCCAGCTACTAATCACAACTTGGTCACCGAGCTTCGATTTCAACAGTTGCAGTGAGAATGACACTGACAGCCAATATTATGAAAAGACAGGAAAAGCATTATATATTAGTCACTAACAAATGTTAAATGTGGCACACTTGTGTTTTATGATTTATATTCTAGACTCTAGAGGAGCTGAAGGGAGATAGGAATTTGGAAAAATACCGTCATGAATATGAGCAAATTTTCCGAGTTCTGAAGAAGACGCGTGACAACGAAAATCGACTTAAGCAAAAATCACGAGAACTGAAGGCTGAAATTGTAGCAAACTCAGCCAAAGTGTCAAGCTGCCTGAAATTAACACAAGACTCGGAAGTTACAGCAGCTAATCTAAAAAAGGTATTACACTATATATATGATGATTTATGGTGTAAACATTAAAAGAATTTACATGCTCAAAATTAGAGTTTTCAGATACTTTCTGGAGTATAGGAGGAATGCTCATTTCCTTCTCTTTAGTAATTGGGACTAGAGCCAGTTCATGTTGCAGTTTATTTCCATGCTCACTGCTGACAACATATAATATATTCATGTGTAGTGGAGTGTGGTCATTTTACTCCATTTACAATAACTTCAGTGTAATTTAAATATTAGCTGAGCCATCGTCATCATCATTGTCATTTTTATCGTGGTTGTCATCAGTGGCGGCGATCTTGTCTGAGAGGTGGGGGGGGGGACAAAGTCGACCACGATCTCGTCGACGACCGGTTTTTTCAGTCCTTCACCTCGTTTTACAACTTTTTCTTACACTATCCTCTCTTTTTTCCACGATTTTTTTCCCCACTTTCATTTTCACCAATTCATCTCCACAAAAGCTCGATTTCATCTCGAAAAAAAGTTGATGACTTTTTTTTTAGTCATTCGCCACGTTTTACATTTTACAACTTTTTACCGTCTCCCGGCAATAACCCTTTTTCTTATGATTTCTTCCTCTACAAAATTTTTACTTTTTTTGACGAATTCCTTCTTCTTTCTCATCATTTTGGGGGGGACATTTCTGCTCAAAAATTTTTTTTTACCTCGTCTTGTCAAAAACGCTGCAAAAACCCTCACACACAATTACATTTCTGAGCCTTTTTTGGTGTTTCTTCAAAATGTGGGGGGGGGACAAATGCATGGAGTGTCCCCCCACTCTTAAAGGTGGGGGGACATGTCCCCCCGTCCCCCCAGATCGCCGCCCATGGTTGTCATCATTGTCATCATAGATGCTTTCATTATTGTCCTCTATTCTGCAGGAACTTGAGAAAACATGGGAACTGCTGGAGAAAGCTACTGCTAAGGAGGTGGCGGAGAAGCAAAGAGCAGATGGGTATCAGCGAGAGATTAGCAATCTCACCAAGATGCTGGAGAAGGGTGCAGAAGGACGTTCTTCTGGTCAAGAACAAAGGTTCTTTGACCTTTGCGTTGTAAAGATTTGTTTAGAATAGTTTTTGTATCAGTCACTCAATCAGTTCTTGATTATGGAGGTGGTAATTTGTTGGTTATTGGTTATTCAGATGTAAATTTTTTAATATCATTGTTGTAGTTGATCGTTTGAATGGTTATTATGTAGTAGTTGATCATTTAGATTGGTTTTGAGGTCAAGCAGCCTTGTTCATGTGGTGATCTACTGGTAAAAGTTTCTCTATGTCTGCAGAGCAACAATCGTTAAGGTGGTCATTCAGTAAACGCATTCATTTTTTATCTTTAATTAATCTTTTTTATAATAGAAAAGAGGATGCTCATTAGTGTAGTGGTTAGTGTACTGGACTGTCAATTGAGAGGTTGGGGGTCAAATCCCCACCAGGGCAGAAATTTATTTTGAGATTTCTGCCCCACCTATCCAACTCGGCTATAATGTGTACACTGACCCTATACTGTCAGTGGAAAGATGAGATGGCGAGAGAGAGAGAGAGGACTGGCCACCCGATCTCATATGCCAAGGCTAAGAAAATGAAGCCACTAACACTTCATATGGCTGCCTCCTCTTCTTCTTCTATAATAGAAAAATAAATACATGACTGATGTATTTGCCAACTATTTGATAATTTGTGTTTGTGGGACAACAGCAGTTAAGTTCTTGTTATTGATTAGGTAGTGGTAGCTAAAGAGAATGCTCATTGCAGATCTATGTCTTGTTTGAGTGTGTGTATGAGAATGTATAAGTCACAAGCAGTTAGCATAGTGGTTAAGAGCATCATTTGAGATCCTGCAGTTTCTTTATGTGAAATTCTTTTGTCTAATTTGTTTTAGTCTGAATGAGTTGCTGAGAGTCAAAGAAGAACTGACCCAGGAGCGAGATGAGCGTCTGAAAGAGATCACCGAATTGCGAGAGAAAATTGCAGAGTCTCAAAGTGAGGACCAGAAGATGGAAGCACAGCAGGCAGAACTCAACGAAAAGATTCAAGAAGTACGACAGTGTCTGGAACTCTTATTGAACAATGAAATTATTTTAGACAACACATTCTAGATTTAACATAGCTTTCAGAAACTCATCCAGAGTTGACAGATTCAAGATTTTAATAAAGAATCACATATAACTTTTTGGGATTTTAGGCATAGTAATATTTATTGAGGTATTATTTTTAATTGCATTTTTAGCTCTTAAAGTTTCCTTTTATCTCGTAAAGGTTCCGATCTTTTTATCTCTTATCGTTTTCTTTTCCAGCTCCAACAAGATATCCAGGTGCGCAATAATGAAGCACAGCGTGAAGCCCGGAAGAAGGACAAGCTGGAGAGGGAGTTGCGTCAACTGAAGACAGATCTTGATTCGAAAATGACTGAAATAAAAACTCTTCAACAACAGAATGAACGCTACATGCTAGAGCAAACAAAGCTAGAAAAAGAAATTAAGGACAATAAAGTAGGAAACTTTTCTTGTACAGAGAAAGCTTGGTTTTCGAAATTTATATTTTGTCCTCAGTGAGTTTACAGCTTTTTCAATGAATATGTGAAGAATAAACTTTGCAATTGCAGCTTTATTCATTTTCTAGATCAATTCATGGGCCAAGTTTTATTACTTGGGTATCATGAGTTTAGATATTCGTTTTTACTTTCAAGTGTATTTGTATGGTTGTGTTACAGTGAATCGTCAGACTTTCATAATTGCTGTTAGGTTATGGGTTCTGGTTTATCATATGAAGTAGGAAATTTATTGTTTGAGATTTGCATCCTGTAAAGAAGTATTGTCCAGTTCTATGATTGCTGTGCTGACTTAAAGATACAAATTTTCTAGGAGTGTACCTCTGGGTATTTGAATGGCTGAATACCATATAGACATTGCATTATCTAACCATAGATTACCTGCTGGAATCATGTTATTTCTTAGAAATAGGCTATAAAGATACACATTATGACACTGAGCACCTAGTTCATCATTCACATTGTGATACAACTCAAGACGTTAATTACTCGATCACATTATTACAGGAGTAATACTTTAGCTGCTTGAGGTGATGAGAATAACACTAATGAATATTGAATATGATATAAAATGAAGTTCATTTGATTTTTCAGATAGCATTTGAGCGTCAGCAGAAAGACAACGAACTGATCCAGGCCAGACATCAGAAAATGCAGATCGACCTTGAAACGCAGATTGGAACCTGCAATGAACTTAACACAGAGAACCAGACAAAGGCCCTTGAATTAAAGGTACATGCACATATACATACATATACACATACATACATACATACATACATGCATGTGTGCATGAATACATAGTAGATACATATACTTAAAACCATTCAAACCTATAAGCCCTTTGAATAAATAGAAGTTACGTGCATCATTGGTGTCTACTTATATAGCCACTTTCATTTTGGCTGGTATAAGATTCTTATTACATGCAAGTTTATTTTGCCAGGCTCGAACATGACCTAGTTACACTGTGTAATTAACTGTGTAGTGAACTTGAGAATGTTGGTAGCAAGTAGTTTTACTTGAAAGGAGCATGATTTAGTGACTCCAAAAAAGCCGCTTTTGTGTACAAGTGGCAGGGTTGTGAATCCTTGGAGAATTGTTTCAGCAAAAAGAAGAGGAGATAAATCAGCTGAAGCAGGAGACACAGCGACTGAACAAACTCCGCGAAACAACTCAACGCAAACTGCGAACTGTGGAAGAACAGAAAACAGAGATCGAGCAACAGAGGGAAATTCACAAGAACCAGATTGCTGCAATGGAAAAAGGTGGGTACCAGATATCTAGACCTTGTAAGTCGGTATGGGTATTTGTGTTTGTATGTGTATGTATGCAAGTTTATGTGTATGTTGTATCTATAGGTGTAAAAATACGTGTACTGGTATGTGTTTGCGTGTGTATACGTGTTTGTGTGTATTGTAGCATTTATATAGCACCCGTTTGAGACTGCAATGATGCTAAAACACTGCTATCTGAGAGATCTGAAAACAGAAGCTGAAATGTGACTTGAGATGTTGTGATCAAAGAATGTGTACTGTTAGTGAACACATAAATAATAATCTAAGCCACAGAGATAAATGACATTTGACATTGGACTTAAAAACTGGGGCAGTGATTGTGGATATATCACCTTGTCACCTTGTGCTGTCAACTCCTGGAGCTCTAGCGATCGCCACGACACACATCCTCCATTGCTTCCTATTCGAAGTCAGGTCCCTTAGTGCTTCCAGATTCATGCCAGTTACATCGTGAATCTCATCCATCCATTTCTTCCTTGGTCGACCCCGTCTTTTTTTCCCCTCACCACAAGCCAACATCATTTCCTTTTCTAGCCCATCAGATCGCATAACATGACCAAAGAATCCAAGCTTCAATCTTGTCGCTTTTTGTTTTAATGACTCTTCATTCTCGACACCAATCTCCACTCGTATTGATTCGTTCGTCCTTTTCTCTGTCCATGATATTCTCAACATTTTTCTCCATATCCACATTTCACATGCGTTGACCTTTTTCACCATGTTCTTTGTCATTGTCCAAGACTCACAGCCATACAAAACCGTTGGAAAGACTAGGGCTCTCACGAGCCTTGTGGATATATAGCTGATAAAATAATGGAAAAAATGAGCAGGGTTATTTTGGTTGCTACAGAAATCAATGCTCAAATCATGTGTACAATGTACAATTGTACATGCATACAAGCATGACACATGCTACAGAATGTTTCTTCTTTTACTTTGTCATATTGTCACATTAATAATCATATCTGAGGCCTAATTTCGCTCCTTGGCTAATGCACTAATTCTTCACAACTAATGGTTTGCTGCTAAAACAATTACGCTACACAGATGTGTGATAAAGTGTTGTTGCCACCCATTTTGTCATTTTAGGTTAACCCCTGTTATCTGATACAGTTAAGGAATCCTGTGAAAACAGAATAAGTCTATTCATCTTTTATCAATTTGTGAAAACTGTTCTCTTTTGCTGATGCTTGGTTGGGAGCATGTTTGCACAGATGTTTTTGTAGATGTGCTATATAAATCTACTTATGAATAAGTAAAGGAATTCAGTTTAAATATTGTATTGTGCAGAGTTGGAAATGAGTAAAAAGCAGGCAGAAACCGATCGCAAGACCATCGAAGAACTTCAGAGAGAACGTGACATACTGAGTAAAGTAAGAACGTGGCCAACTTTAGCAATCTATCAGAATTACCATGTTTACAATTCTTATATTGAACACTGCCTGGTTTCTTGTGAGGCTAATGCACCAGACCACTGTCTATTGTATTTATTTTTTTAAATTATGTAGCACCTCTGAATAATGACAAGCATTAAATGAATGGTGTTGAGCAGTTATGCTTTAAGTACTTTCTCAAGGTCTCTACTCAGTAATTGTCAATGGAGGATTGAATCTGCATGCTCTGCATTACAAGGCAAGCTCCTTACTAATCAGCTGTTGTATTGCTGAGCTCTGTAATGACATTGAACTAGCTCAGCCATATCTGGTCTGGTCCAACGTTGAACAGAGGTATCTAATCGTTATCATAATCTCCGGATTTCTTCTGTACTGAAAACAGCTGAGTCACAGGAAACACCTTATTCACAGACCTGTGGTTGGTCAAAAGAAAGTCTGTGAGGCAGGTAAGGCAGTGCAATTGACCTCGTGGTAGCTTGTTGTCCACAAACTTTAAGAGATGTGGAGCTAACTGGTTGCTGAGCACTAATATATACTTTGTAATTATTTCAGAAAATCACTTTAAAAATGGCAGCAGCTTGCATAACTCCTTACACATCAGCTTATGAAAGCTATTGTCTTACTTACTTCTAGAACATGGTGAAATCTACTGCAGACACACAGAAGCAGGTGAATTTGGTGAAACTCCATGAACAGACTAGGATAAACTTGTTGCAAGAGATCAAGAACTACCAAATTGAGGCAAATAAACAACGTCAACTCATTCACAAACTGGAGATTGAAAGAGATCGATACATTACCGAAGCCAGTGACCTTACACAGAAGGTCAGTTTAATTTTAGATGTAACATAATTGGAAATTTATATAGCACATTTCAGGATACTCTTATAAATTCTTGACCTGTTAAAAACAAGATGTAACCTAAGTTAAATAAGAAATGTGTCTTGGCAAACATTAAACAGAATAAAATGGATGTGATGTGAGAGATTATTTGACAAGGGTAAGCCATTTTACAGAAATTTTGGTTTTGGTTGTGATTTCCATAAAGCAAAGGTAGCACATAGGTAGCATAATGTTCTGGCCAAGTTTATACAACAGGGTAAATCCCATGGTGCCCTAGTAGATGGTGCATTTATCATAAGCCCTTGTAAATGAGCCATAGCCATAGATGCCAGCAAAACAATTAGAATGAATTGTATTATGCCATAATTATTAGGTTACATTTAGTTCAGATCGAAATTAGATTTACTGGAATATGTTGTTGGACTGGATTCGATTCTGCTGGTTGAAGCTAGATTAGGTAAACAGATCAAATTACATGAGTTTAGGCAAGGTTAGTTCAAAGCAGATTAAAGTGATTGGGGTATGGTTAGATCAGTTGATTAGGTTAGATCAGGTAAGGTTAAGTTTAGGTTTGCTTAAGTTAGATTACTCACTGTTGCAATGACCCTTGGAAATACGTTTAAGTATTCTTGGTTTCAGGTCATGGTTAGATAAGTTGATTTATATTAGATTAAGACTTTTCATGGAGAAACTTGCATGTATTGTGCTTGGTTGCAGGTCTTGACAAATATGGATGATGTTAAGAGTCGAGAGATGCAGATCTTTGACTACAAGAAAAAGATTGCAGAGGCAGAGACTAAATTGAAACAACAGCAAAACCTCTATGAAGCTGTCAGAAGCGACCGAAACTTATACAGCAAGAATCTTATCGAAACTCAGGTATAGGCCCCTCTGGTTTCAACACACAGGGCCCCTAGGGCAGAAAGGAATTAATTATACGTCAATACACAAATATTTTAAATCTGCAAACTCCCAAAGCGATCATTAAACTACCACTGATAGCATTTCTATTGGATTCTCTGTGTACACCAATTATAGTCTTTGCATCAAAAATCAATAAAATAATATATTAAATAATACTTGAAAACGATGACAGCAACGTTTGAGGCCAGTCGTTATTATTAATATTGTTATTATTATTATTTATATTACTTTTTATTATGTGCAGGATATATCTGAAATAAATTAATTCTGTTGGGCTTGGGGCCCATTGCATGATTGAAATGGCAAGCCCCAAAACTGGTCCAAGTCTGACTCTGGCATCTCCTACATGCATGCAGTTTGATAATTTCTGTGATACCATTGTCATTAAGTTAGTTAAACGATGATAAAACTTGAAAAGATGAATTTAAGTCTAGCAAAAAGAACTTTCTGCTGCTTATGTTGATATGTCAGTTCAGTGTTTTCATGTATATTTGTGTGTGTTTGTTTTTGTGAAATAACCTACCATTGCACTTTGTGTTGGATGTTACCAACTAAAATTATCAGCTAATTACAATTTATGCCTTTTAAAATTTATGTTAAAATTATTATCATAGCATGGTACTTACTAGTTAAAACTGTGAACAATTTGTGGAGGTCATAGTTGAATTAGCGATGGCGATACTTACCTATTATGTCCTTACATTTGGTTTCTATGGTGTACTGGATTTTTTGGACTTAGCTATTGGATTATGACTGTTTCACTTGAATTGACACTTGATTGATTGTTTTTGCAATTGTGATAGTGGCAATATAGATTTGGATAGGATTAGATTGTACTTGCCATATGGAATGTTGTTCTTTAGGATGAGATTGCTGACATGAAGCGTAAACTGAAGATCATGAACCACCAGATCGATCAGCTGAAGGAGGAGGTTTCGTCAAAGGAGTCAGCACTTGTCAAGGAGCACCTGGAGCACCAGAGGGTCGAGAAGGAGAAGGACGCCTTGAAGGAAGAGCTGCAGAAGATGAAGGCACAGGCTGCAGATACCAAAGCCCACATTGAAGCGCAGGAGATGGAAGAGAGGAAACTTGTGAAGATCATCGCAGAGGCTGATGCCGAAAGACAACGACAGAAAAAGGAACTGGACGCGGTCAGTCTTCCGTGAAAATCTCTTTCCAGCATTTATGTAGCATTGTTATCTAATAAAAGGCATAATTTTTTTTAATCCAAAGTTTTTGGATTAAAAAAAGCATAATTTGATGGCAGTTGTGCATTAACGACTTGCTCTTCTTCAGTAACTGTCTCAGTGGCACCTAAACACTTTGTACTGCAAGGTTATCATGTATACAGTGGCATGTTGTATTTTTATGACTAGCTGTTATGCATTTTATCAGTTCATCTCAGAGCATGGGAACACATGCTAAGTGATCCATGTCAGACAAGGACTGGAACCTGATGATTTTTAAACAAACACTGCAAGATTTTAACCAACGAATAGTTGTAATAGCAGATGGCACTTCTTATGTCCCTCCAAATAAGACTGCACAGAGTCTTTAGTTGATCAACAGCTGGACAGTAACTTTAATTACCTTAATGATATCATCTACATGGCCTTTAAACTGGTGCTATCTAGTTGCCAGAAGCCTCTTGGCATCTTTCTCACAATCCCTGCAAATTTGAACATTATTCTTCTTGTTTGGGAAGGTGTAAAGGGCACTTTGAAGTAGATGTCTTGAAGGGATAACCTCTGAATCTCATGATACATTACACTTATGTTACATCTGATTATCTTTCTGTTAGGTGATCAGTGAGAGGGATATTCTGGGGACACAACTGGTAAGACGTAATGACGAACTGGCATTACTTTACGAGAAGATCAAGATCCAGAAGTCAACACTGAACAAAGGAGAGGTACAGTACAACCAGCGATTGGATGACGTTCGTGTTCTGAAGCTCGAGATTCGCAAAATGCGGAGGGAGAAGAAACTTATGGACAAGAGCGTTCGCAATCTCGACGACTTAAGGTTAGTTCAAAATTGAAAAGCTATCCATTCAGATTTAAAAAACAAATTTTACATAAAATGTACTTGAAAGCATATTTGAAAAAATGCTGATATTTTGAATATTACAATTAATTAATGACTTTTAGAAGAGAATTGATGCCATAAAAGGTTTTACAGTTTTCAGATTTAAATTATCCAGTGAAAAAGCAATGATGATAGTTTGATGGTGATAGGTAAATTGATGGCAATGATGATGATGATGATGATTACACTGATGGTGATGTTGATTGTGAATTATTGGAATACTGGAACTGATGCTGATGATAAGAAAATACATTGACAGCAGTATTGATGATGATAGAGATGACACCAACAAATCTTGAAGTAATTTTAACTCGAGTTCATTATACTTTTTAAGACGTGAAGTCTACCATCTTCAGAGGGAGTTGCTACGAGAGAGAACACGATGCAAGGCCCTCGAGGAGGAATTAGAAAACCCAATGAACATCCACAGATGGCGAAAACTTGAGGTACAGAGGCTGAGTCTTTAACAGTTATCCAATCAATGAATGGCTATAACATCTTGTCATATCGCATGATGTAACTAGGTTATCTCTGTGTGTTGCTTGATACATCTGATTAATTATCAGATAATTGTCTAAGAGATACACTATCATCATCATCATAAGGAGGTTAGATTATAATTAGGTTGCATTCTAAAGCTGACATTTTTTTGAGTGATTATACATAAGAAGAAGGGCAGTCCTTTAAGCTAACCCTGAGGCAGCCATGAGTATGAAGTATTAGCGACTTCATTTTTATATAAGAGCAGGTGGCTAGTCCTCTCCCTCGCCGTCTCATCTTCCCACTGACAGTGTATGGTCAGTGTACTCATTTTAGCCGATTTGGCTAGGGGGCTCAGATTGAGCAGGAATCTTGAACCAGATTTCTGCCCTGGCGAGTATTTCAACCTCTGACCTCTTGACTGACAGTCCGGCACACTAAGTACTATGCTGTCGAACACCTTTGATTATAATATGTAAATGCATGTAAAAAGGATGCATGCTATGAGGAGATTCCAGTGCCTTTAACTGAGCAAAAGCCGACCTTTTCCTGGTCAGAAATGTTGACATGGTTTTCATGGGCAATTTTTTATGCCTCTTTTTATGAGATGTTAGTGATCCCAATTGCGTATGTTTATTTAAGGATTGGAAAGAGACCGAAATATTTACAAGACAAAAATGTTTCTGTTTATGACAGGGAAGTGATCCAAGTATGTACGAGATGATTCAGAAGATGCAGACGCTTCAGAAGCGACTCATTGCCAAAACAGAGGAGGTTGTGGAGAAGGAACTGATGATCAATGAGAAGGATAAGTTGTACATTGAGCTGAAACACATCCTGTCTCGTCACCCTGGTCCGGAGGTTGCTGAACAAATCCAGATCTATCAGTCAAGTCTCAAGGAAAAGAATAAACAGCTTCAGGTAGAGGCCTTTAGAAGGTTTTGCAACTTTTTAAAAATAAAATATTTTAATTGACCTTATATTACATTACCATACCGTACCTTACCCATTATTTGCCATAGCTTACTTTAATTCACTATACCTTTCCTTATCGTTACTTACCATAACGTACCTTAACTTTCATTACCATGCCTTGTGTTAATTTAACGTATACTACTTCTCGTATCTGAACTTATTTTACGTTACATTACCTTACCTTACCTTATCTGACCTTTCCTTGCCATTACTTACCCACAGTGGATGAATGAATGTCTTTGCACTGTAGGCAATGCAGTCAGAGATAAACATGCATCAGTCGCAGGTGAAAGAGTTCAAATACGAGATGGAGTTACTCAGCCGCGAACTCCAAGAGGTTCGCAAGAAATACTTCATGCAGAAGAAGAAAGAACAGCAACAGCGGTCAGTAAACTCGCTGATTACATTTTGCAGTTAAAAAACTTTTTTTCTGAACATAAAATATAGGGCATAGCCGGGTGCCGTTTCTCAACTGGGTACCGGGTCCGGGTAGTTTGAATAAAAACCTGCCGGGTCCGGGTACCGGGTCCGGATATTAAAACTTAAAGTAATCTCTAATCCAAATACAATGTCGCGAAAAAATAACTCCACTCTACCCTCTACGAATCAACTTCAGAACATTTTAATAAACAAGGAAAACAGCTGCAATGATCAAAAAGGGTGGGAGAGAGGGACTAGATGGCGTTCTCAATAATCAAAGAGAATTGTCCACGTATAGGTTAGAGGAGGAGGGGAGAGGAACTTGCTGGAGCTCTCAACATCAAAGGAAATTGTCAGGGCATAGGCGAAAGGAGGAGGGGAGAGGGATTTGATGGAGTTCTCACCATCAAAGGAAATTGTCATAGGCGAAAGGAGGAGGGGAGAGGGACTTGATGGAGTTCTCAACATCAAAGGAAATTGTGGTGTCTAGGTGAAAGTAGGAGGGGAGAGGGACTTGATGGAGTTCTCAACATCAAAGGAAATTGTCGGGCATAGGCGAAATGAGGAGGGGAGAGGGGCTTGCTGGAGCTCTCAATAATCAAAAGAAAACGCCGGCAGATCATGGACAACCAAAGGCCGTCGCCAAGGCAACTTACTGTTCCTGATGTCATTACATTATGTTACTGTTAGTTGGCATTTACCCACCCGGACCCGGATGACCTTTCAGCTCCGGGTCCGGGTATCTTCCGGGTGTTCAATACCCGGAATTTCCGGTTTTCCGGGTCAGTACCCGGCTATGCCCTAATAGAAAATAAAGTTTCCACTTAAATCTAAAGTCTCACATGTTCAGGAATTCCTACCCTGACTCATCTGATCCTCTGCCTTCCAATCTTTCTGGACCTAAATGAAATTCAGTTAGCAGCTCTTCTACACCAGCAATGACCTTGTTCTGGGCTGTTGGTCAGGATAGGTGTAAGTGGCTGAGTAGTGATGTAGTGTTGTATTGCATTTAGAGCTGTACAGAATATTTGTCATCAATTTGCTCCAGACCGAATAGTGCTCCGAATAGTTTATTTGTATTCGGCTGAATAGCGTTTTAAAACCAAATACGAATAGTAAAAGCCTTTCACATAAGAATGTGGAATCTTTAGTCTTTTTGCAAGTATAGTTCCATAACTGTCAGTAAGGACAATTACTTTCATGTGTAATGCCACACAAAGAAATTCAGAATTGAAGGCAATATGAAGCTCAACTACTGTAAAAAGTGAGTTATATAAAAAAAATTTAAATACATGTACTTGTGTCTAGTTTTTACATATAACCCACTCTGTCATCACCTACTATTCATATTCATGTTCTGCCGAATAGTGTGGCCAATTATTCGTATTCGGCCAAACAGTAAAAGAAATTTGGTACAGCTCTAATTGCATTGTATTGACAACTGAATTATTTGTCCATTTATTAGCATGCTTCTACTAGCAGCAGTTCTTAGACTTAGAGGTATCATAGTTCTGGAGATTTGAAAGAATGGAACAGCAATTTAAAATTTAACTACAGCAATCCAACCTGTTCTTGGATTGCTGTAGCTAGGGCCTAAATTAAAAAAATCTCTAGGGCTACTTGCCAGATTCAAATGACATGCCAAATGCAGATACTATTTGTATCGGTCTTAAAGGCCAATGCTTTAGCCAGGGGCCAGCCTGCATGGTAAAATAATAACTATGTTAGGAACATCTAATAACAATTGTTGCTGTGATAACATTTTCCCACTGAATCAGAATAAAAAAAGCAAGAAATCTGGCTATTTCATGCATGAGAGTTTCTAAATTTTCATATGGTTTGGCTGTCTGGTTTCCAGTGAGCAAGACAGAGCTCTGGCACAGGCTGGAATGTCTCCCATCCAACCTCAGCTCCGTCCTGATCAGCCGCGGTTTATCGGAGGCGGTTTCAACCTCAAACAGATCACAGCCAAGACTGCTGCCTAGAAGAAAGACTGTATCCCTGCTGCTGCTGCTGCTGCTGCTGCTGCTGCTGCTGACTTGGCTTTTTATGCACGGTGTTATCTTTCATTGAGTGGCTGATAAATTACATCATAACCTGTGAATTAATTTTAAAGCATATCTTCCATTTGGCTCGAATTCCTTGTGACCAACCAATCAGTGCTTTTGAGCAAGGCTCGTTAAAGGCACTACGTCAATGAGTAGATCCATACGTAGGTGGATTGTACACAGTGTCTGCAAAGACAAAACCCTTTCACAACTTTTGCAAAAATTTTATTAAATCTAAATTTAACTGACTACGTTCTTAACTTACTATTATAACTTCCTTGGTTTATAAAGGTCCCTTATAACACTTTAACGACGAGCTGCTTTCGTTTTCCAGCCACTTTTAGTACACTCTCATCGTTAAAGTGTTAAAATGATATCATCTATTGTTTGTGCTAGCTCTGACTGTTAGCGGCTTTCAGTTAATGCTGAACACAGTGATGTACTCGCCTTTGTGCAGTTGTCCGAGTCAGAAAAGGGACATTTTGAACAGAAGCTTTTATACTATGGATGTTTCAAATGTATTAACAAAAATACACTTTGGTTATTGTAATTTATCGTGGGTTCCTGTTTCCCGGACATCCTGCAGATGTTTTAATAAGATTATTATTAGAATTCACTCTTTTGGTGATCTTTGAAAGGAATACAACATACTGTGAAACTCTACTTAAAAAATTTCTAAGATTTCTTTTTAACGCTTTAACGATGAGGGTGTACTAAAAGCCACAGGGAAACCAATGCAGCTCATCATTAAAGTGTTAAGAGGTACATTTAATTTAAGACTAAATGATACTAACTTCTATAGCACTATTATTTAATTATGTTATGTGTTTAGTATAAATTAAGAGAAATGAGTCTATGAATTCTCTGTGCTAAAGTATTATATCTGCTATGAACATTCATTCTTGGGTTTAGATATGTACCTGGAATGCATTTTAACAAAACTTAGTTATGTAGAATTTGTTTTTAAGTTTTGGTTTTGTTTGAACCGGAAATACTGTTAAGCTGGTTGTATACTTGTGCACTTGATTTTAAGCAGTTCATGTGCTTGTGTTGGCAAGTTTAAGAAATGAAAAGAGTTCATGAGAGACATGTTACAATGCATGAAAAATATGCAAGCATTTGGAGAGCTTATTTATCACTGTCTTCATGGCAGAGTTTGAATTAGTGTGATAGTCATAGGTCTTCCGGAATAACTGATGCTTTACCAACCACACAGGACAGTTTTTTGCTTTGTTATACGCATTCTGGTTACTCCCAGAATAATGCATATGGACTTGTGAATTGTTTGTAAAGTACTTATGTAGTAATAATACAGACACAAGTCCAGAAGACATCTAGGCATTAATTCTGAAGAGAATATATCCTTGATTGCATTTTACAAAGACCTGTATGCAATAATTCAAAGACCTACACTTTAATTAAGAAGATATGCATTCATCCAAAAAACATGTGCATTAATTCATAACATACGGTCTACGGTAGTATGAAATTAGACTTAATTAATATTTAGGTTCAAGTGCTACAGTTTAATTACTGCTGATGATGTTTATTTAAGTGTTTTGTGCTTCACATTTGCAAAGGAGTGTGAATGAAGTTAACAATGCGAGAAACTTTTTACATAATTTATTAAAACTAAGCTGTTGTGATGGATAATTATAACCTTTAAAAATCTGCAGGATGACTTGAGTGATAAGTTAACCGAATTGACAATATTTACCATTGTTGCCCGAAGCTTCTGCCTGATTAATCAAACGGAATGTGTTGAATTATTTGGAAGTATAATCTGCCAGCATGCCCACTTAAAGCCCATATAGGACATACACTACCATATGAGACCCGTATATAGAGCCCATATGGGTTCCATCTAATGCCCGTGCCAGACATATTTTGTAACTAGGGCAGAGCCAGGGCAGTCATACGAGTAACCAGTGCAGAGGGCGATTTATGCCCCGAACATATTCTGGCAGGACAAAACTTCTGGCAGGGCAACGACCAGCGCAAAGGCTTTCCCTGGTGTGGTGCCGCCACTGTTTATCAGTCACTTATCCATCAAAATACGGAAGGCTTATTATAGGCCTACGCCTCCTCACTTGAACGCTAAGTAATTATGATGTGATCGGTAACACGAATCAAAAGATGAAATGCGGTTAAGTAATGGATTGTAAGCTGTATCAAGGTTAGATAGGCTACGGTAAAGTGAAGCATGTAGGGTATGTAATGTAAGGTAATGGAATATGGGTTACCAACATGGGCGTCCGGAGGGGGGGGCGCAAGGGGACTCATTTGCGCCCCTGGATTTTGCAAATATTTTATAAAAATAAAATCTGTTGATTATTATGATTAGGCTATTACAACAGTCCCAAGACGATTTTCAATGGGAAAACACTTAGGCCTAATTATTTAGGTAAAGTCCTTGGTCATTGTTTGTCTTTAACTTTTTCTATGCAAAAATTTTTTCTCTGCAAAAACGTCATTTTGCTCCCCTAAATTTTTTTGCCCCTATAAGCAATTCCCCCCCCCCAAAATTCCTGCAGACGCCCATGGTTGCCAAATATGTAGGCATATTTTGAAACCGCGTTTTTTTAGCATGACTCCGCTATAAGACGAATTTTGACTTATAAAGATGCTGTCATGAAAAGTTCACGGCATAATTGACTTCTATTGCGCCACTTCATCATCATTATCGTCGTCGTCATAATCATCATCATCATCATCATCATCGCCACCATCATCATTTACATCCTTATCATCATCATTCATCATCATCGCATTATTATCATCAACAACAACAACGTTACTGATCCCTGTGTATTGTGTAATATAGACCTGTGTAACACATCCAGGGGCGTGACTTTGGTCTAGAAAGTGGGGGGTACCAAATTTCGCGTCGTTTCCCCTTCTATATTTTTAAGACTGTTAAATAAATATAATGGCGCCCAATGAATCTATATTTAGCGCCATATATGCGCAATGCCGTAACAATAGACTTTTTAAGTTAAGTACTGTACCGTAACCACTAACCAAGGCCTGCAGCCGCCTTGAGGCCCTATTATCTAAATCCGAGATTAAAAGTAATAGACGTTTTAACAATTGGAATGACGTAACAATAATTCTAAATTTAAAGCTAATAACAGCTAGTAGACTTTTTCCATAGCTCAAGTGACGTAACAAAGGCCTTTATTATGTAAATGAAAACTTGTAATGACATTACACTTTTCGACAATTGAAATGGTGACGTAACAATTAAATGCCTTTAGTGTATAAATCTAAAAATTACTAAATAATTTGTATCATAATTGAAGTGACGTAATAATAGGAATCTGGTTTTAAAACTGAAACTTATACAATCAGCGTGTTTCATAATTAAAGTGACGTAAAAAGGCCTTTATTTTTAAAATTTAAATTTACTAACAAAAACGTGTTGTTTTATTGAAAAGATGTAACAATAGACCTATACCTTTATTCCAGGGGCGTAACTTGGTCTTGAAAGTGGGGACACCAAATTTCGCATTGTTTTAGCTTCGCGGCTATTAAATAATTATAACGGCATCGTTTGTATTACAAGCATAATATTACTTATAGGCTTGATGATGATGATGATGATGATGATGATGATGATGATGATGATGATGATGATGATGATGATGATGATGATGATGATGATGATGATGATGATGATGATGATGATGATGATGATGATGATGATGATGATGATGATGATGATGATGATGATGATGATGATGATGATGATGATGATGATGATGATGATGATGATGATGATGATGATGGCGATAATAATAATAATGATATTAATAATAATATTAATAATAATATTATGAATAATATTAATAACAAAAAATAAATATAATAATAATAATAATAATAATAATAATAATAATAATAATAATAATAAATAACAGCGACAATAATAATAATAACAATGAGAGTGATGAAGATGGTGATCACGCTGATGATAATGCTCGGTTATTGTTTTGAACCTGGAGGGCTTCCTCAGATATAATAATGATGGGCAAAAACAATGGGCATAAAAAGTGGGGGTACGATACCCTCCAGTCCAAAAGTGTGGGATACGGGTACATCTGGTCCCCCCCGTAAATTACGCCTATGAACACATCTAATTTTACAGATAGGCCTACTGTACTAATAACTGGAATTCAAAAGGCAGAAAAGATCAACATCATTCTTAAATAGGGGCACCTATGAAGCTATATGCTATTAACACAGAACAAAGTTGTCTTTGTCTTTACTTACCTTCTGTCTCCTACGGCCGTCTATTTCAGTCTATCCAGGGGCGTAACTTTGGTCTAGAGAGTGGGGTCACTAAATTTCGCATTGTTTCAGGTCCGCGGCTGTTAAATAAGCATGATGCCAATGTTTGTATTACAGGCATAATAATAATAATAGGCATAATAATCATGACGACGACGACGACGATGATGATGATGATACTAATAATAATAATAGCTACAATATTTCACCATTAATTCAGCAACTATCCAACCTGCGATCTTTTAAGCAAAAGCTACGGTACAGACTTCCATGTTCGAGGGACACTAATTAACACCCCTCCCACAGTTTAATCAACTGAAATACAATGAGCGTACACAGTTAGCCTATAGTCTCACGATGTGCTTTCAAGTCTTTAGTTAAGTATTTTGTTACCATTACATATCTAATGATATGCTATCGAGTCTTTAGTAAAGTATAATGTTATCATTGCATAATTGCATATGGTGTTAGAACGACTGCTTTCATCAACTTGTAGGCCCTATAAGCCTACTACCCAGGTGGCCCTCTTAGCGGGGACAGTGGCGTCTACCAATGGTGGAGTGTGGAGAACGATCTCCATCGAACTTCAAAAGTGGGGGGGGGGGTTTGACATATTTTGACTGAAAGTGGGGGGTTGCATTTTTTCATGATATCTCTTTTGTCCCGTGTGATAATATAGCCAAATCCAACAAAGCAAAAATAATAAAATCCCCAAAAGGTCCAAACAAATTTTTCGCGCGTATAATTGCTTTTACTCTCTTTGGGCACTCTCAGTCTAGATGTAAACTCAGCACATATTACAGTAGAAAGCATTCAGCTAAGTCATCCATTAATTCACTAATCTGTAGGCCTACCTGTCTTAGAATGACTGACTAATTCGCTTATTTTACGACACCGTCATATCAAAGATGATTGGCGTCTCTCCCACTGCAGAATCTCAGAAAACACCAAAATGTGTATTTGGGGGGGGGTACATTTGGGGGTTGATTCTCCATTTACCATTGGGGGGGGGGTAGACGCCACTGCCTACATCAGCAGCATGCTCTATCAGGAAAGGACTATCACACGGTGTATAGGGTTCCGCTATCGTTGATCTGCTCGTAGGCCTACGTTCAGTGGCGTCTACCAATAGTGGAGTGTGGATAACGATCTCCATCGAACTTCAAAAGCGGGGGTTTGACATATTTTGACTGAAAGTTGGGGGGTTGCATTTTTTCATGATAACTCTCTTGTCCCGTGTGATAATATAGCCAAATCCAAAATAAATATAAAAATAAAATAAAATAAAATCCCAAACGGTCCCAAACATTTTTTTGCGCTTACACGCGATAATTCTTTGACTCTCATTGGGCACTCTCAGCCTAGCCATAAACTCAGCACCTATTACAGTAGAAAACATTCAGCTAAGTCGTCCAAAATTCACTAATCTGTAGGCCTACCTGTCTCAGAATGACTGGCTAATTGTTTTATTTTACGACGCCGTCATATCAAAGATGATTGGCGTCTCTTCCACTGCAGAATCTCTGAAAACACCAAAATGTGTATTTCGGACGGAAAATTTGGGGGGGGTTGATTCTCCATTTACTCTTGGGGGGTGGGGTTAGACGCCACTGAGCGGGGGTCTACGACCTCTTTTGGGTCTCGTGTAGCCAGATTATGTTAATTGATTAAAAGCATTATAGGCCTATGTTTTGTTTATCCTTGCAATGTTCGATTACCGAACTGAAAATACAATACAATATTATTGCTACCGCTAGGAATAAAGAATTGCATTGTGACTTCACACAGGATATTGCTTGCTACCGCTGTGGATAATAGGCTACTGCATTGTGATTTCACAGAGAATGATACCGCTAAGAATAATATTGCATTGTGATTTCATAGTGGATAGCCTTAGCAACCTCTTCTATAGGTTATTTCTTACATTTTTTATTATTCTTTTCTCCAGGCTAGTGTTCAATCTGTTCTATTGTAAACGGTTGCGGTGTGTCAATCAGTATATGATCAATAATAAAAAGGAATATGATGAATCTTCTAACCTCTTGGAATAATTGCATTGTGATTGCATAGAGAACGTGTTGCATTTGTAATTTCACACAGTGTTATGTTTCCGTCTTGTAATAATTGCATTGTGATTTAACAGAGAACATGTTGTCGTAGCAATGATCGTCTAACCTCTTGGAATAATAGCATTGTGATTTCATAGAGGATATAATGCCTTAGCAACATCTTGTAATAATTGCATTGCGATTTCATACAAGCTATAATTATTCTGTAGAAACATCGATCTTTTAATAATTGCATTGTTATTTCATAGACAACATGTTGCCGTATCAAACAAATTGTCTGATCTCTGGGAATAATTATATTGTGATTTCACAGAGGATATAACCACAGGCGTAATTTGTGTGGGTACGAGGGGAACCCGTACCCACTTTTTGGACTAGGGGTACCGTTACCCCCACTTTTAAACAACGCCGATCAATATTTTATTGTGCCTTCCCAGATATCGCAGTATCGGCCTTGCTTCGCGTATGTAGACAGAGTGAGGTGTATGTACCAGGCAGTCAGGAGGCAGACTTTAAGCCACACAGTCCGATAGACTGACCGCAGTGACCGGCTCGCAGGCACCACAGATCTGGGCCAAAGCTACACTCTTCTTATCCATGCGAAAAGCAAAATTGGAGAAGAAATTGGTACCCCCACTTTTTGCCTTAGCAACCTCTTGTAATAATTGCGGTGTGACTTCATACAAGCTATATTTCCATAGCAGCATCTTGTAATAATTGCGTTGTGATTTCATACAAGCTATATTTCCATAGCAGCATCTTGTAATAATTGCATTGTGATTTCATACAGGGTATATTTCCATAGCAGCATCGTGTAATAATTGCATTGTGATTTCATACAGGGTATATTTCCATTGAGAGCATGTTGCTGTAGCAACCTCTTTTAATTTCTGGGAATAACTGCAGTGTGATGACATTTTCACAGAGGATGTATTGCAATAACAGCCTTCTGTAATAATTGCATTGTGATTTCATACATGTTATATTGCCATAGCAATATCTTGTAATAATCACATTGTGATTTCATACAGAGTATATTTCCGTTGCAACATCTTGTGACATCTGCATTGTGATTTCACAGATAATATATATATATATATAATATTATATATATATATATATATATATAATAAAAATGAGTGATGATAATGGTGATCACACTGATGATAATGCTCAGTAATTGTTTTGAATCTGGAGGGCTTCAGATAAAATGATAATGGGCAAAATGATAATGGGCAAAAACAATGGGTATGAAAAGCCGGGGTACGGCACTCCCCAGTCCAAAATGTGGGGGGTACGGGTACCCCTCGTACCCCCGTAAATTACGCCTATGAGCCATCTGTCTACGTCCGTCTCTCTCTCTCTCTCTCTCTCTCTCTCTCTCTCTCTCTCTCTCTCTCTCTCTCTCTCTCTCTCTCTCTCTCTCACTCTCTCTGTGCCTCTTTCTGTCTGTCTCTTTCTCTGTCTCTGTCTGTCTCTCTCTGTTTCTCTGTCTGTCTGTCTCTGTTTCTGTCTGTCTGTCTCTGTCTCTGTCTATCTGTCTGTCTGTCTGTTTCTCTCTCTTGCTCTATCAACATCTAGTAGACCATCAACTTATCTCTGTTATTCAATCTTTGTAAAATGCAGGTAGCGAAAGTTGAAAATTTCGCTTCGGCACCATGTCCTCATTCTGCGTTCTTGGATTTATTCGCGAAAAAATATTGTTGACTATAGCATCATCACAACCATCGTCGTCATCACCCCATCATCATTTGTAATTATAGTAGCAATCAACATCGCAGTCATCATTACCATCCCTTATTCACAACACTGTGTCATCGTTATATGTTACTCTGCTATTTATCGCATGTTACGATTATAATATTTTATGATTATTTACGACATTTAAATCCGACGAAGGTTCTAGATCGGTGCAGCAACTGTGTCTGCTTCGAGGCCAGAATCAAAATGGCCGACGTTTGCCGAGATCGGATCGGAAGGGGAGTCCTCTTTTGTCGGCCTCCATTTCGTATCTCTTGCCAAGGTCAGATCGAAACGGAAGGGCGCGTTTGAGTTCTTCCATTTTTTCCAAGTCATAGATGGCATCAGCGTTCCTGTCCCCATCCGTCTGGTGTTGAAGCCTGAGGGACAGTCGAGGCCTACTGTAGTAACCCTTGGCCTCTGATGGTTCGTCATGCGCTGAACTCATGACGCGACATGAGTAATGGACCATCAAGAGACAGAGGAGTGAGACGATGATTACCGGTTGATTGACCATCACTCCCTACAACACATGACAGTTTGAAGCAGACGAACTCTTCTCTTAAGTCACTCTATATTACGACATGTTATAATATGTTATGATGTTACGATATGTAACGATGGACCTGCGAAAAAATGCTATGACATGTTAAGATATGTTACGATATATCTTACATTACAATCAGGCACGTAACTAGGCTTTTTCGTTTGGGGGGGGGGCTTAAGCCTTGAACATGGCAACATTTATACAGTGTTCATACGAATTTTAGCCGTAAGCATACAACAGCTTGACTTGTTTGGGGGGGGCTTCAACTTCGTTTGGGGGGCTTAACCCCCCCCCAAGCCCAACGCTAGATAAGTTCCTGATTACAATACGGTACAATATATTAGGATATGTTACGATATGTCACCACAATCGGAACGCATTTTCACCGAAGCAAATTTTTGCGCGTAGATAGTGCGAAATATATTCCTGGCAATAGAAGTCGGCGAACCGGAAACAATTTCATCCCGGAGCTTATTTCGCTCCGCAACTGAGAAAAACCATCTCCAAGGAATATTTCGTTGAAACGGGAAATTGAGATGCCTGATACGAAATGGACACATAGGCCTATTATGTGCTACTCATAACTCTGGAGCTGTTTTTCATCGTGCTGCTGTCTGCTGAAATTGACATGCGTTTTTAAAATAAACTTTGCTTGACATCGCTTCTGCTTTGCTGAATTTGATTGCGTTGTCGATTTGTATCGAACTGGATAACATCAGCTCTCAATCATTTGTCAATTAACAACGCCCATCTTCAGTTAGCCTACCAGCTAAGGATAATATTCAGTTGTCAAATTTTCCAAATGTAGTTGATAGCAAAATAACATAAACAGACAGAGAAAAACACGAACTGTTTTGACGTCTGTTGAATCTGACAGATTTCGTGACGCTCAGCTTCTGACAGTTCCAAGATCTAAAAAAACAATACGACAGATCATATATGCGCCGACTTTTGCTTTTGTCTCTGGGTGCATGGTCCTCCTTTGCCTACCGCCATCCCCTCCCTCCCCTTCCCCTTCCACTTCCCCTCTCCTTGGGTAGGTGAGGTTTAGCGCGGATTTTCGGATAAAGAAAATTGTTTTCTTGTCAAGGGTTACGAGGTTAGAAAAAGTATTGGAAACTCACGTGACGGTGACTGACGTAGCTGTGCAACCTTACTGCTCAATTTATATGTTCCGAAATTTGTGTCTGTAATATGTAGCATGTCTCATATAGGACACTTTAATATTTAGTGCACAGCTAACAGACTGTTACTGTTTTGTGAGATAACTGCCTATAGGTGTAAAAAATGGTTTTTATGGTCCGAATTCTTCTGGGTTCGACGCACCCACTGAACTTTCTCTCTGGGTGCACTCGCACCCAAGGCTCCCAAAGAGTCGGCGCCTATGCGACAGATCATCCGTTTCTCTGCTTCTTCTGCCTTTTCAATACGACTCAAGTTAAGCAGAGCAGACATTGGTGCGCGCCATCGATTGATGCCCAGTGCTCCACAGAAGTTTTAAGCTTAGATCTCAGTACAATGTAAAATGTCAGGTATATTTAAGCAGAGTAGGCCTATATATCCAATTCTGCCGAATTTCTGCGTCGAACAACGGCATTAATAGTAGGCTATTAAAATAATGATTGTAGGGCCTACGGTTTATTTACTAGTCTTTACTTGACATATCACGGTGGAGAAATAATGTTCAACCGGCGCAGAGAAATTACGGAGATTTACCTCAACATCTTCGTTGAGCGCTATAAGCCGGCGCCATAACTGAATGTACGCACGCGTCTCTTTATTGTCCTACTATAAGGTCACTGTGATCTTGTTTGACAGGTGGGGGGGGGGGACACGGGACACTTTTGAACTGATCTGGTAAAAAAAGAGGTGATCTGGTCCAAAAAGAGGTTCAAACATTTTTTTACCTTTTTTCGTGTTTCTTCAAAATGTGGGTAGGGGCAACTCTATACTGTGTCCCCCCCCCCACTGTCAAATGTGGGGGTCTTGTCCCACCTCGACCCACCGGAATCGCCGCCTATGGTCATTGGTCGTACATTCTGACATTCTAAACTCAAACCTCATATATGCAAGTGAACATTATCTTTCTAGGAGTGAAGGCCTGAGACACCTTGTCGTTTTATGCATGCCTGTGGTCCTGAAAGTATCACCAATCGTAAACCATAATTACTTTGTGTCTCGATTTTCAATTACGTTCGGCAATTCCGATAAGAAAAGGCGAAATGCGATATATGAGTGCTCAGAGAGGTAATAGTTAGGTCTATGGAACATATAAACATAATATATTACTCATACACAGTCCACAGGTCTGCATCACGAAGTCCCGTAGAACACAACCTGTACCCGCACTGCAGATAATCCGATTTAGGGAAATGACAGTCGCTTTTGTTGGAATTTGGCCAGAGCCATAAACTCATCGATTTCCTTCCATCACCAACCGGCGAAGGAGAAGAGAAAGAACAACAAGAAAAAGAAACAGAAGAAGAACAATATAAACAAGAAGAAGAACCAAAAGAAGAAGAAAAAAAGAAGAAAAAGAAGAAGAAGAACAAGAAGAACAAGAACAAGAACAAGAACAAGAAAAAGAAGAAGAACAAGAAGAAGAGTGCAAATAATAAGAACAAGAAGATGATCCTGGATAAGAAATAGAAGAAGAAGATGATTCTAATGAAGAAGAAAAAGAAGCATAACAATGCAAACAACAGCGTGAAGAATGCGAAGATGAATGCGAAGAATGCGAAAGCGAATGTACAGAATGCGAAGATGAGAAGAAGTGAAAGAATGTGAAAAAGAACGTGAACTATGCAAAGAAGAAGAGGATGAAGAAGAAGAAGAGGAGGAGGAGGAGGAGGAGGAGGAGAAGAAGAAGAAGAAGAAGAAGAAAGTCACCGGTGGATTCTAATTGGCAGTTATCAAGACAACGACATTCGGTTCTTAGTCACGGAAGAGAGGCCGATATAATGCAACCGATCTCGAAATCGATGAAGTTGCGTTTCCAGAGTAATCCGAACACAACAAACAATTGTGTTCTTTGAGATCTTTGCACCGGATGAATTCAAGTGATACTGAGACCGAAACTGTCAACGTCTACTCGACCTGAGGGTCATCGCGACCCTCGAGATGCAGTCGAAGTTGCTGGTCCACTGAAGAAGATGAATGAATCGATGATCAGAGGACACGATTTTGCAGTAAACGGTTGTTCCTAAGTAAGTCGCTCAATAACGCTCGTAGGATTCTGATCAAAGAAGACTATATTCTCCCAGACAATCTCTGGCTAGCAGAAGTCAACTGCAGCCTTTGATGAATCCGTCGATATCCCCAGTGTTAATGACCATCTTTCTGAGACAGCTGCCTGCCAGCCCTACTCAGTCTGAGTCCTGGGATTCGTGCAAATGCGGTGAGTTTTGGGATGGGGGGCTTGACATTTCCTTCCATTACTTTTGATCCATTACCAAAGGGCAGTTACTAACCGTAGAATCTCGGACGGAATGAAGTGCAATCCAGATCACCGAGTGATTGTTGTTATTCTTTCAACAAAGAGTGCAAGAAATCTGCTAGAGCAGACAATCAGCAGTGATCCAGGGTTCAGCTGGGAGAAGAAAGTCTGGCCAGGTGATGCCATGGCACGTGGACGCTTTCTTTGCCCCGAAGGCCTGCCTATAAGGATGAACAGCCCAGTCGATTACAACGCGGTAAAGATGTGACGTTATACATGTACGCACGCAAAACGTATCAGTAAAACTTTAAGTAATCAACCAGCTTTTTACGCCGTTGGCTATAGCATGAACTCTTCTATAGAGGATTAATTATATATAGGAGTCCATAGATGTGGCTACACCAGTCCCGTCATTAATCATCTTATCTCTCGCATGGTCTGTCCCACCGACACCCCACCAGCCGGTG
The DNA here is from genome assembly GCA_963556255.1 of Allolobophora icterica. NCBI lineage: Eukaryota > Metazoa > Annelida > Clitellata > Crassiclitellata > Lumbricidae > Allolobophora > Allolobophora icterica. Next base: position 49,347,577 of record OY744605.1, read on the forward strand.
ACATGTAAGATCCTCGGAAGCTGAGAATTTCCACCTGGTAGATGTCATTCGATACAACCAAGTATAATAAAATGCCGATAATTTAATAGTTGAAACATTTCCCAGAGGTAAAGGGATGACAGACTTTTAAATATATCTAGCGTGTACTGCATCAACCTATCATAAGGAAAACAAGACAGCTGGGCTGCCAGTCATGTCCACTATTGTCCAGCGAATCACGGACCTCAGCGTCAGCGACCTCTGACCCTCTTCTTGCAGGAATGGAAACCAGATCAGACATATGTGAAGGCTTTGCGACTGTGCTAATGGAAACAAGTCACTTTGTAACTGTATAATTTGAACACAAATTAATAAATGCCAAGTTCCCTAAGGCGTAGGGACATAGATCAACACGGGCATATGGCACTTAGGATACCGCCAGTCGTAGTAAGTAAGTCTTTGAAGGTGCAAGGTGCATGTAACCTCAAACTTCACGTCAGTACGGGTATACACCCGTACTGACGGGTGTATACCCGTATACCCGTAATGCTCCTACCCGTACCCGACCAGACCCGTGAAATGCCTACCCGACCCATACCTAACCCGCGGGTTCGGGTCGGGTACGGGTACGGGTATACCGCAGTGCCCATGATTTAAGACAAGTGGCGGCGCCAGCTATACAATTTCAGCAGATCGCGTCAGAGTCATGGGAGTTATTCAGCAGGTCGAAGAAATTAGGCTAATGTTTCAGTTTGACGCATCAAGCAGCATAACCTCAACATAGGCTAAGCTGCATTACTTTAAACTTATAGATATACAACACGAATAGAATTATTGAACGCTTATAGCCCAATTGTTGTACCACATTCAAATTTGAAACAATTCAGCAATTAAAATTTAAAACGTTAAACTTTAGTTACTTTACTAAACTTCACAGATTTGGAAGTACGTACTGTTGCTACTCAGAGCATCATGAGCATGTACGCTATTAAGACGCACACCATTACATAAACAGTCTATAGCATTATAACCGTTTCATGAGTGAAATAGGTAGGTCGTATCACTCGTATGGCAGGTCAAGAGTAAAATAGGCAGGTCAAATGACCTGCCGCGACCAATGTTAGCGCCGCCACTGTATTAAGACGACACTGTTCAGAAGCAGATTCAACAATATTCCGCACCAGCTAAATAGGCTAAGTATAGTTTTTTTGGAATGGAGCGATTAAGAATCAGATCTGTGCACAGCAATGACTAACCAGAACAATTACTTATCAAAAATTGAACAAAACCTTAACATTTGAAAAATTTCAAGTGACTGAAAGCTAGAAAATAAAGACGTAGAACTGGTATTTGTTCAATACATACCTGTTAATTGGGTTTATTTTATGACTATATACATTTATTAGGTTGAAAGCATTCATGCAGTGGACTAGTGAAACTGAGAAATGCAGAACATGTTGAAGTGTTAACGCTAGGGTAGGAATTGTCGGGGGTGGGTCAACCCCCTCATCTTTCTTAGGAACCCCCAGTTAAGACTTCATTGCACACCTCAGGGGTCGTTTCCAACCACCCAGTTGTGTTAGTGTGATTTAGTATTATTTTTGACTCTGAGTTTCCAACAAAGGGAAGAAATTTCCATGATGTATCATACATACATTTTGAATTTTCTCAACAAAGGAATTGATTTTGATTCTGATCTGACTTGCAAACCTGCTAGCGTTGAAATCAGAGGCTCTCAGATTTCGTTGACATCAGTTTGCAAAAAATGCGGATGAAATGTTCAACCCTCAAGTCTACAATTTCCACACTGGTTAACACATAAAACATTAGTTAGACATGGAAAATCTCCGGACCTCAGCAAGAATAGGCCTAGCCTACTCTCTTTTTACTCCACTGGAAGTCCCTCAGATCAGTGGCGGCGATCTTGTCTGAGAGGTGGGGGGGGGGACAAAGTCGCCCATGGTCGTCTGGTCGATGCTCGTTTTTTGGGAATTCATGTCAAAAATTTTTTTCCACGACTTTTGTAAAACTTCATCTCCCAAAAAAGTTGATGACCTTTATTTTAGTCATTCACCTCTTTTTGACAACTTTTTCCGGGCCTCCCAACTATAATGTGTCATTACCTTCTTCTTATGAATTCTCATGACCCTTTTCCGAATTCCTCTCCAACTAAATTCGATTACCTTTTTCCCGACTAACTTTTTTACCTTCTTTCTTACTTTCTCTGATTTTTTCGGGGGGGGGACACTTCTGAAAAAATCAGTTTTTACCTCATCTTGTCAAAAAAGGCTGTGAAAACCCTCACACGCATTTACATTTGTTGGCCTTGTTTCGTGTTTCTTCCAAATGTGGGGGGGGGGCAAATGTATGGCGTGTCCCCCACTCTTAAAGGTGGGGGACATGTCCCTCCCGTCCCCCATGATCGCCGCCCATGCCTCAGATCATCTGCTTTGCTCCAACCTTTTAACTCCACTGCCCACAATAGCCCAGAGATTAGAATATTTTTATACAGCCAGTTTCAATGTCGCTTTGTGCACGTCTAGTCGAAAGTTGGATATGTTGCGCTAGTTTATAAGGGGAACTGCGTAGATAATCATCCACAAGAAGAGCTTATAATTTGTTTTGATTGTGTCTCTGAAGTATTGACAAAATGCAGGAGTCATGTATTCACAGAGATTGTCTGCTCTTTGATTTTATCATAACGCCCTACTGAGAAGGAAGAGGAGGAGCGGAGGACGAGTTGAAAGAGGAATTAGAGGAGGAGGAAGAGGAGGAACTGGGGAAGAAGAAGAAAGCGAGGATGAGAAGCAGGCGGCTGCAGCACAAGAGGCGTTCCGTAAGAAATCCATCTCTTGATTTTCGGCCATGATTGACCAATTTAGCTCATTATCCAAGGCATTAGTTGCCGTTTAACGATCAGTTGCAGCCTATGAATGCTTCGTTGACATTCACACTGTCTCTGTCTGCCTGCCTGCCTGTCTGTCTGCCTTTCTGTCTGCCTGCCTATCTGTCCTTCTGTGTACCTGCGCGCAGGTCTGTCTGACAGTCTTTCTATATATGCATGTCTGCATGTCTATCCGGCTGGCTGTCTTTCTGTCTCTCTATCTGTTTGTCTGTCTGTCTGCCTGTATGTCTGCCAATCTGATATTTGTCTGCCTCGTAGTCCATCTGTCTGCATATACGAGGGTGAACTGAATCATAGCAGATAGAGATTCATAATAGCATATACATCGATTGAAGAATAGGAGGGGCTACTCAGAGCAGGCGCCACTCCCACTCATTGCCCTCGGTGGGGGACAAAGTGTCATCGCCAGACAACGTTCTTGTAGAACTCCTTTGAGCCATGCACGGGCATCTGTCTGTCTGTCTGTCTGTCTATCTATCTTTCTTCCTTCCTTCCTTCCTTCCTTCCTTCCGACATGCATGACTGCACATTTGTCCGTGTTGAAAAGCATATTCCAATCTTCAAACCATTTGTATAATCTTCCCAAGTCCTACCTTAGTACTTTAGCTTCTTCTTCGTTGTTTACCTTTGCACAGTTTTGTGCCGTCTGCAAACTTTGAGATCTTTCAAACAATTCCTTCGCCTATATCGTTTATATATTACAAACAACAATGGTCCTAAAACTGATCCTTGAGGTACTCCACTTGTGACATTGATCCAGCTTGAGTGCTTACCCTTAATTCGTACTCGTTGTCTCCTATCATTCAGCCAATTGATGATCCATTGAGTAGACCTCCCCAGGGGCGCCGCCAGACTTAAAAAAATTGGACGCACACCCCTGCCGTCCCCTCCCTTCCCCACCCGTCCCCCGTCCGCCGCTCGTATATATTATAGACTAGTCATACACTGAAAATGACTCAGAGTGACTCATTAAAGTACAGTATAGCAACGCATATGTTATTATATCATATGATATTATATACATACTGTATGATAAACCAAAATTAAGCTTACACAGTGAAAATGTCAAAAATATCGATGCGATGTCTAATCCTATGGATTTGATTTGTGGGTGGACGCACGTGCGTCCAGTGCGTCACGCTGCCGGCGCCTCTGGACCTCCCTGTATTTCGCATGCCTGCAACTTCTTAGCTAATCTTTTGTGATTAGTCCAAAGCTCTGGAGTTCACTGCTCATTAATATATGCGTTCTGCCATTTCCTTTATTTCAGGTCTAAGCTTAAGCTTATTTCTTTGAACTTCCTTACTCTCCTCTCGGATTTCGACTGGTCTTCTCCAACAGAATAGGATTGTAAACTGTATATAGTTTCTCTTGAAGCAACTATATATCGATTGCTGCCGTTTGCATTAGGCATAATAATGGCGCTATGGAACCGATTAGATTAATAACATGATCTAGATTAGATTAATGGCATGATTGCCTCGCATATAGACAGCAGAAGAGACCTTATAGCACCGCTAAATTACGGCCTCATATTAACAAGCAACGACGAACTTCAGTTAATGCTTAGTATAGCCTACTTTCAAGGATTCAGCTAATTTACCTCACTATTTACGTCATCATTTGAGAAATAAATACTTGATGAAAATAGCACAGTACAAGAAATAAAATTTTATAAAGTTATTTCTAAGTTATCTAAAATGCCAAAAGAAAAGGGTGCGAAATGGATTCACGTTACTTTGATAAACGAGAAAGACAAAAACTGGGCATTTTCTAAATTGAAATGCATTTACTGTTAGAAAGTTTACACTATATAGTCTATGTCTCCAAGGTTTAGTTTTTAATTGTGTTAGTTTAGTCAGCATGGACTTAAGTGGACTTATGTTTACAATTTAAATTTGAAAAGATTTCAATATTTTAATTTCTCAATTGCTTATTAAAACTAACTTATAAGAAATAAAATAATTGTTGTAGATTGATGTTACTTAGTGTTTGTTGTTGTTGTTTATTGTTCATTGCGTCCAGAAAACAAAGTACAAGTCATGACAAAAAAACATATCAATCACTGCGCAACAGGAAGCCAGGAAAAAGCTAAAAGCTTATACTAATAAAGTTGTGTTATTTGCTGATTAAATTCTGTAAACAAGGTTTTTAATTTTAAATTGCAGCAGGGCCTACAAGATGTGAAAAAGTCAAATTATTTTCGTTTTTCGTTTTTTTCGTTTTTTTCTAGTTTTTAATTTTTTGTGAAAAAAACGACGGTTTTTCCGTTTTTTATTTAGTTTCTATCGTTTTTAACAACTATGCCTACAACGTTGTACTAAAGTGCTTGAGTGCTCATCTGTTGCTTTAAGATGTGTTAAAGCTATGAATTCGACCGCCTGATAAGTCGAGTTACGCCTCAGAGACTGTAAGAGGCGCTGTTAAAACTGACGACTCTATTGAAGAGCTCATCCGATTAAGACAGGGTTTTTAAAAGAAGTCTGTACTGTAGACACAAGCGACATTCCTCCATGGACTTACCTGACTGTTTCAAGGAGTGGCGAGATGAATTTCTCGATGGTATGAGTCTGTAATCATGAAAGTGGTCAGTTGATCCGACGTCCCATGGATTACGGCTCAGCGCATCAGCCGAGCCTGTTATAGTGGCTGACTGTCTTTCTCTACGGTCGCAATCAGCCGACACACACACACACACACACACACACACACACACACACACACACACACACACACACACACACACACACACACACACACACACACACACACACACACACACACACACACACACACACACACACACACACACACACACACACACTCACACACACACACACACACACACACACACACAATCATCATCATCATCGGCTTCAACCGGAGGGTGGGTGAGAGGCGACGGTCAGCCTTCCCAAACGATGGGTGCATGACGAGATCTAAGGACTAGCAACCATTACTGCTCAGTGCTCACCTGCTATACATCTCTATGGTGATCGGACCAGATACGGAGAGAGAGAGAGAGAGAGAGAGAGACAGAGAGAGAGAGAGAGAGAGAGAGAGAGAGAGAGAGAGAGAGAGAGAGAGAGAGAGAGAGAGAGAGAGAGAGAGAGAGAGACAGAGAGACAGAGAGAGACAGAGAGAGAGAGAGAGAGACAGAGAGAGAGAGAGAGAGAGAGAGAGAGAGAGAGAGAGAGAGAGAGAGAGAGAGAGAGAGAGAGAGAGAGAGAGAGAGAGAGAGAGAGAGAGAGAGAGAGAGAGAGAGAGAGAGAGAGAGAGATAGAGAGCGAGCGAGCGAGCGAGCGAGCGAGATAGATGATAGATAGATAGATAGATAGATAGATAGATAGATAGATAGATAGATAGATAGATAGATAGATAGATAGATAGATAGATAGATAGATAGATAGATAGATAGATAGATAGATAGATAGATAGATAGATAGATAGATAGATAGATCGATAGATAGATGGATAGGTAGATCGATAGATAGATAGATCGATCGATAGATAGATAGATAGATAGATAGATAGATAGATAGATAGATAGATAGATAGATAGATAGATAGATAGATAGATAGATAGATAGATAGATAGATAGATAGATAGATAGAAATAGATCGATAGATAGACAGACAGACAGAAAGACAGACAGACAGACAAACAGACAGACAGATAGATAGGGAGCTCTGAATAGCAGCAGTGGCTATTTATATCAATCAGTCAGCCAGCTAGTCAGTCAATCGGTCGGTCGGTCAGTCTGCTTATTTGTTTGTCCGACTGTATACGTCTGTTTTTCTGTCTGTCTCTGGCGCATATGCAACTGGCAATCGTTAGCCCTATTATAGGTGCATGCTTCAGCATTGAAACAGCGACTTAGCCATTTCGCTTCCGCTGTTCAGTCGATTGGACCCTTCTTCCTTCACAGACTTTTGAATCTCTTTCGACCTTCCAAAGGGACGCAGGATTGAAGATTAAGTTTTACTTTCCTGAGTGAGAAATTCGTAATCGTAACCGTAATCTCGAGACTTCTACAGCGTCCAAAAAGCGGAGTCTCGGGAACCAGCTTATGCACAGCGCTAAATCGAAACAAAATCGATAGGCAGGTAGAGTCAAAATCGGTTCCAGGTCAAGATCCAAAGGTCAGGCCGACAGTCAGACGGTTAAGATGGATGGACGGTTAAGATGGATGGTGTTTAGAATTGAATTGGCGAGAGAGGTAAGGAGGAGAGGAGGAATCAGGATAGGATTTGTGAAAGAGCGGTTTTAAGTTTTGAGAGATAAGTAGAGAGATAGCAATTAAGAGGTGAGGATTTGATGTGTTCGGAGGATTGATCAGATAATTGTCGTAATTCCGGTGGGAGATTATTCCAGAGAGGCGTTACAGCTATGGCTAAGGAGCGATTTCCAAATTTGACTGATGAGCTGACAGAAGGGCGGAGAAGTGTTAGAGCTAACCAAATTGACCTCAGCTTAGAAATGTACACACGGCTACGTCACTCGATTAAATACTTCGACAAACATGCACTACAACCATGCAGCACATTCGGCATTGCTTATTTAGTTTCACACGTCTGTAAACAAAGAACAGTGTTGGGCTTTATGAATATGGACGAGTTTTCGCTGCTGCTTACATGACACGACAACGAAGTGCCAACGCCACATATAATTATTATGCAAGATCACATATGGCGGCGACCAACATGATCCGTTAGGGCTTTCACTCTGCAGGGAGGACCTCGGCCACCACCCTCTCTATAGTAAAGTTCGTCGCTGATGTGAAGAATCCCGGTCGCTGAGGTGGAGAGCAATCCTTTACCAATACGCTAACATATGCCTCACGCCAAAACTATTAAAGTCATTTCTAATGTAGGCCTATGCTATACGTTCCAGTCTTTCTCCAATATATATTTTATGCAATTGAGTGGCATTGTCCTATCTCTTCTTTCTCAGTCATATCCTGTCGTCATCTCTTGCTCAGTCCAGTTTCTTCCTGGCCATAATCTCTCCTCCTATTTCTTTCCTCTTAACTGCTATTGCGTCCCGCATCCTCCTCATGACCTAAATTCAGTCTTTCTGTGTCTTTCATATCCTCAAACCAACTCATATTCCTCAGCCTTCTCTTGTTCTGCATACTTCTCCTCTTCCTTCTCAATTCTTTCATTTATCTTTCCTGCTTCCCCTTTCCTCCTTATGCTCCTTCTCCTCCTCCTCCTTCCTCTGCCGTTTCCTTTTTCTCCGGATTTTTATAGAATTTTGACAGGACCTTTCACGCTCTTGATTGAGCGCACCACAACTCTACATACAGCTGTCAGGAAAGTCGGTTTGCAATGACCGATACATAAATCACTCGGAGGCTTGGCCTCTGTTTTCTGACCTGGAACTGAAATGTAACTCAGCGGTCATTGGCAACGAATGAAAATATTTATAGGTATATATTTAACGACATATATAGTTTTATATTTAGTCGTAAATGTCATTTAATGCATTGGGCCGTATACCAGAGATAATTGTGGCATTGCATTAGCCTAACATTTTTAGGCGCATTTTATGGTAGAGTTATCTATCTATTTAAGACTTCAACTTATACTATCCCGTATGTAAAACAATCATAGGCGTAATTTGTGGGGGTACGAGGGGTACCCGTACCTCCACTTTTTGAACAATGCCAATCAATATTTTATTATTGTGCCTTCCCAGAGATCGCAGTCTCAGTCTTGCTTCGTCTATGCAAGAAATTGGTACCCCCGCTTTTTAGACCAAAGTTACGTCCCTGAAAACAATAAGATACAAACAGCGCTTTGTGAGGTTGGCCTACCAAAATGGCAGACTTGTTGTCCTCGAGACCAAGGTCTTGGTCTCGAGTGCTCTCGAGTTTGTTTTTAAAGTCTTGGTCTTGAGACTAAAAGTCTTGGTCTTGGTCTTGAAGTTCAACGCCTTTGTCTTGGTCCTGGTCTTGAGGTTCAAAGTCTTGATCTTGGTCTCACAAGACCAAGACCAAGACCGGCTGTCAATATGAGCAGTCATTTAACAAAACTCAATAATTTAAAAATTTATCAAGCCTGTTTGCATCATAGCCTACGACAAATACCTATGCACGGATCCACCCAAGCCTTGTTGGCATAGGCGTAATTTGTGGGGGGTACGAGGGGTACCCGTACCCCCCACTTTTTAAACTGGGGGGTACTGTACCCCCCACTTTTTAAACAATGCCAATCAATATTTTATTATTGTGCCTTCCCAGAGAACGCAATCTCCGCCAAAAGTATGAAAGTGCTTAGATACACAAGTAAATAGAGAGCCAAAATTAATGAGAATACTGGCATGGAATATGTTCAAAATGGTTATCATGCGCAAAACGAAAGTGGAGTAGAAATTGGTACCCCCCACTTTTTAGACCAAGGTATTGGTACCCCCCACTTTTTAGGCTAAAGTTACGCCTCTGCTTGTTGGAAATCCATCGGCAGGAGCCAGTGGCGTAACTAGAGTAAAACTGTAACCCGGGCAGCTGCCCAACTCAACATTAATCATAATTATGATTATTTTAAGTAGGAATTGGTAGAGCTAATTTTTATCAATTCGAAAGTGGCAAGTTAGCAACTATTATAATGTTATAATTATAATAATTCACTTACCTATAGCATTCAACATTTTGCTACCAGATTAAAATATTCACATTGTAACATTAGAAACTTAACAATACCCAAACTGCATGGGCGCCCGCAGAAATTTTTGCCAGGGAAAACCCTTTAGCAAAAATGTCATACACATCAGGCCACTGTATAGTTTGCATTGAAAGCAGGAATTTATAGTTTCAGTATTTATTAGGTAAATGTTAAAAAAAATTCTAAATGGGTATAGCTTAATATTTGTATCACACCATGCCGGACCAACAGGGCAGACACTTAAGGCTTCCTTTCAGCCTATGTGACGTAATTAGGTCTTCAACTTCATCTACCTTTCACTGGTACAGAACGTTATAACCAAGTAACTGCGAGATACTCCGAAACGTCAGCATTCAATCACTTCTGATGGGAAAACCAACGACTCGCCCAGTTGCTGCAGTGTCTAATTATACTAAGCGTGCGCACAGTCGCCCATCGAATGCATACACCTATAGCTTGACCGATTGCAATTAACTGCAGCTGGTAGCATCTTATTCTTATCTCAGCTATTACAGTTTCTTTCTTTAATGCCCATGAGCTAAAATGCAGCGATTGCCTACTTGCTAACTACATGAGCAACTTTAAACCCAGGTATGTCAGAGGAGAAAAGAAGAGACAATTAATGAAACTGCAAGCTTAAATACCAAGTATACTATATAAGTGTTACTCTTGATCGAGTCTATCTCTATCCAAAATTTAGTGGTGAATTTAGACAAGCAGAAAAGTGTAGACATATAAGTCACTAGAAAATTTCTTGTTGCCAGTAACCGAAATAAAACATGAAGCTTAATAGCACGAAGCTAATTATCTGTAGGCCTACTGACACAAACTTGGATCTTTGTCAATATTTATTTGTATGCGAGTCTGCCTACCTGTCTGACAAAGGTCTTCCACGGTTAAGCGAAGGTTATAATAAACCGGTTAAAATATCCTGCCACGAGTGAGTAAAAATGTCAGAAAACACATTACACAGACACTTTGTGAGAAATTTACTGCTAAACACTTGGATGCGACTTTAAAATATTTCATGTAGTACTGATTTTGCAGATTGTATGGTATGACCTGATCTAATGCATCTAGGCCTATAAACTTTATAAAGGCCGCATCCTACAGCACTCCATCTCAATACCAGCAGAGCATTTCCTGTGCATGGTTGGCTGCTATATTTGTGCACTGCAGGTCAACTGAGGTCAAAAGCGACCTCAGCTATGGCCCTCTGTATGCCTCAGCGCATCAGACCTAAGACAAAGCAGCCCTGTAAACGATAGCTAATACACACTTACACATAGCCACATCTGGCATCTATACCACAACATGCAGACCGCCGAGCTAGGTCATGACCTGGGAAATCTGCAGTCTAACACTTCTTCTGTACCTACAAATCTCGAGGCGGAGTCGCGCGCTTCTTTGGGGTCGCGGGAGAAATTCGGTTAGACGGATAAGAAAAGCTAAGGGGCGTGCGACACCGTCTGAAAGTAATTAATCGCTGTAAATATGATACGCTGATGTATACGCCACATATTCATAGCTATGCAACTTTCTGTTCATGTTCCGCTGTCACAATATCTATATAGGCCTACATGTAGTACATATCTATATATGTGGGGAGGGACGGTGGCGACCGGGCGGCGAAGGCAGGTCGACGCGTTGGACTTCTGGTACATGTATCTGTTCTGTATAGTTGTTTGTCTGAAGCAATGCAAAACTCAAAATTAAAATTTCTCAATTTCACGATTCCGGGGTTGCTCAACCCGGGCAGAATGATTCCGGGGAGGCCCAACCCGGGCAGAATTAAATGCAACCCGGGCACTGCCCATAATTGCCCGGGTGTGGTTACGCCACTGGCAGGAGCAACTAAGTTATGCTGTATCTCAGTATCTGGAAGCCCTGTCGAGACTTTTTCTGATAAACCACGAAAAGATTTAAAAAAGGCTCACCATTAAATTTGTACATTTACATCTAGTGCTTGAAAAGCTACTGTGTGTGCCAATGACTTTAGCACCTATGGAAAATATTTTGTTACATGGCGGAATTTTGGTTTTTATAAAATACGCAAGGCATTTGGAATAACATTTTTCATGAAGGACTTTTGTAAATATGAATTCGGAATTCTCTGCAGTCTGCATTTACAGTTAATTTGCTTGAATAATTATAAAAGCAAGATTCGCGTTTTCATTAAAATAGCTATAGTAGTCCGACTTGACAATTTATTTGTAAAGAAAAGAAGTCTTGGTCTGAATGTGATTTTTTGGGTCTTGGTCTCGGTCTTGGTCTCGAGGTTCAAAGTCTTGGTCTTGGTCTTGAGGTTCAAAGTCTTGGCCTTGGTCTTGGTCTTGAGGTTTAAAGTCTTGACAACAAGACTGCAAAATGCGCTATATTGAGAGTCTGGATACATATGCAAAATTATGCATAGACATATACATACATAGATAAGGCAGCCCGCTCTGTTGCCAGTGCGTGTGATTCCGATGAACTCCTGGTGACCCTGAAATCAATCTCTGTTATCTTTTCGATCGTCTCCGGCTGACTGATGAAGCATGTCCAACCGGAAACTGACCTAAATGTATCCTGTCTTAGCAGGATATGATGGTCATCACTCACCCGCCACAACCGCTATGACCACGTCTTGACTTGGTCACGACGATTTGTGACAACCAGGTCAGAGCTTTAACATCGCCAAGACCCGTGAACATCTCATGCCGCAACAGCCTCTCAAAAGCGACGATTACGGCTATTACTTTGGATTTATCTACACACATAATTTTATTCGCGGGAGCACTGATCAGGATTTGAAGTTATGGGGAATAATGTTATTAATGTATAACATTATTAGAGCCTATAATACATCAAGATATACATAGGCCTATACATAAGCTTAAGGTAACGTACCGTAAATCCACGAAATATCTCAGGACCAGGCAAAAGCCACATGTTGCGTACAAAAAATCAGTATGCTAAATCTCTAGGCCTATGTATATATATGCTGAATCTCTAGGGTCTAGGCCTATATCAATCAATCAATCAATCAAATCAATCAATCAATCAATCAATCAATCAATCAATCAATCAATCAATCAATCAATCAAAGATTTTTATTGCAACCAAATGACAATTATGACAGAGTACAGTAAATGTAAAACAGAAATAAGCAGAGTTGTCACTGGTGACAAAAGGTGGCCCCTAAGGGATATTCGTCCCGCTAACTAGGGTCACCTATAAAGCAGCAGTAACATTTACAATATGACTGACAATGGTGAAAGAAAATAGCCTCTTTTCCCTGTATTTATACAGTTGAGCCAATCGGCATCAAATTTACTTACATAGAGGCAACATATAAACGGATAGTATGCGTACCTTAACTAACTTAACTAACTTAACTAATTAAAGATAACAAAAGTAGACCCACGTGCGATCGTGTGCAACCAGATACGTGAGAACTAGGAAGAACCAGCCCTCTGACGAAGGGAACTCAGTCGATGTTCAGTAGGTGCCTACGTAGTCGAGTCTTAAATAAGTAGGGATTAGCCAATTGACGTATGTCAAGGGGCAGGTTATTCCAAATCTTAGGCCCATAGAATTTTATACTGAAGACCCTTACATTGGTCCGGGCTCTATCAAGGCGGTAATTGAGGGCATTCCTAGTAAGGTGTGAGTGAAGTTGAGAACCCAAAACAAAATAATTCTTGAACGAGTCCGGTAATAGCTTATTTTCAAACCGGTAGATAAATATTCCTATTTGAAATGTTCTAATTTGATCCAGAGTTAATAAATGGAAGTGGTTAAATATAGGTCCAGAGTGGGTGCCATAGGGGGCTCCCAAGATCAGTCTAACTGCTTTCTTTTGGAGAATCACTAGTTTGTGAAGCCTTGAGTTATAATTAATTGCCCAAATTATATTACAGTAGCTAAGGTAAGGTAGGATCAGAGTATAGTATAAATTTAATCTAATGGAAGTGGGAAGCAGGTAGGATATCCTCTTAATGATTCCTATGTTCTTTGCTATTTTCAAAGAAATGTAGTTAATATGGTCTTTCCAGGACAAGTGTCTATCCACCAGTACACCAAGGAATTTCGTTGTCTCCACTTGTGCCAGAGGAGTTCCCGCAATTTCTAGGGTGATGTCAATGGGCTTGATTTTCCTATGTGACTTGAATATAATAAAGCTAGTTTTATCTATATTAAGGGAGAGCCTGTTTGCCGAGAACCAATTATTGACTAGGATTAGTTCAGCGTTAATAATCTCCATTAGGGATTGCCAGGAATGATGAGCAAGGAATATATTAGTGTCATCAGCGAATAAAATGAAATAAAGAGTTTTGGAGACATCTGCCAAGTCGTTGATATATAATAAAAATAATAAAGGACCAAGATTTGATCCCTGAGGGACCCCATATTTAATTCCTAGGCTATCCGACAAGACCCCATTACTCCAAACTCTCTGTGTGCGATTAGCTAGATAGCTGTCAAACCATTTTAATAGTGGGCCTCTGATACCGTAATTTTCTAATTTTTTTAGTAGAATAGCATGGTCTACGGTATCAAATGCTTTAGCCAGATCGACGAATATTCCCACAGAGTAATCATTATTGTCTATAGCTTTGGTAACCCTATCCTCCAAGTCTAATAGGGCCATGTATGTAGAATGACCCTGTTGGAAGCCATGTTGAGACTGATGAATCAAGTTAAAGCTTTTAATGTAATTGCTGAGTCTATCATAGACAATTTTTTCAAAATATTTAGCAAAGTAGTTCAGTACAGAAATTGGTCTGTAATTGGCCGGGCTATCTTTATCACCCTTTTTGAAGACAGGTATGACCTTGGCTGCCTTAATGTTAGTCGGAACCAAACCATTAATTAGTGAACAGTTTATAATTGCCGTTAGTGGTTGAGTAATTAAGGACAAATTTGGAGAGGCAAGATAGGGATCAATGTCATCTATACCTTTGGTATGCGTTTTTTTTAGAGTACTGCAGACTTTTAAGAGTTCTTCCGGGGAAGTCAAAGTAATTCCCATGGAGTTTTGACGGGACGGAGGCAAATAGTCAATAAAGTTCCCTGGAGAATATTGAATTTTGTTAGCTAAGTCAGTGGCTATACTGGTAAAGTAATTGTTAAACCCATTGGCAATGTTAATTGGATCTTCTACATTATTATCATTTATTCTTAAAGAGACTACTTCCACTTTCTTATTGTCAAGTGACATTACTGTTCTGATTAATTTCCAAGTAGCCTTTAAGTCGTTATGACATTTTTGGAATTCAAAATTATAGTAATTACGTTCAGCATTTAGTCTAATAGTTTTAAATTTATTTCGATACTCGATAAATTTACTCTTGTTCTGATTATTCGGATTTTTCAAATATCGTACATATAAGAGGTTCTTCCTCTTGGATGATTTAAGAAGCCCCGTAGTCATCCATGGATTTTTAAATTTAACTTTACGATCCTTAGTATCTGTCAAGAGAGGAAAGGCATCATTATAGGCCTGGGTATATCTAGCAATGAATAATTCGTATGCTTCATTAGCATCACCTTGGTTACACATCCTCAATACAGGATCCCAGCTAATATCTTGCAGAAGAGATTTGAATTTAGATTTCTGTTCATCGTTAATTAATCTATTTGCTTTGGAGTATAGTTTAATATTGGGTTTTAGTATTGGTATATATATATATATATATATATATGTATATATATATACATATATATAATATACGTAGGGGAGAGTTGCCCCAAATGGACCGTTGCCTAAATTGGACCACAGCCGATTTACACCCTAGATACCCATTTACCCTCGTTTTCAACTGTTGTATTCTTGCGCAGTTGAATTTTGATCGTATCGACGGTTTTATGGAATACTAAACATTTATTAAATTGTGGTTAAAACTCTATTTCATGTAGTTCTGATCTAATTTTAGTCGTACCTGACAACGAGGATTATACACGTTAGATCAGCTTTTAAAAATTCAATCATGTTTGTTTTAATTATAGCCAGGTTTCATGTTTGAGCGACAATAAGTGATTTTAGGCTAGGACGGACATAATTATGTTAAACTATCGCGGTGTAAGTGGAAGTAGTCCGTGTTGCCTGAAATGGACCACATGCAGTGTCCTGAATTGGACCGATAATTTGGGAGTGGTCCATTTAAGGACACCGGCACTGCCAATGTTAAACTGTGCTTGAAGTGCTTCTTTAAATGATAATAAGTTCCATTCGCTTGTATTATGTCGAAGAACATTTTTCTTTCTATTGTATATGTAGATGTCTACAAGAAAAAAATACGGGGACTGCTTGATGATGATTGTGTTCCTCTGTGCAAACTGTGTGTAATTCCTGTAAGTAGGGCCCTATTAAGTGTTAAGTGTTAGATGTAAATAGTAGTAACGAAGCATTAAAAAAACGACTTAACTAATCATTTAGTTGTAATTAACTAGTCTATAATAAATTATGTGTAGTCTAATTTGACTAGTGACTCTAACAATGTACACCTAATTGGTTTACTGGCAGTGGTTATGTTAGTCATATGTTAAGTTGATTTCTACCGCTGTTACAGTATTTTGATAGTTAGCTAGAGACTCTTTTATTACATGTTTTTAGACAATAAGTGTTCTTAAAAGTTTTAAGTGTGCTTCTTTTGCAAATTATCTTTAAAAAACGTCTTTTAAATAATATGTTCCATTCAAGGCAACTGGTCCAATCAAGGACACCATGTGGTCCATTTAAGGAAGCAGGTTGCCTTGATTGGACTTATTACAGCTCAAGTTGTTTTAGTTATTTTTCATAAATGCATGAATACTATCTGTCCCTTGCTTACTAACAACATACTTGACGAAACAGCCCATCATATGGCATAATTTCCTTGTAGAAATTCGGTAGCTTTCATTCAGTAAACCTCAGTTTCCCTTAGGTGGTCCATCTATGGCAACTCTCCCCCATATATAAGAGACGTAAACCCTCTATCTGTATATACAGAGACGGGTTAGGTCTACTTATTTGAAATTTGATCGATAATTAGGCCGAGATGGTACAACTCAAACAATATCACGCAACACAGAGACAAGCGATAAAAGAGACAACATAGAAAGTTAGAGTTGAAGTCAAGAATTTTATTCTTGCATATCAGGTTTTAGCGTAATGCCCGGAAATGTCTTGCATCGAATTTTAAAGGAATTCCATCCATCTTAGCGGACGCTAAACCATCCAAATCCACCGCGCAGCCTTCTACCTGATCAGCTCAAAGCCAGCTAACATTGTTGAATTACCCATTGTCAAGTGCATGCCTTTAGCCTCCACACATCGGTCCTTCCTTTCTGTCAGACCACGAAGTCCGTCAGAAAGCTGTCGGCAGCTGCATCTGTGCGATACGAAATAATCGCCGTGCACTTAAGCAGGGAATTACGGCGACGACGGGGGGATAGTTTCCCACGGCGCGGGTGTATATTTACGGGAAATTCAATGGACGCCCGCTAACGAGTATCTAGACGATCGCCAAGAGATCGTCGCGTAAATTCCGCCGACTTCCGGCGTCAAACGGGCAGAAAATAGAAAGAAGCGCCTCTTTTCTTTGCCTTCCACATCGATCGTCACCTGGCCGCCCGCCGCAGAATAGCCTGAGCGGTTTCGCAGTTACACAGACCGCAAGTCGTATAATTCGCAGACACTTCAATCAGACCGAGCGGCCGCGTCGTGTTGCATCGGCGCAGCGTCGGTTCCGAAGTGAACTGCTAAGCTTCGCCATCTTTATTGCTCCGTTCGCATTCTCACGTTTGCCAACTGATGCCGCTATTATAGATCCAGTGTCATGCATTCGTGACACAGTGTTTTGAGTCTTGGGCACATATTCTATTGTTACTCGTCTAAATGTGAATAGGTTTTCTGATTGTAGGTATACGTAGGTGATAGGTGCACTGCATAGCAATTGTTTTATTCTTCTTTAGAGTTTCAATCCTGTTGTAAGAGAACGGCAGATTTGAATCACTGGCGATGACCTTTCTTAATCTCAGAACCTTTATATTTCGTAGCTACACACATTTGCAGACTTACCCGAAGAGTAACTTATAGGTAAAAATAATGAATAGAATAGATGCGATGACCGTGTGCACGTTGACTTCTCTTAGTTAAATTGCATGGAGATATGGCAATATCAAGCATATAGGCCTATATCTTACACAATATTACACTGGGTCTTCACAAACACTAGGCTTATAATATATTGTGTAGGCCTAAATATTGTGCGCCTAGGCCAGAAGGAGCCAGAGAATCTTCCCTCCACGAAAACTCCTTAGAGATATGGGGCCACAGAGCTGAGTTTCTCTACATTTACTCTGTGCCCTTCATCTGACAGTGTTGCACTCTGGGGCTTTCTCGGTGACTGGTACAAAAATTTGGGAGTGGCTGTCGAAATTGGTTCTTTCTGTCAATTTTTTTATGTCATCGAGCGACTCAGGTCCATTGAGCATGGAATTCAGTTAGAGAATCTTTCTTGTATATAACATCATCAAGTATAGGCCTAAGCCAACAACCGACCTATCTCCACTCCTTGCTCATGCTTTTCATACCAGCAAATATTGCATTCGATCAAGGAACGCTGTGACCTCTCTCTAGCTGTTGTGGCTTTTAGTGGACCAGTGTTGGTTCTCATGCTTTCATGGTGTGGCTGACACAAAGCTTTGAAATTCACTGCCCTGCTCAATTCTGTCCGATATAATTATGTCAGTTATTTAAAGGCGTTCAGATTCCAATTTAAGACCCGTCTTTTCTAAATTGCTGTCGTCATATTCTTGGTATCTCTGACCTTAGTGACCTATTGGATTTCGACCAGATTTCGAAAACTGATTTTCATCTGTTTACTGCGGTTTTCCTTGAAGCGATCGTCGACTGATAAAGGTGCTATAGAAGTCATTAGAATATATTAGATTAGTAACACCTAGCCAGCACACCACGTTGGCCTGTGTTGACCCAACATTGGCCAACACTGGCCCAACGCGTGTCTCCTATGTCGGCTTGCTGGATAATAATAGCCTTAGATTCATTCGTGCGTGTGGTCCCTGGTACATTTATAACGCCGGCGCCATCTCACGATTAATGCGAAAAGAAAGTGATCTTGTTACACTTGACAAGCTAAAGTTGAAGCAACAGGAGATTTTCTTCAGAAGCAATATTTTGCCGAAGTAGTGCGCATATGTCTGCGCGGTATAGACAAGTTCTCATGTAGTTCAGGATGGACGTGGACACCATTAGCCTGAAGGCTTTCGGAATCCCGGCGCCAAATAGGTTGACTTTTATGGCTTTCGTAGCCTAAACGACACATGTTATGAAATATAACTTCGATTCCAGGAAATCCGGACCACAGAGGTCGTCTGCAGAGGTTAACATCCAGATTGCAATATTTTTCATGTCGGTGTTTATCCATATATTTTGCCATCCGCAGGCGTTAATTCGGAATTCGTGTCAATATTCGCTTCACGTATTATGTCGTAAAATAGTCTGCGTCGGTAACAGCCTCCTCTTGTCAGTTGATACCTCGCAATAAAATATCTATATTAATACTGCTTGACTATGCAGCATGACCCAACTTGGTATCTCCGTCCATATATATACAAACTTATTACAGTCATTATTAAAGTCGTAAAAGCTTATAAAGCCTAACAAATAAACCAAACAAAAGAACATCTACGTTATTAATTTTATTACTTATAACACAGATGTATGACCTACCGTCCAGGCCCGGATGACCCATAACATCATGGCAGCTGCCATATGCCATGGGTATTACAGAACAATAAACCATCCTCCGACGGCACCCAATGAACTCTTTGCGCGTGCATTTGGCTCTAATTGCGCTGGTTATACGCACGTCTTTTACTTTGATACAAACACCGTGTCGCTTCAGTATCATCGCTTTATATGGGACATGCAGCCGACATACCAGAAGTGAAATAATATTAGACTATTACAGTATTACCACTATTCATCCACGTAAGGAAGACGAAAGGAGGATTGTAGTGGCGGAAATGGGCTGGCTAAGAAAATCGTCGGGGAGGACCAGACGAGATAGAATTCGAAATGAGGTAATCTGGAAGGAATTGGGACAGAGGGAAACACTGGCAGAGAAGATCAGAAAAAGAAGACTGACATGGTTTGGGCATGTAACAAGAATGAACGATAAGAGATTAACAGCAAGGGCATTACATTGCTATGTGGAGGGAACACGGAGTCGAGGAAGACAAACAAAGACATGGATGGAAAACGTGATACAAGATCTTAAAGAACAAGACGTGGACATGAGAACAGCCCTGGATACCATGAGAGAGAGAGAGAGAGAGAGAGAGAGAGAGAGAGAGAGAGAGAGACAGACAGACAGACAGACAGACAGACAGACAGACAGACAGACAGACAGACAGACAGACAGACAGAAAGACAGACAGACAGACAGACAGACAGACAGAGACAGAGACAGAGACAGAGACAGAGACAGAGACAAAGACAGACAGACAGACAGACAGACAGACAGACAGACAGAAAGACAGACAGACAGACAGACAGACAGAGACAGAGACAGAGACAGAGACAGAGACAAAGACAGAGACACAGACAGACAGACAGACAGAGACAGAGACAGAGACAGAAATGGAGCAATCTTGTACAAACCTCATCATCAGCACACACCTGACGGAAGAGAGAAGAAAAAGAAGATCCACGTAAACACGCTGCGCTATAATTGCGTCATCAGATGTCGCTATTTTTATAGGTGAGTGAGTGAGTGAGTGAGTGAGGGATGAGTAAGTAAGCAGTGATCACATGGGCTATACCATCAGTTAGCTTTTACAACCCATGTAGTGCCTATGTCAAATTAAAGAACCTACTCCAAACAAATGGCGATTCAAGGCGCCTTCGGATGGGAGTAGGGATCCCTAGATGCTGCGGGGCCCTTTTTGGCAGTTGCCTAGTTTGCCTATTGGGATATCCAAGCCTCGACACCGATATTTGGTTTGCTTAACTTAACCAAGCGGTGTGCTTAGTAACTAGTCCGTGACCAACGATTAGGTCTATAGCTTACAATCTTACCAGCTTTTACCATCAACGGTACGTCTATATTGAAGGTATACCCCGTGATCGATCGAGTCAGTCGATCAAGTCGATCGAAACTCGGCCAAGTCGAGTCAGTCGAAAAATCTTCGACTCGATCGACTTACAAGTCGAGTCGATCATATGTTTTGACAAGTCGAGTCGATCGTTGTTTCCTCGACTTGACTACGAAATATTTTCTGACTATTTTTTGCTGCTACTTCACAAAATGCCTCACATGTTGCGATGACGTAATGCTTTATTAACGCACAACTACCTTATTAACCTGATTTGAAGTTCAGTGCAAACTACGAGCCTCTTGGTGATTTCGTATAGTGGAAGCTGCAGATACTTTTTTCCACAGTTTCACTTTGAAAATGTTAAAAATGCGCTAGTTTCAGGAAATTTAAGCTCTGTAGTCAGCATGATGTAAAAAATAGTTGTTACTTTTACATCATGGCAGTCAGTAACGACGATCTCAAAACGTTCGAATGTCTGTATGTTAGGACGGGACTCAATGCTTCGACTTTGGCCAAGAGCAGTGGCTCGGAAAGTGTTTAATAGTTGCGTGAGCTAACCTCAGGCAAAGTACAGACCTAAGATGGATAGAACTATACATTATATCCGATATAACCAATAAGAATATTTTGTCATTTTTTACAGTCAGTGGAAAAGTTTATTATAGGCCTACTAGGCATATAATATATTCATGAAATGAAACGCGTCTATAGCACAATAAGTCAATAACTACTTTAGCAAGCATCAAATACAAAGCGCCAGCCAAAAGTTGTGTGAGCATGCTTGTGCCTCGGTTCTACAGAGCCAAAACTTGTATGAGAATTGGCACCTTTGGCGCCATGGGCCCATGGCTCCCGGGCCTCTGGCCCAGAGATACAGTCCAAGTCGACAAAGTCGACCAAGTCGATCGTTTATTTGCCAAGTCGATCGAGTCGACGAGAGGTCGACTAGTCGACAAAGTCGATCGAGTCGATCGTCGGCTGAGCCAAGTCGATCGTAGCAGTTCGACTCGATCGATCACGGGGTATAATTGAAGGAGTCGTTGGCAGCAGCCTGTGCAGCGAGAGTGTTCAAGCGGTGTCATGGAACAGAGTGCAACTCAACGGTTCTAGGACTTTTCGCCCCCGGAAGATTCGCCCCCGGAAGATTCGCCAACGACATTTCGCCCCCCGGAAGTTTCGCCCCCGTCGATCCAGTTTCTAATCTTAGTTACATTTTCATCATAGATCCAGTTTCTAGTCTTCTAGTTACATTTTCATCGCTAATCCAGCTTCTAGTCTTAGTTACATTTTCATCATGGATCCCGGAGGCGAAACTTCCTCGGGGGCGAATCTTCCCGGGGGCGAAATGTCGGGGGCGATTCTTCCGGGGGCGAATCTTCCGGGGGCGAAACTTTCGTATCCCAACACAACGGGGGGGGTGCAAATTTTGAGATCGAATGATTTAATTATTAAACTAATTACTTTACCTTGAAATATAATATACATTTAAAATGAAATAAATGTAATAAAATTAAATAACAACAAATAAAGTGTGTATATATAATATTAATAGATAGGCCTTCGCCGCCTTCCTGACAGTCAGGCAAATTTGGTCGTTAGTGGCTAAGTTGGTCTATGGGGTGGGGGCGCTATATTTACGCTGGCCATTATAGCTTGCTGCGTTCCTGACAGCAGCTGTAGGCCTATACATGGAATTCGAGGAGAGAAATGAGGAAGAAGTTTAGCGCATCGGCTTTTCACCTCGTGTACCTTTCAACAGCACCACTCCCTTTACGAAACTAATGAAAATAAAAACAGGATTTTATTTTATTTTTCTGGCCAAGCGGTTGACTCTTAAATCCTTCCTTGCGTCACAGCGCGGCCCACATGAAGATCATCATCTGGAGTTGAACAGAGCAACAGTAATCTGTTGTATGCATAGTTCGTCAATGAGTTTCCGGTTTCTGATGACGAAGCGGGACTTAGGCCTAAACCCAAATCAGTCATTTTTTCGCACTTAACAACACGTCAACCTAACACGTCAACAGCTCTACTCATCGTTAGATGGCTTGGTTAAACCTGCCTTCCAATGCTGGAAAGGATGCATTATAGCAAAAGACGTTTAATAGCAATATCGACTATATATCATACAAATTATACAATCACTGGATAACCAGAATAACTCAGTGTTGTGGATATATATACCGGCATCTAATTCATGACCAAACACACACACTTTGGTGTGTTAGAATTTAAACCTATTATCTAAGATTAGATTAGATATCGATCTGGATTCTAATCGATAGGAATCCCGTCCTCAGGTTACCCGTCCTTAGGATTCTCAACCTTGGCATTCTCTCGTTTCTTTCAGTATCCAGTGAACGTTCCACGCAGTGTCAAGCGACCGCAACGATCGAGGACCTCAACTGTACACGTAGAATCATTAACAGCTTAAAATTATCAATAATTCATTAGTTGTAATAATCGTTGCGTACGCCTTACACGTGCAAATTGATAAATAAAAATATCTAAATCATTATCTACAATATTAATTAAATGAGTAGTTACATGCAACTGGGTCTATGTAATCGCAGCAGCGGCGTGTCCGCTTCATCGTCTGTATGTCCGATAGTAGGAGTTTGTTGTTGTTGTTGGCCCTTGATATCTGTAGCTCGTCTGGCCTGGCCAGCGACCATACGTCGTATCGCCATCCTCATCACCTTCCCAATAGACTGTCCGACTACCCGTCTGCACCCTGGGGTTGTCTGTGCGTCTTACCATCCCTGGCCCCGTTCCCCGCCGCCAGCGGTCGCTCGTCGGGTCACTGGTCGCTGAATCGTTGTCGTAGAAGACTCGAGATCGGACGCTAGAGGACCGCACTGCAGCCGAGGCCGGTCGCATGACGTGTCTTCCCACGAGAGCCCAGTCTGCCCTGTGGTTCACCTCGGGTCTGTAGTGATACCACCTGTCGTTCGGGTCCCTCGTATTGAATGCCCGACTCGGTGACCGCTCCTCATGGTAGCCAGCCGACGGGAACGAACGAGTCATCAGCGACCTCTGGGGAAAATAGGACGTCGTCCTGGTGACCCTCGAGTTGCTCGGTCCGACCCTCACCGAGCGGGAGGAGTTGAATGGCTGCGTTCCATAGCGGCGGGACTGCTGTTGCCACTCCTGATCCAAACCGTCTTCGACGTCGTCGTACTGGAGCCACTCCTTGGTCTGCTGCTTGACCCTGCCGACTGGTCGCTCGTCCCAGTCGTTTGCCGGGATGTCCATTCGGCTGACCTGTCTCGAGTAGTTGGTACCAGAACTTCTGGTACCGTCATAATTAGGGCCATCTGAAGCGAAGACCACGTGTCTCTCATCCACCGTGTTTCCGTTACCCATGATGCAACTTGTCTTGACGTCGAAAATGGACGATGATTATTCTGAAAATGAATTCATTATTTCAATGGCGTATAATGATAGGTCTAACTATTCAAGATCATTATGAAGCAATAGCCGCCCAGTAGAATAAAGTCACAACACAATAGTGTAAAACAGTCACAATAGAACATTACGATGGGGCCAAAACTGGCACGCATAGGCGTAGACTCTGGGGGTCAGCCGGGGCACGTGCCCCCCCCCCCCAATAATTGAGGAGCCGGGGCAATGCCCCCCAAAAATCGAGAGAAGAATTTCTTCACATATTAAAGATTATGTTTCAACACAGACAAATTTCTTCAGAAACAGAAAAACAGAGACACAGAACTGAAATACTATCAGAAATTCATAATGGAAACAAAGATTTATTTTTATCTTCAATATCTTCAATGTGAAACAAATTTAGGCCTACATGTAAACAAAACACCCCATTTCATACGCATTAACGTAACACCGGTAGCCTTTGCTGACTGTCCAAACCAGAGGTGAAAAAAGCTTTTTCGGATTTTGTTTTAAACAACAACAAAAAGAAAACCACAAAATTTATTTTAAAAAAAATAAATTTCTTACTTTTGTAGAAGTTATTTTAATGGCATTGATTAAATGATTTTAAATGTTCGGAAATCGCAACTGAATTTACTGAGTTGGAGCTCTTGTTCATGCCATTTTTCATGATTTTTATGATCCGAAATCAGAAAAACTTAAAAACAACCAAAACAACAAAAACCATAAAAACCAAAAAACCGAAAAAACAACAAAAACAACGTTTCATCTTGAGAAAACTTTTTTTGCACCTCTGGTCCAGACCCCATGCCCCACCAATATTTTGCCCCACCAATATTTTGCCCCACCAATATTTTGGACAAGTTTACGCCAGTGCTGGCACGAGATATAACGATGGAACCAAAATGGCATAAAATTAATTATTGTATTCTTTATTATTTCAAACCGACAGACGCAGTAAGATTACATTGAAACATGAAAGTACAATCAATATCTTAATTAAACACACGGTTTGGCAGCCATGCAAGGCGCCGCCCTAGAGGGGGTTAGTTACGGGAGTCGATCCGCGTACCTTACGCTCTCCTGGCCATGAGTGTTACCACTACTCTATCTCCCCTCCCCAAATGGGATATAACAATGGAACGAAAATGGTATTAAATTGCAGACAACAATGTAACCAAAATGGAATGCTCGCCTTGCTCGGTGTTGGTGTTATAGTGGGTTGCGGCGCTAACGCCTGTCGTCGCTCCACGTCAGTGACGCTGAATAGGGGCCTATGATGTTATCTGCCAGGTTTGGACGGGAATTCGTCGGTTGAGCTCCACACGTATGAGTGAGCCGTCAGTGGTAATTCTTCTAGTAGTGCGTGCACTCTTTTGCCTACTGATGATAATACTTCTGTCCTTAATCACATTTGGCACCATTTGGGCTAGCGCAAGGAGTACCTTTGAATATTGGTGGCGCTATATAGATGACCTTAATAAATTTACAAAAATAAATACATAATGGTGGTAGCAAGTATATTATGTTGTTCTTGGAACACGTCTTGTTTTGACTTAACTCCCAATCATTCAAAGTAGTTATAGTATCACCATTTGAACTACGTGTAACTCTTCATCTTTGCAACTCATTCGGAGCCGATCTTTCGACCTAAGCTGAAAACCCTCTGCTTATAATCAAAATGTTTCCTGTGTCTCTCGGCTATAGTGTAAGGGGTATACGCCCTATATGTAACACCTCGATCAGACTAATCTTGATAAGAAAGATCTGTTTTCGTGAAGTCACTTCACACATGTCAATTTAATAACTCCTTTATTCTGTTTAAATTGCCAAGTAAGTCTTGCAGTTCAGTTGCTTACCGCAGAGGTTTTCAAACTTTTTGGACCAGGGACCCCTATTTTTTCTAGGCATAGCTCGCGGACCCCAGTATTTACAAAGCAAAATTTAGGCCCCTATCACTTAAACTTTAATAAAAAAATAACAGGCAGACAGACTATTTCCACAATACACGCTTGCTTATTCATGACGCTAAGGACTATTATAATATAAAAAGTAAAACTAAATAAATTGTTATTAACTCCCTGCAATAACTATGGAACACAGTCATTTTTAAAAGAAATGAATAACATCGGTTTCGCCAAACACCAGTAGGCCTAATGTCAGCGAGAGGGATGTGCTTGCTTTGCTTTGCAAAAACTATCCATAATTGATGCCATTTTGGATAGGCCTAAGCACTGTTTTCTTACGTTTCAGAAAGTTATCCATAATACAAACAGCAAAATTATATAGTTAGCATGTAACAGCGAACGTGAACGAAATAGGGATAATGCTTTGCAAATCTCTGTATTATCGTTCACTTAAAGGCTAAAATCAGGCGAATTCCACAAATTTCTAATTCTACAAGTCCAGGGTACACAATCAGGAAATAGACCAGCATATTGCAAATGAAGCCTTCACTGGAGGAACCACTAGACATTTTTTTTAGCTAGCTGTGTCCTGTAATTATAATACTTAATGCTACAGACTATAGAGCAAGTGTGGTTTTTTTTTCAGAAAACGCAAGTCAGTCCAGAGTTACAATGAGAAGAAAATATAGCGTTTATGTAAACACAACCAGAGTCCTAGCTAGAGCTTCAGTGTTTCTTCCAGGGAAAAAACAACCAGACTCATTCAGTGTTGATTTTCTAAATGAAACACTCTTGCAGACTTTCAAAGTTTGTTTTGTGAATATCGATCTTAAACCTTTTTAAATGGAATCTAGTTGTAGGCCTACTTCTGATGAAGGCTTCAAATACATCGCGCTTACATTGGGTGCAGAAATGATTAGCAGTCGATTAGCAGAAATTATATATTAAATTTTATTAAAACACACGTTTTATTAGGCTAGAAATGTAACGTGACCATAAGCCTACATCTTATTTACGTCACTGTAGGCCCTAGTACGCAAAGAATAACTATCAGCAGCATCACAAAACTGGTGTGATCGAATACCCAATTGGATCCTTGTGGATCATACAGTTACAGGCATACTATAAGTAGCGTATGAATTTGAAAACACAGGCTGTTAATGCTAAAACCATGCAATGTTAAGCATCACATTATTTTCAGAACGCTCTCGCGGACCCCCGCCATATCCTTCGCCAGGGGTCCGCGGACCACAGTTTGAAAAACTCTGGCTTACCGCACTCCTTAGTTTAAAGATAACGAGTCACACTTGATGAATTTGTTTAAAAATGATTAGTAGGATCGAGGCTCGAGCCTTACGATCGCTTTGATAGATATGCAACAACTGAGTTAGGCCTACGCTCATTTATCTTATAGACGCGAAGTTGTCGTTAAGCAAACACCAATCCGCCATCTTGTGTTGCACGGTGGGTAGCAGATTTCTATAGCCTTGGACCTTTACGTCTAACGTTCGAAACTCACTAGGTTTGCTAAGTGAACTGAACAATTCAAGCTAAGGTTGCCTATATCGGATATTTACTAGTAGGCCCTACTGTATTTGGCTTAGGCTACTCCGGATTTTTACTATGCCTGTGTTACTGTATGACTTAGGCTTATATCGGATTTTTACTATGCCTGTATATTCATTCATTTCGATAATTTACATAGCGCCTCTTCAAGAAACCTACTCAGAGGTAGGCCTACTCCCAGTCTAGCCACGGTTAAAAAGAGAAGCCTTAATTAAGGAGGCGGTAGAAAGTAGGTGAACTGCCTCGTGGAAAAAAGTGCAAAGAAGGTGGTAGCCATTACACGTAGAGGGGTCAGCCACGGAGAAGGCACGACGCTGTTTAACTGAGGAGCGGGACCGAGAATATGGCTTATACCGGATTTTTACTATACCTGTATATATGGCTTATATCGAATTTTTTTACTAGGCCTGTATATTCATTCATTCGTAAATTTATATAGCGCCACTTCAAGGGAACTACTCAGAGGCGCTCCCGACTCCAGCACGGCGAAAAAGAGCAGTTTTCAGGTGGTCATAGAAGGTACCAGAGGAAGACCTAGGATGTAGGCGCAGCTCAGAGGGAAGGCCATTCCATATGGTCGGGCCAACCACCGAGAAAGCGCGGGTCTGCATGATAGCAGTACGGGCAAACGGGACGGATAGCATCCCCCTCCCCACCGAGCGGAGGACTCGAGCAGTCCGAGAAGCAGACACAGGCCGGAAGAGATCCATCAGGTATTTTGGTGCGAGACCCAGTTGACATCGCCAACCAAAGGAGGCGATCCTGTATTCAATGCGCTGCCGTACAGGGAGCCAATGCAGGACCTATATATGGCTTGTATCGAATTTTTTACTAGGCCTGTATATCGCTTGTATCGGATTTTTTACTAGGCCTGTATATAATGCTTATATCGGATTTTTTTACCATGCCTGTGCATAGGCGTAGACTCTGGGGGGCAGCCGGGGCACGTGCCCCCCAATAATTGAGGAGCCGGGGCAATGCCCCCCCAAAAGTCGAGAGGAAAATTTCTTCAAATATTAAAATATTATGTTTCAATATAGACAATTTCTTCAGAAACAGAAAAACAGAGACACAGAACTGAAATACTATCAGAAATTCATAATGAAACAAAGATTTATTTTTATCTTCAATATCTTCAATATGAAACAAATTTACATGTAAGCAAAACGCCCCATTTCATACGCATAACCGTAACACCGGAAGCCTCTGCTGACTGTCCAGACCAGATGTGAAAGAAGTGTTTTCGTTTTTTTGGTTTTAAACAAAGACAAAAGAAAAAGAAAATCTCAAAATCTTATTTTTTTGTTTTTTAAAATAAATTTCTTATTTTTGTAGAAGTTATTTTAATAACATTGATTTAATGAAGTTTAATTTTCGGAAATCTTAATTCAGCTTTTGTTCATGCCATTTTTCATGATTTTTATGATCCGAAATCAGAAATTTAAAAAACAACCAAAACAACAAAAACATAAAAACAAAACAAAAACTAAAGAAAAAAACAACAAAACAAAGCAAATTTTCATCTTGAAAATTTTTTTGGCACCTCTGGCTGAGACCCTATGCCCCCCCAATATTTTGGACAAGTTTACGCCAGTGTGCCTGTGTATGGCTTATATCGGATTTTTTTACTAAGCCTGTATAATGTATATGGGTTATAGCCTTATACCGGCTTGAATTTTTACTTAAGAAAAAATTGTCCAGTTGATGGATTACTGTCTTCGTTTATGAGCTTCAGATCTTCGTTCTTTGGACGAAACCTCTGCAGACAATTTGCAGCTCAGCTGTACGGACGGAGGCGCGTGATTGACATGCGATTAGACACAACTTAGTATAGTAGAATTAATGTTATACTCACAGATACAGAGACAGCTATCAGTGATAAAACGAAATTCGAGATTGAACAAGTAGCTCGTAATTGCTCCCATTTTGCAGAAATTCTGTTTCCATTGTCAAAATTGTCCAATCAAAGAGTTTAGCGTTGAATACCAATCAGAGTGGCTTTCGAAGTCTCTAGAAACTTGACTTGAGCGAACTAGACTTCTGTTTTCTCATACCCACCATGCAATCTCTATGACACAACGACCTGTGGCCAACAGATTATGGCCGCATGTTGTCTTAACGTTCGTGCCGTGTCTAATATATTTCTTAACGAATGCACGGAATCGATAGAGGCATTGCTTGTGCGACCAAGCACGTCGGGTTACGGTTGACTGAAGAAGTCGGTTCAGAACAGTTCGCTTGTGAGGCTCGAGCAGCCGCAAAAAGTACTTAGAAAGGCTCACCCAGAGAGGAGTGGCGGAGGGGAATGCACCAGAGGGGAGTGGCGGAGGGGAATGCTTACGTTGTCACGGTGACATCAACAAAGAAGACTTAAACATTATGCAGTGATTGTTGACCTCGGGAAATCAAACACTCTGTACTATTAACAAAGCATACCCGATTTCACTGTCACTGATAGTCTAGCTGTGTAGTAATGTCGTTGTCAACGCACCAACGAACAGCCGTCTAAAATTATCTCTACAAGCTCGCTATGTGTAAACATTTCGGATTCGCTGATGACGACATTGGAAGTGCGTAGGAAAAACTAATCAAAAGAGAGTGTGAGAACAAGAATCGAACCGTGCCCAGCCTTACAAAAAGAACTGACCCCGTTTTGTAGCTGGGTGGAGCTGTGCAATTTGTTGGTCGGAAACAAAATTTAGCTCCTATACTTTCTTGACTATAGCCAGGGCATATTTTAACTGTATAACTAGTGGGACAAAATGTCCCAGTAGTGTTAGGATTTGTCCCAGTAGTTAGGCTGATTTGTCCCAGGCAATGTATGGTTAAAGTATAAGTAGTGGGACAAAATGTTGGAAGAGTTTGAAGATTTGCCCCAGTAGTAAATTCCCAAAAAGGTCACGGGGAGATGAATTCCTAAGAAAAGGTCATCAACTGTTTTCGGGAGGTGACTTTTTCGGGAGATGACTTCCTAAAAAAAGGTCATCAACTTTTTCGGGGAGATGAAGTCCCAGAAAAAAGTCATAAAAGTTTTTCAGGGACGAGTTCCAAAATTTTGTCCCAGTACCGGTAGTCTAAATTCCTTAAAATATGCACTGACTAGGCCTATAGGCTATAGCCACCAAAATGAAGCATACTCTGTATATGCGTAGGATATATGACGTTCGCACTCAGCAGGCTATAGTTGGTCTACTCTGTTCATGTCACCGGAAAATA
This sequence comes from Allolobophora icterica, assembly GCA_963556255.1. Classification (NCBI taxonomy): domain Eukaryota; kingdom Metazoa; phylum Annelida; class Clitellata; order Crassiclitellata; family Lumbricidae; genus Allolobophora; species Allolobophora icterica. The sequence goes on from OY744605.1 coordinate 49,378,309, forward strand.
ACAATTGTTTAAACAGCATCTCTTTGAAAAACAGTTAAGCCTTGTATATTTTCAGGTGGAAAAGTGACCGAGTGGCTATTGCGTTGGCTTTCCGTGCAGTGTATGCACCCATGCGTTCTTGGCTCATATCCCGGGAATGGACGTAGATAACTGCCTTGCTAAAAAAATCTAAATCGTTACCCATTAGTTAAATTCAACCGGATCCGCTGATTCTGTGATCCTGCGGATCGGAATTGAGATCCTCAACCTGAACTATGAGATCCGCAGTCTTGTTGTCAAGACCTTAAACCTCAAGACCAAGACCAAGACTTTGAACCTCAAGACCAAGACCAAGACTTTGAACCTCAAGACCAAGACCAAGACTTTGAACCTCAAGACCAAGACCAAGACCCAAAAAATCACTTCATATCCAGACTGCTATTCCTTACTAAAAATGGTCAAGTCGAAATACTCGCTATATGAATGAAAATATGAGTTTTTTTATTCAAGCAAAACAACTTTAAATGCAGACTGCAGAGAATTCCGAATTCATATTTACAAAAGTTATTCATGCGAAATGTTATTCTAAATGCCTGTTGCATCATATAAAAACCAATTCGCTCAGAATTTTTTACCAAGACGTGACCTGTGGGGCCTCATACAAATTCTGCCATGTTAAAAAATACGTTCTACAGATGCTGAAATCGCTGGCACACACAGTAGCTTTTCACGCACTGGATGGAAATGTACCAATCGTGAGTCTGTTTTGAAATCATTCCATGGTAAAGAACCGGAAGTCAAAATAATTGTCGATAACAACAGTAAAGCCTCATTCTCACCGTGTAAATACTAAAGCAATTGTATTAGTAATTATTGGATAAATTTTTATAATTCTTACGTTTTGTTAAATGACTATTCATATTGACAAAAGTCTTGGTCTTGGTCTTGAAAAACCAAGACCTTTGGTCTCGAGACCAAGACCAAGACCAAGACTTTTGGTCTCAAGACCAAGACCAAGACTTTTGGTCTCAAGACCAAGACCAAAACTGTTGGTCTCAAGACCAAGACCAAGACTTTTGAAAACGAACTCGAGTGCGCTCGAGACCAAGAGTAATGGATAACATAACACGCGTGAAGTGCAGAAGGTACCAAGATCGAATCCCGTAGCCCTCCTAAGGTTTACTCAGCCTTCTACTCGCTAGATGGCGGTGGTAGTTAAGTGAGTGTTAGGCTGTGATTGGCGCCCTGCGTGGCTGCCGTTAAAAACAGTTGTATTCGACTCCTGTAAAACTGTTATCATGTGCTTCTACTGTATACATGTATGTAAGGCGCCCTGCGTGGCTGCCGTTTCTACTATATATATGTTCACTGTACAGCGCAGTGCGGTTAGCAGGCGCTTAATAAAAAGAAAAGATTATTATTATTATTATTATTATTATTATTATTATTATTATTATTATTATTATTATTATTATTATTATTATTATTATTATTATTATTATTATTATTATTATTATTATTATTAACAACAACAATAATAATAATAATCGGCCTAATAATAGCGACAATAATAATATAATGACATGAATGTGATGAAGATGGTGATCACACTTATGATAATGCTCGGTAATTGTTTTGATTCTTGATGGCTTCCTCAGATAAAATAATAATGGGCAAAAGCAATGGGCATGAAAAGTGGGGGTACGGCACCCCAGTCCAAAAAGTTGGGGTACGGGTACCCCTCGTACCCCGTAAGTTACGCCTATACATGCCTTAGTTGGTTTCCTATAGGTCTAGACTATAGTTATACCACGCTGTCCGATGAACCGAGTAACCTCCTGGAATTGAATCTTGAATAAATACAGACATAAATTAAGTTTGGTAATGCATTCCTTAATTAGCACTTAGCCATTAACAGGCAAACTGTCCGTCACATGACGTCCCTACCTGTTCTCTTTCTTCTGTCAGTCTTTATCCTGGCCTCTCATGAGCAGCTGGACTAACTCATTAAGTCACCCACTCTCTGACTCACTCACTCCCTTACTCACCCACTCTCTGACTCACCCACTCTCTATCTCGTCTGCTGTCTAACCCGCCCACCTCTAACTCACCCACTCTCTAACTCACCCACTCTGTAACTCGCCAACGCTCTCTACGACTGGCGTCAGTAGCTTGTTAGCCTACATCCATTAAATGGCGTGAAGATCAGTCAAACATTGATAAAAACTGTTCATTATAAGTGAGAGACAATTCATTGCAGAGTGTAGCCTATCATAATTCAATATGTTTTTAATTTGAAGTGCCCGAGCAGCTATTAATATCGATTGTTGGGAGTCACGTGATTAGGCCTACACACAATTTTTTCACACTGACATTTTATTCCCATTCATTGATATCGCTCTATTTAGTCAGTCGGATCATTGAACTGGTGACATCCATAATCAAACACCTCTTCTAATTCAGCTCATCTAAACCTTAATATCTAGATATTACAGAAATTGGTCGAAATCTTTTCTGCCGGTCGATGTTATCGCGGGATATGTGGTATGTTCGAGACATTCGCCAGATGGCAGAACAACCTAGTAAAGAAATCTGATGTTTAGCGTGGTTTCATTTAAGGAGATTTTCAATCGCTCGCCATAAATTTAGTATGTGCGAAACCATGTTCGAAAGCAAAATACTTCTGTGGGCATAATTCGACGTCTAATGCTGAAGGGGTATGAAATTGTTATTCATATAGAAATAATGTGTATTTATAGTGGCCTAAACTATCTGTAATATAAAAATTTAGGTAATCCTGTAGTTTAGCGTCCCAAATTATTTTAATTGAAACGTTATAATACAATAAATATTAATAGAATAAATAATCATCGTTCATCCAACTTCTAGTTTCAGTTACATTTTCATCGATCATCCAGCTTCTGGTTTGAGCTATATTTTCATCAATCTTCCAACTTCTAGTTTAGGGGCCATCCATATATTACGTACGCAAAAATCCGGGAAAATTGGACCCCCTGTTCGCAAGCGTACTTTCTTCCGCACCCCCCCCCCCCGCGTACGTACACTTGACGCACCCCCCCCGAAGACCAGCTGCAGAAAGTGTCTCGAAAGTCTGCACTTTAGGCCAGATTGAAGGATGAGTGAGGGCCAATATAGACAAATTATAGGTGTCTCGTTCACAGCACAGAATAACTGCACATGGCTTTTATATAATGTAATAAAATGCCATCGGACGACTATAGGACAATACAGAGTTATAAATAGGCTAATGTGGACGTCATAATTAGAAATTTATTTTGCGTACGTACACTTTTGTCCCCCCCCCCTCCCCCCCGTTCGCACCCGTACGCAAAATCGCCAAAATCCGACCCCCCTCCCCCCTCAGTGCGTACGTAATATGTGGACGGCCCCTTAAGTGTTACTATGAAATGTTTTCATCGCTCATCCACGGCAATGATATTGGCATTAAAACGATATATTTTCATCACAATTCCAACTACTAGTTTGTGTTTTATTATGTAATACTTTCATCGATGATCCAGCTTCTAGTTTCAGTAATATTTTCATCAATCTTCCAACTTCTAGTTTGAGTTTTACTAAGAATTGTTTTCATCGCTGATGCAGTGTAATTAATTTGGGACGCTAAACTACAGGATTACCAAAATTTACATTAATGACAAGGTGGCGTACGAATGTTTGAGGGCAGTATTCAGATGGTGTAGATCTGTAGATGTAATGTCCGCTGTTCTACGAAGCCATCCCAACACCCAATGAATATCATGACATGTCGTTAGAACCAGTGCCCTGTTACACAGGTTTTTCTTATTGAGTTTGTTTGTTTAGCACGTGCAAGCAAGTCAGGTAAATAGGAACCGAGGCAACTTTATTCTAAAAACATCGATGCTGTCTGTTTTACTAGTTCTCTAGCGATTCTTTCGGTATTATTATTATTGTTATTATTATTATTTTATTATTATTATTATTATTATTATTATTATTTCATTATTATTATTTATTTTCCCGAGGTACATATAATCCCTCAGGAGTCTAAAAAATTATGCTAGGAGCTGTTGTTGAATGTCTGACAGTAAAAGTGCCATGAAATGCGATGGCGTTGTAGCACTGGATGCAGATGGAAAAGCGCTGAAAGAGAAAAGTGACCTCCCGCGGCTCTCCAGAAACGGATGAGAGACGCTGGCCATTATTATTATTATCAGTATTATTATTGAAATCAGAGTTCTAGTTCCCCATCGTGCCCAGGCACGCGCTAGCATTGAACCACTAGATTTTGCAAATATTTTACAAAAATGAAATTTGTTGATTACAGTATTATGATTATTGCAACAGTCCCAACATGATTTCATTGCACATACACTTCATTATTTAGGTAAGTCCTTGACCATTATTTATTTTTAATGCTGTCACGTGTTCTGTGTTCATTCTATACAAAAACGTCACTTTGCTCCCCCTACAAAAATTTTGCCCCCACAAAAATTGTGTCCCCCTTAAATAATTTCCTGCAGAAGCCCATGTATCCAATTTAGTACACATTTGAATAACAAACATGATTTGCCACAGTTTCACATGCTCATTGACAAAAGGCTGTTGTGCATTAGCAAATTTAGTGTTTGCAACAATTTCTGGTTTTTTACTTTTTCATTATAGTTACAGTACTTCCTTATCACATTTCATGCAAACAAATATTATTTTAATTATGTATAAAAATGTCAACCTCCTAAGGTTCTTAATTTATAAGCTACAATCAGCCGGTCATGCTACTCAGTTTCTTTGTTGCACTTACTACATCTGATTCGTTGACTGCCACTGAAGGCTATATCAACTTCTGACTTCTTTTACATCTTCCTTCTTCTTGAAGATCTCCTAACGTAATCTATTTAATTTATTTTAAACCCTTAGATTCTTACTCCAATCCGTGCCAGACTCGCATGTTTTCATTTCTGACTCTATAGATGTAAAACTGAAATGCAGTGCCTTGTAGCACTCCTATGCCTATGCTGTCTTCCACTGTTTTTCCCAGCCTCTGAATCTTAAGTTTCATGTCTTCTTCAATTTTCTCCAACTTTTCTCCAACAAACAATGTTAACTTCTCCAAGACTCTCTCTTGTTTTGTTCCTATTATCACCAAGGAACTCAACCTCTCTATATTGGTGACTTCCTCTGGCATGTAAATATTCTCTGAGAAAAACAAGTTGGGATATAGAAAACACTTCAGTCTACTATCATATCCAACATCTCACTGTAATCTAAACAAACTGAATGCATTGCCATTGCTTGCATAAACAAAGACCTTTCTTATAACTTACTCCTCAACACTTTACTGACTTGCATTCATCATAAACACACCACACGTTTATGATTGTCTCCATTTGATCTTTTCTGCAGGTGTCATGACTGTCACCTATTTCATCATCTTGAAGCAGTCTCATTAACACTTCAGACCATGCAGTCAGTGTTTTGGAAGTCATACTGATAGAATGTAGAACAGTTACCCTATCTTCAAGGTCATGAAGGGTGGAAACTGCATTTAGATTAACCACGTCAGAAAGCATTTATACATGTAATAGCGACAAAAATCAATTTCTAAACTCGTGCTGGAGAAAAGTCAGAGATATACCAGTTACGTCAGAACTCGGCAGCACAAAAAGTTGGGAATCTGACAAATATAAGAATGAACACCAGGGAAGGAAGACCACACAAATGTCACTTATGTCAGATATCAATTGCACATGCTACAAATATGAAGCGCCACATGAGAACCCATACTGGAGAAAAACCATACATTTGTCAATTATGTCAGAAATCATTTTCGCGAGTTAGTCATCTGAAGGGACACACGAGAACCCATACTGGAGAAGCACCATATAAATGTCCGTTCTGTCAGAAATCATTTTCACAAGTTAGTCATCTGAAGAAACACAGAAGAACCCATACTGGAGAAGCACCACTCAAATGTCCATTGTGTCAGAAATTATTTTCACAAGTTGGTCATCTGAACAGGCACATGATAACCCATACTGGAGAAAAACCACACAAATGTCAGTTCTGTCAGAAATCATTTTCACAAGTTGGTCATATGAAGGAACACATGAGAACTCATACTGGAGAAAAGCCACACAAATGTCAGTTTTGCAAGAAATCATTTTCGCAAGCCAGTCATCTGAGGGAACACAGAAGAACTCATGCTGGAGAAAAGCCACACAAATGTAAGTTATGTCATAAATCATTTCTACGAGTTAGGTATCTGAAGGTTCATACTTTGATCCATACTGGAGAAAAGACTGAAACATGTGAGTTATGTCAGAAATCATTTGTCCAACGTGGTGGTCTGAAGAACCACATGAGGATCCATACTGGAGAAAAACCATACATTTGTCAGTTTTGTTCGAAATCTTTTCCTTATGCTACAAGTCTGAGGTGCCACATGATAAACCATACTGGAGAAAAACCATACATATGTAAGTTATGTCAAAAAGGATTTTCATATTCTCGTGATCTTAGAAGTCACTTGAAAACTCATGCTAGGACTAAGCCATCCGTAGTTGAAGTTTGTCATGAAGTATTCACAGAATCTAGAAATCTAAAGAGAAATAGGAGGACCAATGGAGGCTCAAATCACACTCCAACGAAACAGTTTAGTTTCCATTCAGAAGGAGAGGCACAAGATGTTAAATTGAATAGAAACGTGGTTGTTAATAATTCTGATCAATGCTTATCATTAAGTAATTCAAATGTTAATGAAGGAAATGAACGTTTTCCAAGGAAACTGATTCCTAAAGCTAATGAAGTTGAAGGTCTTCCAAAGACAATTGGAGCTGGAGAATGTTTTATTATTATGGACCGATTGAAATCAACTGAGGTGTAAAAAGTTTTCTGGCAGAGCCTTATGGATGTGGGATGTGTGACGAATTGTTTGAAATAGAGAAGGAATTTTTAGAGCATTGTCTTGGCCATGGTTTTGCAGCAGCCAATGACTTTGACGACCTTTGTTGAACTATTTTTCTGTTTAGAGTTGGGAAGGTTAAGAAAACTGGAAAATCTGTTTCTGCGTCATACTAAATTCCTCCAGATTACTTCAATATACTAAGCAATTGCTCTGTGCATCAGAAACTTGAATATGGCCGACGACTTTTCATGAATAACAAGTAAACCATGAGTACAGTTTTGGCTGCTGTCAGGTCCTTAGTCAGCCACCCGTTCACCTGTCCTTTAGACTGGTGAAAATTATTTTGGACGGGCATAAATTGTGCATGATTCTCTTCCAGCACCATCCAGAGTCTTCTCTAGAGCCACTGCCAGCGTTCAGATGACAGTTCTGTAAGGAGCACAGGTTGATATTAGGCTGTGTAAACAGCATAGGAGCATTGCAGTCGGACTCGTACGGCAGCCGATTTCGGATGGTTGCAACTGTATGCTCACGGCATTGGGCAGTCACAACTTCGAATGCCTTTGGACGGGCTACTCTGTATTTCTGGCTAAGGACCTGGCTGCTGCAGTGTTGTTAGGCACCTACTGCTACTCAAAGCAGGAGAGCTCACTCAAACTTTCTGGATTTGACTTAGGACTTGATTCATGATAGAGTTGATACCATTGCACAAACGTATGTGTATCTTTTCATTCTGTTCTAATTTTTTTACTTCCTTCTCTTGCATCTCTTGTAGAATGATATCCAAAGATCATGTTAATATTTGGCTGCAGTGGACTTGTTAAAGAATATATAACATAACATTGCACTTTAGAAGACCTGTGACAAAAGTGGATGATATATGAGTTTGGGAAATTTATGCGATATTTAAAAATAATGTGCTGCAAGAATTAGGTGATCCTGCCATAGTGAGACTTGTCATTCTGTTCGTCTAACCTTTGAATGCCTATTAATATTTTTCTTTGACGACTGTAATATCAGTTGCTATTTGTGTTCAACAAACGTCAAATCAGATCAAAAATCAAATCATCCCCAGGATTCAATGACTTATTTGCGTTGTGTCACAGAGCAGTTGAGTAATTCAACATCAGGGGCCCGATAGCGCATTGGATAACATCTGGCGTAGAGTGCGAGAGGTACAGAGATCGAGTCCCATAGGCGGACATGCTTTGTAGGCTGCAATTTGCGCCGTGTATTGCAGGCTGTCTGTTCTGTTAGTAGTTAAGATTTATCGCATAACATGTACATGTACAGCGCAGTGCGTTTGCAGGCGCTTAATTAAAGAATAAAATATTATTATTATTATTATTAATTCAACACTCGTACTGTTTGTGCTCAAGCATTTTAGATTATGCCCTACTTATTGTATATTTCTACCAGAACTTGTCACATCAAGTTTACCATTTAGTTAAAGTGATTTGATTATTTCACTTGGGAAAATGTGTTTTATTTTGTTAAGAATTATAGAGCTTTATTTTATGTTCTAAGATAGTTGGAGTTTTAATATATGTGACAGTTATTATATATATTTTTATATTTTTCTGTTTTGCAAATTAAAAATTCAGTTTATTGTGAAATAATGTTGATATTCCATGTATTCCTGCCTAGATGCAGTCTGCTTTCATCCTGGCAACGTATTTCGTATAATGGCAATCTTGAAGAATTTTAAAGGCTATAGACCACAAGAGACACATTGATATCATTTGCTATTGGATAGTACTTAAATAGTGGTATATTTAGAATTCAGGCATTGTTATCATGCATTTCCCCATTGGCTATAGTCAGTGGGGTTATGCGTGAAGCGTTTGGTTGTGCTTGTCCTTGTCCTTGTGGCCAGTTTAAACAAGGGTTATGATTTATGAATTTATGATCAACATTCAACATCATTATGATGATTCTAATCTACATATTTCACACCGAAATGGATCTATCGCTTTTCACGGAAGAACTCGCAGTTTTAGAGATTATAATTGTTAGAGCGCAAATGTGTAGCCTATATATCTTCTCCTCTCTGAAATTTTTTAACTGCTCCTTAATGCTCCTTTAGCTGAACCAGCTGTTTGGAAAGAACTCCCAATTGATCACCAATTCGCTCATCCTCTTGCCAGTCTCACCTCTCCACTGCTAGTCTTGCAGCTTTGCACTCGCATCTGAAAACCGAATTGTTCAAGCTATCCTGTCCTGTGTTCTACTCCTGTACACCCCATGCCCACCATCATCACTGATTTCCACCATAGCACCATGCTGTCTCCGGCTTGACCTCTCCCGGATTTTGGCCTGGCACCGGAACGAACCAAACAACCTATTGCGGACTTGATTTGATATAGCGCCAGAGTTGAGGTGGTCTCTGTGACATGGATGTTGTTTGGCGCTGAACAATTTAGCAGATTTACATAGAGCATATGCGTGAGGCTTATTCTCAACAGACGGCGACTAATTCAGACGAAAAGTAGTCTTGCATTAAATAGATGGAGCCACACTCAAAGTAACGGCCCAGAGCATCTGGCGATTGATTTAAATGAAACACTTGTGGTTGTTACAAATTATGTTCCGTTTTAAAATGGCTGAAAATTCGTTTTGTGGCCAGTTTAAATAAGCGTAGGTGGCAACGTGTTTTCTACTGATGTTATAATGTAGAATATGCTGACAGATAAACACAGATGGACAAAGATGAAGAGAGACACAGAGAAGCATGAACAGACAGACATACATACATGTAGATGCAAATCAATCAGTCAATCTATTCCGTATCCAAACTGAACAGGTAAATTGCTTGCTATTGGTCATGATGAAGTCGTTTTGTCTAGGACTGTGGGTAATGAAGTTAAGGTTGTCAAGCCTACCCTCCGGGGGTCAGCCAAAGGCTAGAAGTAGGGGGTAAAAAAGATGGGGGTCCAACCCTCTGACACCCGGCAAATCGGACACTGTCTAAAACGAATATGAGTAGCTGACATTATAGACAATAAAATTGCCGTTATGGAGGCAAGCTCATCAGCGTTTCGTAATCCTGCAGTTTAAGTGCAATGAGCCGAGATTGAAAGACATTTAGTTGTTCCATGGTCAACTCTGGAGAGTGGAGAGTAAATTTTCCTGAAGTTTACTCAAGTTCCATTCCATCTGGAGAGTTGAAAGAAAAGCACAAGTACTTCGGGTTAATTATGGCTTGAAATGTCTGCCTCGATGGTTGATGCATTGTCATGACAACTGGATAGAACTTATGGGGACCATAAAAAATTAATGAGAATACTGGCAGGGTAATATGTCCAAAATGGTCTCCATGTGAAAAGCGAAAAGGAAATTGATACTCCCCACTTTTAAGATCAAAGTTATGCAGGGGTCAAGACCCGATCCCACATCTTTTCAGCTACTTAGCGGAGGTAGTTAGAAGAAGGGCTAGGGGTTGACACCCCAACACCCCCAATAACCAAACACTAAGCGAATTGTATGAGCGAATCGATGGACGACAGAAACGTTCCACTAGTGTCTTGATTGATGTTATTTCTCTTAATATAATTTGTCCTTATATGAACGAGTGGTAAAACTTAGCACATTACAATCGCCAGCTCGACTTGCTTCTGTTTGTACATGGAACATACCTCACATAGGTAGGGTCTATGTCAAATGTTGCTTAAAGCCAATAGATATAGCATCGACTGGATGATCGAGAAACACAGCAGAATTACGTGATTTGATTACATCATTTAATTGTTTAAAAAATAACATTTATACTGAAGGCTTTCACAGAGAATTTATAAGGCAGCAGTTGATTCACTCAGACCATCATCGTCATCTCTTCAATACACTGTGCACAAGAAACTACTGCATTACGATTAGCAACACCTTCTATCGATCACCAAAGAACAACTCGCAACGATAGATGCATCACCGCAACCAAAACAGCAGCACGAAGTTCACAAATTCCAACTCAGTACAAAACATTCAGCCCTTCATCACTACTCTGTCAGTCCTTGTAAGTTCACCCAGCCAAAAAACTCCCAACAACTTCAGACAAAATTCTGCAATCACAAAAGACAACCAACAACTTCACAGATTCAAAAGCAAATCTTTGCAAATACTAAATCATTTAAAAACCAGTTTTAATACCACATATTTTGCTCATAAACGTCTGGTATTCCAGTTTTAGAACAGAAATGGTCAAATTAAGGTATTCCATAGTCGGCCATAAAAACAATTTCCATTATTACTCAAAAGTCAAAGCACCACATCAGTCCTATCTATCCCTATCACACCAGATAAGAAGGGGATTCTGATAGTGGTTCCACATAGCTGCCATCCTAATAAAAGATACCAACAATACTAATATCATTATAAGCTAATAATAAAAGACCATATTTTCTACTAACTTAACAAGTTTCATTCCTGACCGACTGATTATTCCCACCTCGAGTAAAAGATTCAACAATGCATTGCTGCATCACCAAAACAATGTGGCTGCAGATTGCCTTTGTCACAGTGCAGCGGAGTACTCACTTATCCAATGACATATACTTGGGCAGAAGTTAGACTTTGTTGCATTTAACTCCCATCATACACACCACTTTCCTAAGAGCAGGCTATTAAATGCAAACCCGCAAAATTTTCCAGCTTGGAGAGAATAAGTGACAAAATAATATTTGGAGACTCCTCTACAACAGAGTGACTATCATCTGGATGTTAACTTCCATCAAAGGGCTGTGCACAAGACTACAAGTGCCCGAGAAGTCATGAGATTAAATTCCCATTCAGTAAATCCATCACAGTATGGACATCGACATAGCCACTTAATTCAAGTAACACGACAACTTTCAGCATGTAGCCATAGTGCAAATAATCATGACACACCCTCATTTGTCCAACCAGAAAGCATGTGAAGGTTCTATATGTTGTAATACTTCTACACATGCAAAAGCAGCCACAAAATATCAAGCCTATAAAGAAATCTGTGGAGGGAAACATGCAAAAACATAATCACGCACACTATATAATTGTTTGAAATATATAAAGTATCAAAATGCATACAAACTCTAGGTCATTGCCATCACACACAAAAGGCCAACTCTCAGATGTACATTTAAAGCAAGCAAACCTTATTAGCACACGATAATCGCACACACTAATATAACAGCCATAATTAGTATAATTATTACATCTCAACATATCAATGTCAAATGCAACCTGGGGCAAAGAAACTGAAATGTTTGTGATATAAACATTTAAATGGCTCAGACATGAATTTAGTTGTGCTATATAGATATCTAAATTGCATTGCATCAGCTTGAGCCCACATTACAGCTAATCATATGTCCACACATGAAACATACTAGGTATCAAATCACATAATTTGTTAACTCCATTCTAGTAGAAAGAATCTGAATGCAACTGCAAAAATGGAGATTGATGAAACAGCCCCATCTGAGAGAAAAACATCGGTTAAGCTTCAACGGTCTGCCTCCAACAAATGTCACTGCAACAAAGTTTAACAATCACATGCCAATGCTCTTGCCAACTCCCTGTGGTCCTGCCTTACAGTGAATAGAACCACAGTCACATGTAGAGCCTCAAAGCCTTAGCCAACAAACTACATGTACATACAAATGATGCTGTGAGAAGTTTGATCATTATACTCTGAAGCTACTCTTGTTTGCATAAGAAACTGGTAAACTTTGGCCTCAAAACATGACTTTTGGAGAACAGAAACGTGTATAACAAATTACCAAAGATGACACGGATAAACCATCTAACACAGAATTGCATGTGGATAAAAAATATTTTCTTGCACAAAAGACACTAATAAACATTACTGTTAAACTAAACACATGTTCAGCAATATTATAAGTCCTCAGAGCCGCTCAGTTAACGGTGTTTGTAATTTCATATGACAGAATGTTGTCGACTTTGGCAACGGGTGGTCAAACATATCTCAATTCGGCCTAAAAGCAGCAGAATAGTAACAAACCATCCATCATACAACCAACATCCATCATCCCAGTAGCACCACCTCATCACTTAATTTATAGAATGGACTACATGACACACAGATTCGTTTAATGCAGAAGGCCTTGCCACATCAAATGGTCACCTATGTCTATCAGCAACATCACGCAATATTATAGTTCTAAAAAGAGCAGTTATCTATGAACACAACTCAAATCACCAACTACAGCCGCCTTTGATGAAATCCCTTGTTATCTGGGTTATATGAAACTTGGACACTGCACAAAAGAGCAGCATTTTCACACTTGACAGTCAGCAAAAAGTGCAATGTGTAACAAATTACCTCAAATGTCACAATTTCCAGAGGAAAGGAATCTTTTGGACATGATGTACCAACGCAATTTTACATACAGTTTGTGTATCTTTAAGAGTACAAAAGCAAATGGTTTTGAATGGTTTAGAGCATTCTGAACTCCTTCCACACAGGTATGGCAATGGTTGCAATGACTCTAACTGAAGCTTTAATTTGTGCCATGAGTACAAGCCATACTGCACCTAAGCTGCTGTTTTGGTATCATGAAATTGGTATTTCATTGCATCCAATAAAACCAGCAATCAATTAATGAAAATGCAACTTGTCGTATATCAGCAAAATCAAATTTCATTTAAAATTTTTACTTTAAGACCAGACAGTTTCACACATTTTATATCACCCTATCAAAATCTTAACGTACAGCATTTTAACTTAATTTTCATAAAGTGAAAATCGGAAGTACCGGGATCGTTTTACAAAAATAACGGAATGAAATTTCAAATCGAGTAACTCTACTGCAACATCTTAGTAGGCAAACAATGTGAAACAGATCCCTATAGTGATGCCCCAGAATATTGTATAGAAAATGATCATCAAGTATAAAATCCACACACAACTGTTACAGGCGGTTTTGATTGGTACATCAACCTAGAAAATAAGTAAACTAACAGCTTCTTTACAAGTGTTAAACAAATTATCGACAAAATAAAAAAAAAAACTACTTCAAATGTTGCTCACATTAATCACACACGCTTTTATCAAGGACACACAAAAGGCAAGGTTTTATATCAATCAACACAAGAGAACGTTCTGCGGTTAATAAATTGATTCTTTTGCTGGCAAAATAACAGCTAAGGCAAAAATTCATACATCACACTTTGTTCGAGCACTAAACGAAACTAGCACAATGCTCATTCAAAATATAATTACTATCCTTCTTCTAAAAAAGTCAACTGTTCCAGGGATTTAACAGTATACTTGCTAGTATAATGTTTCATCTATTCACGATATAGAATGTACAATTTATTTCTACTGTTATCGTGTCAAAGTAGTGTGTTTTCCATAAGCAGAATTATGACTGCTAGTCAAACACACAAAAAGCAACACTGGAAACAGTTGCTTCTTATTAAGACCCCAAAATAAAATTTTCACATTCTTTTCACTTTACAGTCACTACCAAGTGCTCCACAAACTTGGATAAAAGAATTCTAAAAATCATAACAAGTCTCAACAGTGCGACTCACGGCAACTTTTCCAATTTTCCACTAGACCATAATCAAAAACAGTAAAGCCTCATCATAGCAATACTTTATAGCCAACCCAAAAGCCAGGTCATAACAGAGTTTGCATAACAAAATAAGTTAGTACTCCAATATCCTAGAAAGACAACACGGCAATTACTACCATATGCTGCAAACAGTGGTATAATGTGCATAAAACTGGAGCTACAATCGTGGCCACAGTGTCAGCAATTTTGACAGTATATGCTATAACGAGGCTCCACGATACAACTCAATTCAGCTGGTATTTTCACAAGTCAATGTGTCACAAATACAACTGGCCAGCAGCAGCTACAGACTAACAGTTGTAAGGCAGTAGTTAAAACAAGCAATAGAGCTCCTCTGATTAATAATATCTGTAAACAACTATAAAATATTAAATCATCCATGATTTGATTTGTCCTATGTACAAATATGCAAAAAACAAACGGCTGAAATAATTCATGTCGGTTCGTGCGTAGTCCTTGCCGCACCTACCGCTCGAAGCAAACGACTCTAGTGCCAACAGTACTATGTGAAGCAGACAGGTATCCATTTTGCTATCATATGGTGGGTTCTATCATTCTTTCACCAACCGGTAAATGGTGTGCTGAGCCCCATGCTCGCTTGATGAAACCTCAAAGACATAGGCAATGCACAGCAATGTTTCTTCTGTTTCTCGATGGCTCACAACCTGAAGGAGAAATAGACAGCAATCTTCAGTTGCCGAGAAACAGGGTAAACTATTAGCTTTTAAAATCTGCCCATGAGCTGCATGGCAAGTAATTTACCTATAAAACTGTACTCTACGATCACCTGAAATATTCTGTAACGAACTTTGGCAACACTTCAGATGTTGGGTTAACATTTTTCGTAATAAAAGCAATCACTTGCGGAATGGACCACTGCACGAAATGACTTAGAGAAGCAGAAGGAAAGTATAAGCTGACCAAGCTTCACCTCGTAGCATTGGACTGCATTGTTGCATTGGACTGCACATGTAGTATGAGCCATGGAGTATACTCAGCGTTACATTGTCTACGAACTTGTTTAAGAATGGTAACAATAACTGGAACTATGCTATAAAGGAAAACCAGGGCAATTAAAAAGTCAATAATCCTTAAAGTCACTTGTGTACCAAGTGCTGATACACACAGAATGTTCAGTGTTACTTGTCTCTCAAGTGGAAGCACACTTGCTCTTTGATATCAACAACCCAAGCTAATCAAATATACAACTGTAAGACTTGTTAGACCATGCATGCTTCATTATGACATGGCATTCTGAACCTGGCCAAGGAAAAGAAAAATTGCTAATATTTTTGAATAGATGCTGAACTTAATCTGAAATCAACTCTGACAAATAAATGTGTTCAAGAACAAGTGCTGTCAACAAACTAACTCTGAAATCTCTTTAAAAAATCAACTCTAATTCATCTGAGCTATAAAACTGTTTACACCGAACTGTCACACAAGCTGAAATAACTATAATTCTGAAAACTGTGAACTTGCAAAACAAGACAATCCTTCAACTATTATATAGTCTCTTGCACACTGTCAATTCTAATTAGGAAAGCAAAGTTCATGTACCGCCTTTGAAATACATGGATTCTTATATAACACGGTCAAGGACCTGGTTTCCAAAATGAATTTACCTATGGGAAATAAACTCGTTACAACATGACCTCATTAACCCTTAAACGACGAGCGGAATTTTTATCACCTAGGGCCCGACGACGAGCGATTTTACCGTATAACGACCTATAAAGTAAACAATTTTGAACTTGTTGATATCTCAGTCAATTCTTGACCTACTGATATAATGTAAACATCATTCTTTAGCATTTTACCTCCTCTTCCCATCCATCCGTCCAGAGTTAGAGAAAAAAATTGTTGGAGGTACCCAAAGCTGCCCCAAAGGGTACCCCTCCCCAAATTTTTAAATTTTCTATGTTCAAGCCCCAATATAAAAATATTTTTAGTGACAACATGTGTAGTGTGAGCACATCAAATGTGCAGGAATTACTGCCAGACAGAACACACCAAAAATTTTGAAAATACTTACATAAATGACCGAGTTATACTTGTTTTAGTAATTAGACCAGAGTCGTAAAAAGCGATGGAAAATGAGGAAATCCATGAAACGTCAGCAATTTTTTACTTATCGTATCTTGATCAGTTTTTGAAATAGAGACATAGCCTTACCATCATTCTTTAGCATTTTATCTCCTCTTCCCAATTATCGATCGAAATTAGACGAAAAAAATTGGGTGCGCCCAAAACACCCCCAAAGTTTACCCCACCCCAAATTTTTAAAAATCTATGTTCAAACCCAAATAAAAAAATAATTTAGCAACAAAATATTTAGTTTGAGCATACTAAATATGTACGAATCAATGCCAGAGAGAATGGTAAAAAAAATTCGAATGTATTTATATATACCAAAATGTTATAGTAGATTTAGTAAATAATCTGTACTCCTGAAAAATATAGAAAATGTACACAATGCCTGTAAGATAAGAGGTTTTTAAATAATCATATATTGGTAAGTTTTTGACATAGAGACATAGCCTTACCACCATTCTTTAGCATTTTATCTCCTCTTCCCAATTATCGATCGAAATTAGACGAAAAAAATTTGGGGGCGCCCAAAACACCCCCAAAGTTTACCCCACCCCAAATTTTTAAAAATCTATGTTCAAACCCAAATAAAAAAATAATTTAGCAACAAAATATTTAGTTTCAGCATACTAAATATGTACGAATCAATGCCAGAGAGAATGGTAAAAAAAATTCGAATATATTTATATATACCAAAATGTTATACTAGATTTAGTAAATAATCTGTACTCCTGAAAAATATAGAAAATGTACACAATGCCTGTAAGATAAGAGGTTTTTAAATAATCATATATTGGTAAGTTTTTGACATAGAGACATAGCCTTACCACCATTCTTTAGCATTTTATCTCCTCTTCCCAATTATAGATCGAAATTAGACGAAACAAATTTGGGGGCGCCCAAAACACCCCCAAAGTTTACCCCACCCCAAATTTTTTTAAATCTATGTTCAAACCCAAATATAAAAATTATTTAGCAACAAAATATTTTGTTTGAGCATACTAAATATGTAGGAATCAATGCCAGAGAGAATGGTAAAACAATTTCGAATATATCTATATATACCAAAATGTTATAGTAGACTTAGTACCTAGACTGTACATGTAGTTCTAAAAAGTAATACAACCACAACATCAAAAACACTGCAGCTCTCACAACAACACAGCAACAACAAAATACTACAACAGGCCAATGCCAAGAGAGGCAAATTGTTTGCTGTTTCCTTTTCAAGTACTTGGTGGCTCTGAAAAGAGCCGATTAGACGATTGCTTGAGTGCTTTGGATCGACAGTGGATGGTCACCTTGAAGACGGCTGAAGTTTCCTGGATCAACTCTCTTTCTTTCAACCGACTGGACTGAACAGTTTTGGGAGGAGAATTTTGTAATTAAAATTTGAACAGTTGTTTTGATGTGCTATAGTGCTTACTTACTCCTCACATGTACTTACTTATTTACTCGGCACTGGTAAGTGGAACCACTATCTGATTTTCCTCGTGGTAAATGTGGAAGCAGCCAGTTTTGCACAAAGCAATTTTGCAGGCTTCACATTCATACTGCGTTTTCTTTGGGCAGCCCTTGAGAGTCTTGCTCTTATTCTTAGAGCACAAGATGCAAGTACGGCAACGCCCCAAAAGCTTGACCAAGATGTGACCCCTCTCATTGCCAGCTAGCATAGGTGTGGAGTAATATGCTTGCGACGTCAATGTCCGATGACATCTGAAACCTCCGTTTATTTGTTTGGCAAGTTCCTGTCTGAAGTGTAGATGCTTTGTTCTAGACCTCTTCCTGGAAGCTGCCAAATCTTCTGGGTCCTGTTGAGGAGTTTCTTTCCAGATGACATAGGAATTGACAATCGCTACATTTACACCCCACCAGAAAATGTACCGCCACCATTTATTCCCACACCGGCCAACTGGGTAATAAGAAGCATTCTGATTACCCAAGTCCACCCCACCCATGTGACAATTATAGTTATAATTGACACAGGCACGGGTCTCATGAGGGGGTGTCATCTTTCCAATATTTTGCCCAGAAGAAAGAAAGGAAATTTGCCTTTTGTGAAAGGCAACAGAAAGGAGAACTTCTCCTTTTTGGTACTCCATAAGTTCTCCTTCTCGTTTCAATTTTGTTTTACTTATGTTCTCTGGCAAACCCCTTCTGTTCAGCATAATTGTTGCACAAGAGTAAGTAACCCGACTAAGCAGGTACTCACATAAGTGAAGCGAGCTGAAATATCGATCAAAATAAATATGATGACCAACATCGAGATAATCATCTGCCAGGTATGTCACAACATCATAACCTAGACCACACTCACGTCTGATGGCAGCCCGGTCGGCGGTAATAGCCTTGCCAGTATACACATCAAATTTCAGAAAGTACCCATTTTCTGAATCAGCAATGGTCCAAATTTTGAATCCCCATTTGGTTGGCTTCTTGGGACAATATTGCTTGAAGTGAGACCTTCCCTTGAACCCAACCATTGACTCGTCAACGCTCAGGTTCTTCCCTGGTTTGTAAAATTGGGCAAATTTAGAATTGAGGAGGTCTACCAGAGGACGAATTTTGAACAATGGATCGTAATTTGTAGCATCCCTTACAGGAGCTTGGGTACTGTCTGTCAAGTGAAGGTACCTGTTCAAAGCCACGAACCGATCCCTTTTCATGATCCCTGAAATCCACGGATCATTGAGTGAGGGATCGGTTGACCAGTAGTCATACAGCCGTGGTTGTCCTTTGTATCCTATCGTGATGTTGATACTGACAAATGCACGCATCTCTAGAGGAGAAGTAGGGTTCCACTTTGTTTTATGAGGCTTACCTATCTGCTGTGCAGCTGATCTAGTCTGCTCAGCATACAGGTTGGTCTGTTCAGTTAGCACATCAAAAAAACTGTCATCTAAAAACAAAGAGAAATACTCCAAAAATGGTGCATCATGGGCTGGTCCGCCACTGACGCCTGTAAATGGAACAGTGAGCGGTGAAACATGAAAATCTGATACCTCTTCAGACCAGTCTATGTTGTCTGAAATATCATCATCATCCGATTCCGATTCGTGTGACCCACTTTCACCCTCCGTCAGCATGTAGCGAATGCCATCGGCAAACTCGGTCTCAATGTCGGAACCCTCTTCACCCACAACCGCTTCATTTTCGTCACTCGATTCGTCAGACAGTATTTCATTGTTAGATTCATCGAAACTGTCATCATCTGAATCTAATTCATCAAGCAATCGCCGAATTTCTTCCCCAGACAGGCCACGCGAACTCCGTCTAGCCATCTTGACTTAATGTAAATACCCTAATTTAAATGTCCATTTCGATTGGTCGATTTACGCGTTTAAGCCGCAATTCTAAATATATCTCCTACATATTTCGATGCATAATTATATTATCTTAGCCTAGATGACGTGAATTTCAAAAATATAACGCTTTTGATAGGTCAACTGCCGTCATAGTAGTAGTACAATGCTAGTACACTTTAGTGCACGCACGTGAAGACCCGCCCAGTACACTCTAGTGCACGGACGTCGCTTAAGGGTTAAAGGCAGTTCTTAATATGGCTTCCAAAAATAGTGTTATAACGTTCTAAATTCCAATGCCCATTTTACTGGAAGTGTCTCTAGGTTTGGCCATATAGCTTCCTTTATACAGAATACTTTGCACTGGCTCCATCCAGCAGCATATTCAGTTTAACATCCTGACCCTTAAGTGCAATTTTCTTGTTGGCTCTGCTCCATCATACCTTAGGGACTTCTGCACTTTAGTCTCCTCTGTCCCGAGTAGTGGAACCCTACGGCCAGCTGCCCACAGACTCCTGACTGTTCCTCATATGCATACTGTTACAGCTCAGTCCAGAACTTTTTGCCTATGTTGGGCCCACCAGCTGGAATCACCTTTCTCGAGAGCTGCGGCTCGAGCTCTTCAGTTTGTCCTTTCCAGTTTTGCAAGCACCTGAAGTCTGTATTATTTGATAGTAATTTCACTAGTTTGGGTTGGGAGCACCCAAATGAGTTTTTTTCTTGAAGTGGCACTTTTAAAAATGTCAGATTACAATTACAAATTACAATACAATCATATACACATGCAATAAAGTATCCTGCTCACTATTGCTATTAAAAATTAATCTCTAATCCATATTCGGAAAAAGTAAAATTAATATCTGATCCTACTCGGAATGATCCTATTCGGAGAAAGTAAACTTCTTAAGCAATGAACAGAAAGACCTCAAAACTAACAACAGAATCACTAGTCAAATGGCTCACCTGCAAAATCGTAAAATTCTCAAGAACACTATTCATCATGTACTTCTCAGGCAGAGTTTTCAGCTTCTGAATAAAGTTGATTAGATACTCGCACATTGGAGACCGTTCAATTCGATACAGGTACCGACAGTTCTCTACCTGTGAATATTCAGTCTAAAATACAGAAAACAAGCACATGTATGTATGTTTGTAGACCAGGCCCTTAGCCAACCACCCGTCCGAAATTATTTTGGACGGGCATCAATTGTGCAAGATTCTCCTCAGCTTCTTCTCTACAGCCACTGCAAGCGTTCAGATGACCGTTCTGTAAGGAGCAGGGGTTGATATTAGGCTCTGTAAACAGCATAGGGGCACTGCAGTCAGACTCTTACGGTGGCGGGACTTCAGGCGGTCGCAACTTCGTATGCTCACGGAGTCGGGCAGTCATGACTTCAAATGCTTTTGGACGAGCTACTCTGTATTTCAGGCTAAGGGCCTGTTTGTAGACATGCATGTATCTGGACATTTATACATTGCCTATCGAGAATAGCTCAAAACGTTGTGAAGTACACCTGGCTCATTCACTCACCAAAAAAGCACAAGTTTAACAAAATGCATCGTTCACACTTGACAGGACCTGTTCAGACACAACATACACCAGTACACAATACACAAACATATTAGGGTGGTAGTGAAAAAAGTTTTTTTTAAATAATGCCCGGGACACCCCCTAGTTCTGTTCGTATTGGTAGTAGAAACTCATGTGCAAAATCTTTTTAAAATATTCCATTATTTAGGCGTGCCACATGACAACTTAAGGTTTGCATATGACACCATGCATCATTGAAGCCATAAAAATCAACTTTCTTAGTTTTTCAGGAGCTGGATGAAAGTTCATCACTTCTAGAACTTATCATTTGATTACTGTAATCATGTGATGAGTGTGATGCACCATGGATAGTTGGATACCTTATTCTCTGATGATTTGTTTATAAATAAAAGATTAAATAATAAATATATAAATTAGAACCAACTGGAGCTGAGGAGTAAATAAATATTTGCAATTTTTTGAACAATTTTCTGAACTTTTAAGTCTGTACATTTAAGGCTTTTCTAAAGTTTAATTATTTATTTACTTGCTTACTCACACTATCCCACACTATTCATAATCCATTTCAAATTAATCACATTTTAAAAGTTATCCTTGAAGATGTTTTCAACCCTCTGGCTGGACCGTTTCCTGGACCTGAAATACCTATGCTTAAACGATATCAGAATGCATTGCCTTTGATCGTCCATGACATGATTGCTGGTGGTTTGTCAGATGATGAAATTGCAGTTTAACAACAACAAAGAAATGATGCAAGACGCTGTTGAATTTGAAGTGGAATGTTTGCAGAAAGACAGTCAGCCTCGTGATGATTATCTAGAGCTCTTGGAACTTGCACTTATCTACTACATAGGTCATGTCCCACCTCGAGGGTTGCATTTTACAGCCTCTGGTGTCATGTCACCGCTCTCTTCGCTCTGCCACCCGTGGTGATCTCTCTGTCCCTTGTGCACGCACCGCTACTATGCAGCAGCGCGCTTTCTCCGCGGTTGGACCCACAATTTGGAATGGGCTTCCTCCTGAGCTGCAATCTCTTCCTCGTAACTCATTTACCGCTTTCTTCTCTGCTCTAAAGACTGCTCTCTTTCGCCGGGGTTGGGCTGGGAGCGCCTCTTAGCAGCTTCCTTGAAGGGGCGCTATATAAATGATTGATTGATTGATTGATGCATAGGGCCAGGTGGATGGCCAAGGCCATCTATTCTCACAAAGTATTCCTTTTACTATCTCAATTGTGAATTACCTTCTGGAAAATAAATTTGCTACGTTCCCTTAACCTGTTCATCTGCTTTGATTATCTCAGATCCTGGTTCACAGCTTCACACTCTACTCTAAAGGCACTTTCCGTCATGCTTGGTACCTCAGTGAGGATTTGGTCGATTTCTACTTTTTCGATGAGTGCATTGATGCTGCTTCCAAGGCCTTGTTGGTGCAAACAATGAGAACCAAAGTTGGTGTTGGCATTCCATCCAAATGTCCACAAATTACTGTACACACAGCTTCATGTAGTCGGGAGCACCTCTGAGTAGTACTCCTTGAAGAGGCGCTATATAAATCCCCGTTATGAATGAATGAATGAATGAATGAATGTACTCTTGAGATTTTGTGACTTCAAACATGATGAATACTGTGCATACGCGTTGATTGGCTGGAGAAAGATCCAACTTCATGGAAACAGGACAGCATCTTGTAGCGGCATGGTCACGTTACGGCGCTATAGAAATTGTCCGTGTTATTATTATTTTAATTATTTATTTGGAACGTCATCAGAAAGGTTGAGTGTGGTGAATGATAGAGCAGAAAGGGGATTGGCACTGATCCAAGAATACAATTAAATACTGACCAAGGGTGAAGGTCAAAAGCAGGCTTTGCTCCATTTGGTGTCCGAACATTGGAAAAAGTATCTGGACCCCAAGAAGTTAACGGTCACAAAAATGGACTAATAAATATTTTATTCTTGAGTTAAACTGACAGAGTTCAATTATGCTCAAAAGTACTCTTTAAGTATTGTGCCTTAAACCTAGCAATTTAAAATTTACTTTCGGTTTCACAAAATACAAAAGAATATCAATAATATTATCACAATTATGCTTACATTCCTTGTCTAAAATTTTGAAAACTTGTCATCTCATGTGGCACCCCTAAATGATGGAATATTTTTATAATATTTTGCACACTAGCTTAGTATATCAAAAGGAACATAACTAGGGGCTGTCCCATCTATTTCCAAAAAATAACGTTTTTGAGCACCACTCTAAAACATATCTTTTATGAACACAAATTCACAAACATCAGATTTTATCACGAGTTATGATAATACCTCAACCTTCTCGACAACCTGCTTGCCAAACGAACAAACTTTTGTAGAGCAGTGAATGGGCATATCACTAACACCCTCGTATCTAAAAAGAAGAATGCAACAACTGAAAGAACTATTACATAATGAAAAGAAACTACAACAGGAGAAAAAGCCTGTTAAACTTGAATGCGATCAACCACAGCAACAGGGTTTGCTTCATAAAATATCATATATTTGGGCTCCAACCCAATAAAGGTGACTTTTGGGAAATTCACTTATCAGTATTACTAACATATTCTCTTTACAAGAAACTAAAACAGAAATTTTGCAATAAAAACTTTTCAAATTACATTTTAAATAACATATTTAAAATCTTCACAATATTCAGAAGGAATTTTCCTCTCTACTGAGTTGTACAATTAAGTACTGAAAATGAAAATCTATTACATCTTAATCAACAGAATAGCTCTAAAATGCTCTCAGATGTTACAGTTATTGAAAGAGTAAGACAAACTATTAGTCATACATATATCTAAATTTATTTAACAACCAAACAACATATCTAATAATAATAACGAAGTCTATGAAACATATGTTGCTAACAATTCATAAGCCAATAATTCATAGACTAGAATTTTTTTTGCATTTATGGAGCCACTGGGAAAGGTTAGTACATGGTTCTATTTTTTTCAAAAACCATGCTTGATACATACACAAGAAATTCTAGTCTATAAAATATTCATTTCTAAACAATACAGGTAGGTAGCTTGGTTTGCTATACAGTACAAGTCAACTGAAATTTGATAATGTTGCCCTTACAACATCACAGAAGTGCATGCTAAAGCCTGGAAACAGGAAAAATCATCAACCATAAATAGACTGGAACATGTAAATTTTCTAAACATCCTACAGCAAAGGCTAAAAATACTTAAAATGATAGAAATACTTACACAGATGTAATGCCATAGAAGCAGCCAGAATCACTGGACATATTTGTACTAATGTCAGCCTAAAAACAAAGAAGCCAAATTTAGAAGTCCCATGCAACACCAACAGAAACTATCTATGTACAGCTTTAATTCAGAAATATTAAAGCAAGTTAAGTATTTGCTATACAAACAAGTATATCAATAAACGTTCAAGCACGTTTTTAGTGAGATAATTGGCTTTGAATTGTGCTTGCAACTTTTTTTGCGGTTGGTATTCAGCTCGGGTGGGCCATATAAAATCAGCCCGCGGGCCACACGTTGGACACCACGGACCTAAAGCATAGAAGCTGCCTCTTGGCTGAAATAAACATGTAACTGTAATCTAATTACAAACAAACAACCACGCTCAACATGTTTAATCTCACAAGACACACCATGATTTTAAACACCCAGATGCAAGTTTTAGCCTTGCAAAGTAGAGCCGAGAAGTCTGACAGAAATTCTGCAGTCTTAATCGCAATATCATCCTGCAATCTCAAAGACTATTTGAAAACCTGCACGACAGTAATGGCTCATCTAGATTAACAACTGCTGTAATTACCCAAAATTTCACAAGAAAGAAGGATGCCTGTGGGCCCTTGTCATAAAGTTCGTTAAGGCCACCTTTTTTGTTTGGGAATTTGTCGGCAATCTGACCGATATCAAGCGACTGACACAGAAACAAACAAAAACAAGTTCAGGCAAATAATTAGACTAATAACAAATCTAATGTCAATTTGCAGTCACTTTACTCTGGGAATTCTTGGTGTACCAACATCACTACCTTTAAAGAAGTTTTTAAATTTAACACAATTACCATATGTTTTGGTCTCAGAACATGTCTTCCAGCTAATTCACTCCTGCTATTATCATCAAAGACAAATAATTTCCAAGGTCTGTCTTAACATCTTTAACATCTGCCATTACAGCTATGGTTCATGCATTTATATGTGGCCATGTCAATTACTGCACCTCAGTACATGCTAGTTTGCAGAAGAAGCAGTTGTCTGGTTTTCAGTATGCTTTAAAAGGCAAGTTGTTTTAATTTTAACAAGCAATTGATAATGTTTTTATCTACATGAGGTAAATTTTTATTCCTAAGAGGCAATCAATTAACATTTTACTTTTTCTCTGCCAACTACTGCAATAGCTGACTCACCTCAAGTAAAGGATCTGCGTAGGTCAGGCTGTTCCCAATGTGGACAAAAAGATGTTGATTGCTGTATTGTAAGTTCTGTGAAATAACCACAGTAATATCAACTATTATCGCCTCTGTATCTCTTATCTATATATACATATATAAATATATATATATGTGTGTGTATAATTGTATATACATACATTTTATAAACCTTTAAATATCACACTACAATACCTGAATACCTAGTGTGACACAATGCAAATATCCAAATTAATCTTTATAATGTTGGATATGGACATCCAGAAAATGCTCCAGACTACACATATACGCTCAAATTACATAGAGACGAGTGGCAATCAAGGCATAAGGTTAGACTCTGCAGTGGTTAAACAAAACTGAGGAGCCAATCATCTATTCCCACATTCCACATTGATACATGATCATGATGCATGTAAACCATCACCGAGTAATAACCTTTCACACCAGCTGTTTAAGCCACGATAAGTAATATCTTTTCAGATCCATCCAACAGCCACGTATGCAAAGCTTTATAAGGTTCTAGAAAAGGTGCTATATAACAACTCAGATACAAACACATCTGTAAACACAAAGCACCGCTCTTGCTCAAAGCACTTCCAGTTACGTCATAAAATAATGGAATACTTCAATTCAATACACCCATATTCATGATGGCAACAGAGTGTACCTAGACAAGGTATGATCTTTATCCACTCAACATGAGAAAAAAGTCTTGCCCCACTGGAAAATTAAATGAAAAACTATTTTGCTCAGATGTTTTGACAGTGTGCATTAAATATCATAAGCATATCTACATCATTCTTGGCAGGAATCAGTTAAGCAACATAAATTTGATTAAAAGATCTAGGAAAAGTTGTGTGATAAGACTGCTGACCACATCGCTCTCCTGCGGTTGCTCTACAAAGGCAGAAAACTCGACCAGTCTGAGTTTTGGACCAGCAATACTGCGACCTTGCCAGGGCGGTGGTGGAGCCGGTTCAGCCGGCTGAAGCGGTGCAAGAGGCTTTTCCATAGGATATCCTGGACTAAGATACGGAGCTCTGATCCTAAAACAAAGATGATATCAGATGCAACATGACAAATTTCACAAGTGAACCTACTCACAATCCATGCAGATGGATTTGGCAAATGAAGTGCAGTGAGTCAGGGTCTTAGGAATGGTACCAACAATCTCTCATGAAAGACGTCTAGAGTCATTTGGCAAACTACCCAGTCTGACAGACGATGAAGGTCTGAATCAGCACTGACCATGGCATGTACCTAGGGAATCTCATGAACGTACTACTATTATTATGCTTTACCGCTATCTTTAGGATGCCAATATGTAAGCACAACTGAGTGTTGCAAGCACTTCTTTCAGCCATCACCATTTCTCATTGTCAAAGTAACAGTCTTATTTTGGCTTCAACGGTCTGCTATAGACAAAACTCCATTGGTATGGTTTTAAATGACATTCTTCTAACAAAGACTTTTCCCATCTATTCAAGCATTTTGATCTGCACATGAAATATTTCTTAGTTAACTCTCACTTAGAGTATCATGAAGCACCTTTGAGAAGTTCTTAGAAAGTGTAATATAAATTCATGGTTCACCTAAAAACCGTATGGGTTTTATTAGATAAATTATAAAGATGTCAGCATGCACTGAAAAAGCATTTAGGCGACTTTTAGTAGATATATTATATACCATTTAATTGTGTTGATTAGATATCTGTACATTAAAGTGCGATTAGCAATAGTTTAATAAAGAATATACATGTTCTACTTACTCTTGAGCCATAGGTCCAGCATTCCATAACTGAAATTACACAAAGTCAACAATGAACCTTTGCCAACAGTATGGTGTTAACTTGCTTACACACTAACTGTTTACCCATAATTCCTCATAATGCAAAGCAGGGTCATGTTCCCTAAAGCTATTAACTGAACACCAGGCCTTTAGCCAGCCACCCGTCCACTGGACGGGCGAAAATTATTTTGGACGGGCATAAATTGTGCATGATTCTGCTCCAGCACCATCCAGTTTCTTCTCTAGAGCAACTGCAAGCGTTTAGATGACAGTTCTGTAAGGAGCACGGGTTGATATTAGGCTCTATAAACAGCATAGGGGCACTGCAGTCGCAGGCTCGTACAGCGGTGGGATAGGGGGTTGTGAATTCGTACGCTCAGTGTCGGGTGGTCACAACTATGAATGCTTTTGGACGGGCCACTCTGTATTTCTGGCTAAGGGCCTGCTGAACACGCTGTGTTATTGAAAGTAAGGTACATAAAACTGCAATGTACCACTAAATACAGGACACAGGCTTAATTAAATCACATGAACATGCTCTGTAAGGCTTATTTCTCTTTCACTTCCTTGCTATTTTTCTAAGAACTATCATACTTAGTAATGCTACATATATTTAGAGCTTTTATACAGCCTTATTTCATAATTTGGTAGAGTTAAGCACAAGCATTCACACATTGTTAAAGAAATCCAGCTGTTAAAAGCAGTTACAAAGTTCATTCATACTCATTCATTCATTCATAAATTTATATAGCGCCACTTCAAGGGAACTACTCAGAGGCGCTCCCGACTCCACCACGGCGAAAAAGAGCAGTTTTCAGGCGGTCATAGAAGGTACCAGAGGAAGACCTAGGATGTAGGCGCAGCTCAGGAGGAAGGCCATTCCATATGGTCGGGCCGACCACTGAGAAGTGAGAAGGCGCGGGTCTGCATGATAGCAGTACATGCAAATGGGAGGGAGAGCATCTCACTCCCGTCAGGACGGCAAAGTGGCAAAATGTAACCCGAAAATTCGAGGTCTTGGTATTGCAGGAAGGGATGTCAATGGACCCCTGAATACTGGTCACCCGTTTGAAGGTTCGCACCCGGGCCCTTAAATCAATACCCGAAACCCGACATAAGAAGCATAATACACTAAGTAAGTTTTAAAAGCTGCACAGGTCGCCCAGGCATGCGACCTTCAGTGAAGGAAGAAAGCGGTATAGGGAAGGGGGTGTCAAGCGGGCTGCACGTAAAAAGGGATAATGCTGCAAGAGTCAATAGTGCTAAACTGCAGTTCTTGTACTTCGTGTTAAACAATATCATTTGTTAAGTTAATATCAGCTTTGGGAAATATAACATCACCTAACATTAAGCAGAATGGCACGTAACAGGGTGTGCACAGATGACACTACAATAACTTGTTTATGTATTTACACATTTCTGGGTCACAGAAACATGTACACATAATTAGGGCACAACTGATTTTGGTTTTTTGCCGATTCCAGATTGTATAAGCCATTATTTGCCAATTCTGGATCCAATTAGCATTGTATCTAGAAACTTACAAAGCGCCTGTTGCAGAATAACATTAACCACTCAGATGCACTCTCAGCACAGAAAACCCAGGGAAACAGATATGCCTTTAGGGAACGCGAGACCGATGAGGAAAAGCCAGTCATTAGTTTGGCCCTAAGCATGGGGTGAGTCATTCCAGATTGTGGGACCCACTACAGCAACGGCCGGTGCTGGGTCAAGGCAGTTTTAGTAATGTATCATGATGTATGTTCTTAAATCTGTGCACTAAGGCCTAATTCCAAGTCAGTCATCATAGGCTAATGGCTTGGCGTCAGCTATAGGCACAGTAGGATAGAACAGAAAGTCAGTCACCCCTTCTCTATACAACAATATATTTGTCACTGATTGACAGGCCTAACGGTCGCCGGCCCCAGCCGCCTGTGGCAGATACAGGGTAGACTGAAACACAACTATTATTAATCGTCCAAAAATGAGCAAAATCGGTTTATCAATACAGATTTCGGTTATGTCCTACACATAACGAAGCATAATTTCTGGTCTGAGCAACTTATTCTTTTTATATCAAAATTAATAAGAAGTAACTAACAAAATGACAGCTAGGCCAAAACCATTACTCTTACGTACTTTAGGTAATACAATTCTTCAAATGCAAATGATATCAACCAGCATAAAAACTGCTTTCTAAGTTATATACTACATACTCGTTCAACCTCTCTTCACACATAACAATTACTTCGACAAGCGTCACAATAACTAAGAGATAATAAACACCAACTTCTAACCCACACAGCATTTCGCCACTTATTCCATCAAAATGTGTTTTTCCCTAGACGCAAATTCACATGGTGAGCATAACACTGTGGTTTAATTAAGTCGCATCCAAGATCTGCCATCTGGAGTATAAAATCCCCCACCTGAAAGAGGAGCCTCATCACCTAGAAGGTAGATCCAACATGAAAAGCATATTTTCATTTCTTATCGCACTTGACATTTTGAGCTAAGCTTAGGCTTCTGTAACATGTTATTGATTTTTTTAGTAAATCTGTTTTTGGTTACAACAGTTAACAGTATGCTTTGTGTTCAAGCATATATGTTTCATCTGAATATCAAGTGTTAGTACTTAATAAATTTGGTGGATAGGCTTAGATGTGTTTTTAATGTGCAAAATTCTGCATATCCACCACCTCAGGATGTGCAACTGAACCACTGATATCTAGCCACATCCATAACGTAATAGCACACCTTCCTGTCCTAGACCTCCATTGATGCAGTTCTCAGCCGAAGGTCATACCTTTCAAGGTCCTTTTTACTAATTACATCCATGTGGCCCTTGGATGTATCTGACAATTCATGTACAGATAGTTTTCTAAATAACACAAGTGGTAGTTGCACTACAAAACAGCATAGCGTGTATGTACCTGTGCTGCATAGTCGCTGTATCCTGCCCCGTCTCGGTGCAGGTTTCCTGGAATCTGTGCGAGGGACACAGAGGAACCCACCAACGATTTGTTGTGCAAGGCACTCGCGGAAACGATCTGTGATGACGACATGCCTGACAGACTCTGCAGGACTTTCTCTTTCGTGCTCTGATCCTATTGTTATAATGAATGTAACCTCAGGTCAGATATGTTGTAATTCATTACATGCAGCTATTTGTCTGTCCCAAGAGAAGCGGTTCTGGGGTTGAAAGACATTACCAGCAGGGTAAACAGGAAAACAATCCAACTGCAAGCATTCCAAACAAATGTTAAATTCCACATGGAATGCAAAAGCATTAAGAACTTGTACAAAAGCAGTTACTCAACATAAGCCCAGTAGAAATTGCTATTCAAAATTTTTTTAAAGAACTGTACAGTAATTTACTATTATTATCACTATTATGAAAATTTGCAATGCTCACAAAGTCAGGCAGAATGTCTCTGAATCTGAGGCAGATTAGCATACTGCACTTGGCAAAAGAAGACTTTCCTGCACTTCGTACAAGCTTATAACACTCACAGATAACAGTCAGAATTGGCTTAAAATAAACCATCTTCACACACAGCTGTGTACAAATAAACACCATTTGAAGAGAAAAATGGGCATAAAGCCTGATACCTTGAGTTGTGACTGAATTTCCTTTGACTTGCGCCGTGCAAGAACCTGAATATGACTGGACACCTGTTTGCGTGATCTCGTCTTCCCTGTCCGGAGTTTAATGTATCGTGCGATCAGCTCATTACGACCTAGACACATGCAAGTTATCAGAACATTAAGTGACAAATTATGTTATGAATTGTGCTGTGTTATAAGTATATTCAACAATTGTAAGTAATCCAGTTGAATCTTGAGGTGGTGCTAACAAATGAGCGATCGATACTATAATCTATAACGGAATTACCTAATACAAAATGCACTGAACAATAACAAACCAAATGAAATTTATAACTGTGTGCTAACAAGGACATATTTTATTAGGTAAACTAATGAACAGTACTGCCCAACTGTGTTCCACTTTGACTAACAAGTGAAAGTAATTTATTACACATACAAATGTAGCTCTGTGATTCAGCATCACACCACTCCCAATTTAGCCTAATGCCATACCAAAACAGATCAATACAAATGTAGCAGCATTACTTTAAAAATTTCACACAAGATTGAAGTAATAATCGCTTAGATTAAACAAGACATGCACCAAAAACCAGAATAGCCGTTTCCCCCTACGCAGTGAATATTACCCATGATCTTGTGTGTATTAACTGCAAGTCCAGAGATGCACTAGTTACAATTACAATTTATAGTTCATAAAACCTTGAACTTTGGCCAGCCACAATACTAACAATCAGTCCCTATTCCTTGCACACATTAAAAATGTTTGTAATAATAATGCCTTGCGCATCAGACACCTTTGTGAAAGAAGTTACATAATTTTACAAAATTATAAATAACAGAATTATAAAAACAACTCTGTTGGATAAAGTCATTCAACAAAGTAGCCAGTCGTATAGCCAAGGAACAGTTGACCAATTCCCACACAAGGCACTCCATACAATATTTGAAGGAAACAGAAACACAGGAAGAATACTGACATGGACAGACAATACAAATAACAACCTAAACAAGATCTGTGACTAAATGTAAGCAAAACATTCAACCTGGCAAACAACTTAAAAGAATGGTGACCATCTCTTTGCACCCATCATCACCAAATGGCATCAATAAATGATGATGACGATGATAATAAACAAAAGTGTCCACTTCCCTTCAGTCAGTAGGTTAACAATATTCTAAGTGGTGCATCATGTATCATAGCAGCGAAACCTGTTTTACAACTTCAAGATGCAGTGACTCACCATACATTTTTCCTTCTTCAGACAGGATGATCTTTCGTCTTCCACATGGTGGATAGATGGCTAACGCTTCTTGGAAGCTCTGTTCAATGTCTGCACTCCAAACACCTTCTGCATCATTTCCAAGTTCATCTAAGGAGTTTGCTTCATTATTTCCATTGTCACTGTCATCGCTTGCAGTAGATGTGTTGCTTGCGTTGCTGTTCTCCATAAGAACCAATTTCTTGCCTTCAAGGCACCCAGAAATCACCGTCCTTTCTTGGCAATATCAGCCAAGAGGCCACTTCTGCAACACCAACCCTGTCACAAAAAACTTAAATGGTAGCACTATGCTATACCACAGTGGTGACATTAAGTACTTCATACACACAGTTTACATGACTTGAAAGTACTGTCGAATACTCAGGATAATAATAGTTGTCTGGAAGAACTTTTAAATATAATGCATGAAATTGATACTTTCGTTCATCGAATCATACTTAACATTATAAATTTTAAAATTTCTTAAAGGAATAATCAAGGTTACTAATACTTTTATATGTAATAATTAACAGTCCACAGCCCCTTACTGATCCATTGTTATACAAAGGTTTCTATAATATATACTCTAATGTTCAGATTTTATAGACTCTGTCAAATATCCTGATGATCCTGGGTATCTAAAATCAATCATCAGCTCTACAATAATTAATGAAAGACCATGCATATTGAGACAGTAAGAATCCATCAATAATAAAAAAATTTCACCATATAAATTAATATTAAATATAAGTATATCTTCAAAGGATAATCAGTAAGACAGGCAACTAAGATGAATAACTTAAA
Source organism: Allolobophora icterica (assembly GCA_963556255.1). Taxonomy (NCBI): domain Eukaryota; kingdom Metazoa; phylum Annelida; class Clitellata; order Crassiclitellata; family Lumbricidae; genus Allolobophora; species Allolobophora icterica. Next base: position 49,411,615 of record OY744605.1, read on the forward strand.
AAGGGCAATGGAGCTTTCAAATTAGGTTTTCAAGTAATGAACTTCAGAGATACATTACCAGAGAAATTAAAAATGTTACAGTGCACTGATATTTGTGATTTGCAAAATAACCATAAGCATTGCCAACATTATGCTAAAATGGCTCCTGTTATTCTGTGCTTCATTTAAATACTGTTTTTGTCCAATAAAGAAATTACTGTTACACACTTCAGCATAAGTAAGGACATTAGCCCACAGAACACTATCACCAAACTGAACAAACACAGAATTCAAATATTTCATTGTGGAGTTTTTGTTTCAGAACTGTTGTGAAGAGCTTAACTCACATAGCACCAATGTCAAATTATGTCAATATCCGCTAACCCTCTATGTAAACATATTCATCCTCCGACTAACAAGACCTATAACTGACAACTAAATACAGTAAAAATATGGACTAGTCAGAAAGGCAGAGCTTATCGACTGGCATGTCGATTCAGTAAGTTATTAAAACATTCTGGAATGGCCCCATGCACGTCCGCCATGACTTCTAGCAACAGTATCAAGACTTAAACCATAATGGCACCTTCGTCTAAGTCGCTGTGGACCACAATATCTGAAACCCCTCAATAACTCCCATATTGCTAACCACGTCGGCCCATGACCGGAATTCTTTCGACCAACTTGTTACCCCTGTCCCATCTTGAACTGCAAAACTTTCGAAAAATTTTCCAAACTATGTCAACCATTCGGGCGATGCGCTCCGACGGTTCCCGTCATTCCGGCTTTAAAACGCTACCCATCCCTTAAATCCGTCGACCGATCCCCGATAAGGTCCAATGCTTACCTAACAATGAAAGAAACGGAGCACTTTGCGCGAAATTAAGCGTATTTTTTATATAAATTCGGCAAAAACATCCACTCAGGTATGCGAGGAATTATGACAAAGAATTCTTGAAACGCTTGCACCCAGTGCGCATGCGTCAACAGAAAAGGTGAAAACCAGGTCAGAAATCGTAACTTCTGCGCACATTACGGGTTACCGTCGGCAGTTTCACATGATTTAATATTTTTTAAAGACATTTGTGACAAGATAACTGTGTTGCTTCGTTTATAAAAAGTTTTGAACAGTTTTGTTGTGTTTAGCATTAGTCATCACCGGAGACTGGCTCAACAATACAAAATATGTTAATGAAGCGGACTACTTTTACACGCTGAGCAAAAACATTCACACCTTTTGGCTCCCAAACAGAAGTTGGTTGCAATAATGCGGATCTCAGCAAAGGCTTAGTTATATTATGAACCCACTTATATGCATGGTTAGGAAATGCATTTGGCGAGCCGAAATCTGCAAGAGAAAGTCCTGTTCAGTGGCGGCGCCGCATATGTTTGTTGTAGGCCTACGGCTTTTGCCGTACCACTTTTTAAGGTTTTACGGAAAAAACATAATTTTACCGTAGGGGCCTACACTTTTACCCAGACCCTCTAATTTGCCGTACCAATTTTCAAATCGTGGCGCCGCCACTGGTCCTGTTTGCAGGGCCGGATTAACAACTCGGGGGGCCCCATGCTAATTACACACGGGGGGCCCCTTGTCGTATTGAGCATGGAATGATGAGGATGCCGCAAAGACAGGTCAATGCTGTAGCCTATGCCATGTTACTCAAGTTAGTGGTCAATGACGCGACTTTAGCGCTTTGCATAATTTGGGACTATCAGCCTTAGATTCTATAAGGTCGTTTCAAATGTTTGTTACAGTTGGCCTATATCACAACATGAAATTAGCTAAAAATTATAATCAACGTTGGAATCTGTTCTGTTCAGTTTTCACAGCTCAGAAGCATTTGCGACTTTTAGCAGCAGCAAACTGTGTAATAATATCATCAACTGAAATCAAGTTAGGCACATCAATTTCAACACAAAGAAGTTCCAATGTAGTTAGACGTTTGCGAATCATAGAAGTTTGCAGTTTGTTTTTAAAAAGTCCCATCTTACTTAAACAGCACTCACCTGAACAATTGGAGGTCATCAATGACATGAACACAAGCAGAGTGATAGAAACAGACATGGGCGTCCACAGGAATTTTTTGGGGGGCAAAATTTTTCTAGGGGGAAAAATTTTTCAGAGGGACAAAATGACGCTTTTACATAGCTACTCACGAACACAGAAAACGTGACAACTTTCAAAATCCAGGGCAGACGCCCATGGAAACAGAGATTGTTCCCAGAAGGTTCTCGGTGTACAGTAGCATAGCTAAGGCAGCAGGTGTGGCACAATCTCAAAATTTTTCAAAATCAGCTAGTTAAACCATTTCGTCAGGAAATGTGTCAGGCTACAAATCTCTCAAAAGCTGTTACAATTTGGAATACATAGCGATTCAACTTCACTGTAAACGCGAATCCTCTGTTTCAGAGGCGTCAACAACTTGTCTACAATAACCAATAAAGTTTCAGCACGAAACTTGTTTCTACCTTGCAAGATGAGCTCGCTGCTATGTGTGTGCCAGGAAACGAATCGCTTCGTAATAGAAACAAAAGTAATCTCAGCATAGATCATTATAATATGATTGAAAGAATATGATTGAAAGAAGTCGAGTCAAAAGAAACGTATAGGCCTATGTACAGAGCAGGTGGTTGCATGATTGACATTTCAAATTTGCAATTTGCTTAGTCAAATTCTTGCTTAAACTGAAGCTAGTAAAACTAAGCTTTTTCTTGTGAACAAATAATTATTTGGTGTTATAAATTCTGTGTTTGTATTCCGACTCTAGTCGGGGGGCCCCCTGTAAGCGGGGGGCCCCCTGCTAAAGTATATTGAGCATGGTTAATCCGGCCCTGCCTGTTTGGATACAATAATATTAAATTCAAAACCTAGTACCAGGGATTGTTTTAACGTGCAATGATACACAAAATGTGCAGTGATAAAAGGCTGTAAGCTGCTGTTTGTGCACGAAAAGAATTGTAATTCATAATTATTTATGATTTTTATGCTATCCAGCGCTCGTTATGTGCAGTGATAAATTTTCCTTAAAACATACCCTGCCTAGTACAGGGATCCTAGCTGTGTGGCCAAACGTGAGGCTATCCTGATGAGTATTTAAATGTAAATAACATTACATTTATACCGGATTTAAAGTGGTTCAGAAGACGTACTAGGTCTAGTCTGAGTTAAAACCACTGCAAATTAACCTGGAACTCTTAAAAGCCCAATTTTCTAGCTTCTTCTTAAAAGCTGTGATAGTGTCCACTGAGACAGTACCTATACTATCATCTTTGGATCATCATCATAGTAAGCCTACTGTACATTCCACAGGTAAAATGCAAACGTTTCCTGTATAGCGACCTATATGGCCTCGACCCTGCTCATTTTCAGTGAGTTGATCGGGTGAAATCCTTCGCCACCGTTGCCTGTTTGATTTGGCGCCACGCAAGATCCACGTACGCCATCGACGTGGTCCACGCTATGTATACGCAATTTTAAGGTGCAAACCCGATCGATGTTCAAATCGCTGAAGTAATTAAGCCACCATCGGGATGCGAACCTGGTCATGGTACATTTATATATAGGCCCCTACTCTCTAACCAATGCAGCTATAGCTGATGTGAACTCTGTCACTGCTCGTTAAGGCGATATTCTAATTCTCCACGAATTTATGTTTTGAATGCTATGCCTAAACCAGACGGATTCATTAAGTAATCAGTAATCAGTAATCACGACTATGCCCACGTAAATAACATTAGCCTACATACAGGGCCGTCTTAACGTATGGACAAAGTGGGCAGTCGCCAGGGGCCCCACGATTCTGGGGCCCCAAAAGACAAAAAAAATTAATGTGTACGTGACCTCCACGCGCAACAATTTGGGTGGACAGGGGCCCAGTGCATTGCTTTGCCCAGGGCCCACAATGCTGTTAAGACAGCACTGCCTACATAACGGGTTTAAAGTGGTTCAGAAGACGTGTAGGCCTAGTCTGTGTTAAAACCACTGCAAATTAACCTGGAACTCTTAAAAGCCCAATTTTCTAGCTTCTTCTTAAAAGCTGTGATAGTGTCCACTGCATGAGACAGTAGCTAATGCTGAATAGCATGAGTAAGTAAGTAAGAAATTATTATAACCTTTTATTAATGCAAGACATAGGCTTACAGTTTACCAAATAGACAGTTAATCGTTGTAAAATGCTACCATCGCTGACGCTGTTATCCAGTGTTTAATCTAGTCCCCCTCTTCTGGGAGGGGAAACCAGGTTTCTGGGGGGACCAACCAATTTTTCAGACTTTTCCAACTTTCATCCAGACTTTTTACAACTTTCATCTTCGAAAAAAGTTGATGACCTTTTTTTTTCCATTCGTCCCAATTTTCCTTTAAATTACTCTCTCAAAAAAGTTGATGACCTTTTTTTTAGGGATCCGTCTCTCGGGGGTGGGGGGGGGCAAACCATGTATAGCCATGTATCCTGGGGGGGGGAATTGCCTCCCCAAAACTTCTCTACATTCTAATATTGCCGGCCTCTGGGGGGGGGGGGGAAACATCAATCCTGGGGGGAGGGGCATTTACCCTCCCAAAGACGTCTAGATTAAACACTGGCTGTTATCCAGCCGTTTGGGCAAAGCCTCAAATGGCCCCAGCTATTAGCAGCTACTATAAGGGCTTCTTGTATCGTCTTAGCGGCGTCTTAGGCCTACGCTCGCTTCACCTTGATAAACTGTTTGAAGATTGGCGAGTTCATTGATAGGCGGACGAATACCCGAGACATTTGCAAGCAAACGCCTTAAAACCCAAGTAAGTAAGTAAGTAAGTAAGTTAGTAAGTAAGTAAGTAAGTAAGTAAGTAAGTAAGTAAGTAAGTAAGTAAGTAAGTAAGTAAGTAAGTAAGTAAGTATATCCTTTATTCAAAAACCAAGTGTTAACCGCATTTTGGTATACATAGTTCTTAAAATTAATTTAAGCATATAACATTCGAATGAGAAAAGTTTTACGAGCTAGAGTCAGCATTAGGCATTTGGGGACTTTCGGGTACAAGTTAACAAATAGGTGGCAGCAGCAGCAAGTGCACTGTAGTATGTATTATCGCTCATTGCGTTCAGTGTGTGGTAACAGGCTAACAGCTATTTGTAGGAAGCGTTATTTTTGTTATTTCGTAAATTACGTTTTGTATTTGTCTCGAAATGCCTTGCTGTTGCGTACCTGACTGCAGCAATAATCGTGATGGACACAGATTCCCTAGGGATGAGGCACAGAAAAGGCAATGGATTGTAGCAGTTAGACGTCAATCCTGGACCCCTACAAAGGCCAGCGTCGTGTGTACGAACCACTTCACAGTGGACGACTACATAACAGCAACATTCTACGGTTTGGACATTAAAGTGCATTATTACCTAAGTAACGGGCATAGATGCAATTTCAGGGACGCCCACTATATGCATTACAAGCGACAATAAACCCTAACCGACCCTTGTGACGCCACTGTCTGACCAGCTGCTGCCGATGGCCCGAGGCTTCTATGGCTGTGTGTATATTTGGGAGCTCGGAACTAATACAGTGCCAAGTACCAGACTTAGTAGCAATAATAACATCACTGCCAACTATTCCATTAATTTAAGGATGTATGTGAAAACATGGACTTCATTTGAAGAGATTATTTGCATTTAATAGTGCCAATTCAAGTGTTTCTGTAACAAATTCTAAAAATCTCATTTGTTGTCAATAATGTGTTAGCTCAATCACCTTTGTTTGGAATTGTTTTGTGAAATTATTACTCTTTCGGTATGAACTGCTTAGTAATTTCCTAACTTGAGATGCAAACTTAGCACTGTTTAATGCTGTTGTTTATTTATCTTGTGTAATATAGTGTATTGTCTAATACCATTTATTTGATGATATTAAGAATATATTTATATTCTGTGTGGATTATATTAACCAACTTGCTTATGCAATATTATACGGGTTGAGAGACATATTCTACTTGAAAGAAGAAGCTCCACAGGTGCATGGCTTAAATGATATTGTACATCCAAATATGTTTTAACTGCTTACTTGATTTAATTATTTATTATTGCCTTGTAACTTAGAGACACTAACTAATTACATTAATTAGCTTACATTTCATTTTTTCCATTTAGGAGACGAACCTCGTATTAATTATTTTACATTTCATTTTTCCCATTCAGGAGATGAACCTCAGATACACCGCCTTAAGAAAAATGCAGTGCCAAGTGTGTTTCCTTGGACCAAAACTACTGAGATTCCTGAGGCAACAGCATCGAGAGAGCAGCGGGCAAAGAAACGTTCCTCTACTGCTACTCTACAGACTACAAGAAAAGAGAAGCAAAAACGACTCGTGTTGGAACAGGATCTACCCTTTGCTGCGGAGGAGATAGTTGCGTTGCCTGAAGAGACTTTGTTTGAATCTGTCGGTTTGTCTAATGAATTAAATTTGTGTACTGTAGAAGTGCAAACGACAATTAGTATTGTTAATGACATGGTTGATAGTAGTACGCAGTCATACCAAAGTAAGGAACGCTTTTGTTATTCAGATTTCGTTACTGATGACAAGGGCATCCATTATTTTACTGGTTTGGAAACCTTCGATAAGTTTTTGTTCGTATTGAATACTTTGGGGCCAGCTGCCAATTGTTTACGGTATCTTTACGGTGCTGTAAGTCTTAATATAACTGACCAGTTTTTCCTTGTATTAATTAAATTGCGCCAGTACATTCCGAATTTTCAGCTGAGCCGCATGTTTGGAATTTCAACAACTGAAGTTTATAATATTTTCTTCACTTGGGTTAGGTTCATGTCTTTACAATGGAGGGAGACTTCAATATGGCCTTCACAAGATGTTGTTCGGTTTTATTCACCCACAGATTTCACAAGTAAATTTCCAACGACTAGAGTGATCATTGATGGAACTGAATGTCCAATAAAAAGACCCAAAATGCCAAGTGCACAGCAGTCAACATTTTCTACTTACAAAAATCGAAATACTGTGAAGGCTGTAATCGGGTCAACACCAGGTGGATTGGTATCTTATGTTTCACCAGCATTTGGTGGTTCAACTAGTGATAGACAAATCGTTGAACGTTCAGGATTAAATATCATGTGCAATTCAGGAGATTCAGTTATGGCTGATAAAGGTTTTAATGTTGAGGATCTTTTTCTCCCCTATAACATATCATTGAATATTCCAACTTTTTTCAGAAAAAAAAATAGAATGACTAGCGAAACAGTAATGAAGGATAAGAAAATTTCTTCCAAGAGAATTCACATCGAACGTATAATCGGGCTGGGTAAAACGTATAAAATTCTTAAGAATTGCATGAATTCAACTGAGACTATGCTTTCTGGAGATATAATATTTGTGTGTTACATGTTATGTAACTTCCGTTCAGGGATTGTTTCAAGAAATGCTTAATGAAAGCTTCAAGATTGCTTTACAGTTTTAATGGATGTCAAAAAGTACATTGCTTTAACTGAATAGTATGATAAGTCGATGGTGATCAACAGTAAATTTTGAATAACCTTTATAACACTTGCATTTCAATGACATTGTTTATTAATCGAAATATTGTACATAAAAAACAAAGTACTCTTAAATACTGTTCACACAAGTTGCAGAACTATACGAACTGTTTACACTTTGTAATTAAATGTGTACTTTCTGCTGTTTCTGTACAGGTGATAATCTAGAAGTGCCTTCATGAAGTGATTGTCATAAAAATGTTTCAGTTTATTTGTCATGGTAGATATGAAAATGTCATTTCGTTTAATGCGTATTGTTTTCATGTCTAACTGTGTGTATACCACAAAGTCACAATATTCTCTGCCAGTACACAGTAGCTGACCTTGCACCTGATAATAATAATCATGATTGTCTCTCAAACACAAACTATCATTCTCCATCACAAGATATGGCACAGTAACATCATTAATGACACTATGGCGTGCTGAATATGGACATTTCACTTCTAGCACGATGATATCATTAACTAGTCCATCGGGACTGGCAGCGAGAAATGGCAAATCTTTGCAAACAAAAATGCCACACTCCTGCACCTGAACATTGTTCTCCGATTTGTAGGCCATTACAGCCACAGCTTCATACTGAAGACCGTATCTAACTGATGCAGTTGAAAATTGAACAGGCGTCATCAAATTTTTACACAGCGTATCCATATCGGTCCTGCTAGTAGCTTTACAAATACGTCCAAAATTGGAAGAATGAATTCTCTTCCGCCTTTCTTCCTTCCATGCTGCATTTGAGATTTGTCCCCTTGTTTGGATCTCTAACTGCTCAGCTTCATTGGGTGTTATGGCGTTAACTTTCAGATTCTGTAAACACATAGACTCCGGAGAAGTGCAAAAGTAATCATGATCATTGTAGAATGCATAAAGGTTACAAGGAGGAACAGTTTGCAAAATGGGCATAGTTGGAGATTTATGTGCATAGTTGATGCATGTATTACGAAAAAATGCAGGATAGGATTTCAGATTTTTGAAGTCACTCGGGCGTGGATCATAACTTGACTGTGAGAATATGCTGCCGATCAATGAATTGGGACGTAAATTCAGAGCAGTACTTTTTTGTGGAGAGCCTTTAAATTTCTTGCATTTATTAAAGGTTTGTAGTTTCTGTGTACATGTTTCATGCAGCACAACACAATTACCCATTGATATCTGTGCTAAGCCATAAAACAGAGCACATACATGCTTACAATGTGCTGTTGGTCCCATGCCAACAGCACACTCACACTGGCACTCTAATATAACACCTGATATGTCTAAAACTATGTCAACAACATAAATAACAGATTTCTTCATTTCAGCGCAAAATCGTGCACGGAAGTAATAGTTTGTGTTGTCTTCCGCTACACGTAGCGAAAGGAGATGACGATCCTTGTAGAGGTTGACAGCTTTGTCGTCCAGGCTTTTGCCGATTGCCTGCAGGTAGCTTGTAGCATGAACTTCACGGAATGTCACAAACTAGAAACAGACAAAGAAACTGAGCGTTACACGGTATTGTGTAAGCACAACGTTACATGTGAGGCATGGTGGCGCAGTGGTTAAGTACGTTGCCCTGCGGCCGGAGCGTCACAGGTTCGAACCCCAACCGAAACCATCGTGTACGGACCTTGAGCAAGTCCTTCACTCACAAGTCACGCTCACTGCGCTTCGGCGTGAAACTCTGACACACCTGCTTGCGGGCTGTTGTCGGGACCGCCTCTGAGTAGTAGTGGACTAAAAGATGCGGTATAGAAATATACACATACATACATACATGTATCACCCACTATGGCTGATTTGATCATGCATAATATTATGTTTGTATCATACTGAATAGTGATATCATTTATTTCTCATACAGTGCAGATATTAGGCCGAAGTGTTTTGTTGATTAGAATAGAGTAATTTGTTATTTCTCCTAAACGAAGTTTGTTTTTTCTTCCCATTACTATTACTTAATGGGTAAAACATACTTGATGAGCCATAACAGAAATTCACGTATCTCCAGGACATCTGTGTGCTCTCAAGATTTTGTGACAAAGTGAAACACAAAAGAAAAAATTCATTGCTACAATAATTTCACTTCAATAGAATGGGAAATATTTGCTGCTAAGCAAATGAAATTCAACGTCAGTTGCCTCCGTTACATCCTTGTACAAGCTGACATCAGGTGTATTGAGTGTGTATTCTGTAACGACTTCAGAACATCCAGACATAGCATCGAAGGACTCCAACCTGCGAAAAACAAGCAAAGTTAATGCTCACTTCATCCATTGCCAACTGTTTCATTAGTAAATTATTAAATTTGACGCCAAAGCAGGCAGCGCACGTAGTACAAGCCGCGCCCAGTGTGTATATTTGGGACCCCGATACTAATAGAGTGCCGGATACGGCAACCAAGAATATCTTACAAAATTGTTACAAACTTACTAAATATATTCTGCAAGAATTGGAGCATAAAGATATGTACATAATTATAAGAAATAATACGAGCAGTTCTGCTTCAATAGCTCGTTTGGCTCGAGTCAAATGAAATAAACATCTTTACCTTGCCACTAAATCATTCTTCCTTCCCGCTAGCCTCAGGTTTCGACGCCTTAATTCAGACCTTAGCTGAACCAGGGACAACGCTCCGTACTGGTTTGAAGAACTTCCAGCTTTTGGTTCCATTTGAAACTGTTATTTATTAATTTTCTTTAATCACTTGTCTATTATCTACTACACGTAAACAATGAACGATAATAGATACTAAAGTGCACTTGCTCGTGGCACATCTATCGACAAAATAGAGAACTAGAGCCCTGAAAACTCGTCATTCTATTTTGTGTGCCCTGGGGCGCAGTGAGAATACAACAGTTTTCTCTGGAGGTAGGGCCTAATAATTGATGCACAACATGTGTTGGGTTGGTTATGATGGCCAGACAGGGGCGTAACTTTGGTCTAAAAAGTGAGGGGTACCAATTTTTTTCTCCAATTTCGCTTTTCGCATGGATACTGTTTTGGACATATTAACCGTAATCGTGCTGGTAGTAGTAAATCAGTAGCAGTAATAATAGTAGCAGTAGTAGCAGCAACAACAACAACGGTTTAAAAAGTAATAACAGTTAGGGCCTAGTGCTCTGTAATTCGTTTTCAGTTTTTAGGAATCAAATGTTCCTTGGGAGGAATATGCGGATGAAGCATACGGTCATACCAGATCACATGAACGTCAGATCAGTTGGATTGTGTCAATAAAAACAAGCCATTATAAGTAGTATTAGTATTATTTGCAGTATTAGTTTAACAGGGGCTTACATTATTTTTGTCGTGCTTCCTAACAATTCAGAAATGCTCTAAATTTAATAATTAGGCCTATTCATTTATATGCAGTTGTAATGACAATTCGGCAGCCATCTAGGCAAACATTTTAAACCATATTTAACCCAAACTAGGCCTACTTATGTTTTTCTTTTAACCCTCCAGTCTCCAGATGGAATGGAACTTTAGCCAAACCTTAATGGCTGTTAATCTCAGCTCATTACACTTAAACTCTAAGATTATGAAACGCTGATGAGCTTACCTCCATAACGATAATTTTATCGTCTATAATGTCATCCACTCGTTTTCGTTTTAGAAAAAATATATCCATTTTGCCTATCGGCAAAAATGGGAACATCAACGACGTCTTAACTGATCATATATATGCCTATTATTTAACAGAGGGAGCTTCTTCTTCAGCTGTCCGGCTCGGATATGTTTAACCTAGTAATAGGTAGGCCCTATTGATTCTGAGATTGTGAGGAAACAGAGGGGTGAGGAGTCATATCAATGCCGATTGCCGCCAATATGACATTATATGAGTGTGGGTCCATATATGGGTTTGTAACTCGTGAAGGATACAGAAGCTTGAGCTTTGGCCTACATCTCCACATCCCAACAGCCTATGACTTAGATGTCAACCGTAAGGCGGAGAGTGAGGGTGATGTAAGAAGAGCGTAACCGTGGCCTGCGAGCCGGTCACTGCGGTCAGTCTGTCGGGCAACCTGAGTGGCTGAATGCCTGCCTGCCTGCCTGCCTGCCTGCCTGCCTGCCTGCCTGACTGCCTGGTACATACTGTACACCTCACTCTGTCTACATACACGAAGCAAGGCGGATACTGTGATCTCTGGGAAGGCACAATAAAATATTGAACGGCGTTGTTTAAAAGTGGGGGGTACGGGTACCCCTCGTACCCCCCACAAATTACGCCTATGATGATGGCTGAAGAAAGGTTAGAATCAGCTTTCTGGCAGAGTTGCTCGAAAGTAAGATAGGATTCCGGTAAATATCGAGACCGGATCAATCTTGCATTGTTGTCTGAAGACGTGTAGGCTACGTCCCATTTCTCCCACGTAGACCCACCACACCGGTGCCGCATACAACATCCGTGAAACTGTGGCTGTGCTTACCTCATCACTCAGTGATTGGTCCGATAATCCATTGTGCTTTAAGGACGAGGAGGGCGTACATCGACTGCCTGGCTTTTATGATTATATTATTTACATGCATGTCAAAGTTAAATTGTTCTGTCATCGTAACACCTAAGACCTTCATGTGCCCTACTCTGACAAGGCCCGGTATAATTTTAGGTGTATCCTCTCCGAGCCCTTTCCTAGGTCGCCGAAAGATGATTTTCTGGATCTTTGAACGGTTCAGTTTTAAATTGCAGGACTCGGCCCAAGCCGAGACATGTTCTATTTCAGACACTATAGTATACCAGATCGCTGTTAGCTGATGGAATTAAGATGTAGCTGTCATCCGCATACTTTACCATTATATTTGTGGAGTGACGTGGCTTTAGTTTAGATATTGCTATTATAAAGTGTATGTCCCAGTCCAGATCCTTGAACGATACTTGCATTGATTTCTACTGCACTAGAGGTGGTACCCGTAAACTTGGTAGGCCTACACAAGGCCGTAGCTAGGGGGGTATTTTTGGTGTTTAAACACCCCCCGAAATGAAATAATGTAAAAATGAAATAATGCATTTACTAACTACAAACCCCTTGGTCGGTTGACTCGGTTGCATGTTGGCTTGCTTAAGGACGAGAAAACACCCCCTCCCCCCAAATGGAAAACACCCCCCGAAACAAAATCCTGGCTACGGCCCTGGGCCTACATATATTTTTTGCGAATGAAAATTAACGGCGACCGGATGTGTCGTCTGCGAGATCCCGTCCCACATGGAGCCCAAGTAGGCCTAGAACCCATGCATATCCTCTTATGGGACCCCCATAGAGCCCACGCGGGCTAATGACGATGGAAATGCTGGCAGGGTAGGCCTATATCTTATAGCTATCGGGATATTTTCGTTTGCAGTAGAAATTCGGATGACCGCTTTAATCACCGCCAACTTTTCTCGATCTTCTATAATTAGGCCTATGTCTCGGCAATTTTCAGTTACATAGGCGCCGACTGATTGGGAGCCTTGGGTGCAAAAGCACTCAGATAGAAATTAGTTAGAATTCGGACCTTAAATTCAAATTTTTGCAGCTGAGTAATCTCACAACTTGAGAAGTACAGCTGCAACACAAATACCCAACATTGCATGATCTCACAGTCACAGTCAGTACATAAATTATTTATTTAATTATTTATTATTTCAAATATTAAATAAATAATAACACTGGAGCGTCCGAACGTCACCGATTTCCAATAGGCCTACTTTTCTAACCTCGTAACCATTGACAAGAAAACAATTTTCTTTCTTCCAAAATCCGTTAAAACTCACCGGTATACGGACTATCGCTCATAGGACGATATCGCTCATAGGACTATCGCTCATTGGACTATCGCTCATACACCGCGATGAATTATGGCATATAGTAAATTGTTAGTAAAACACAGAAGCCAAGATTTGTTTCATGGATACTTTTTGGGAAAAAAAGTGCAAAAATTCAATACACCAATACCGTTTATTTTTACCGTTCGTTGTTATTGTATTTACAGTACAGTGTTATTGTAAAATAGTTATTGAATCTTTATTTTTAGTCACTTGTTTGTTTCCTATATATCTGGGCCAGTGCTCGAAATGGACCGGAACGCACCGGAACGCCGTTCCGCTTCGTCAAATGCATCCGTATTATCGTTCCCTTTCGTCCAGTGGAAAATACTATGAAATTGACGTTTTTATTGTCCTCTGAAATGTGAATGCTCCCATATTTTTGACTAGCGTTCCGTTTCGTAAAATTTTCCATTTCGAGCACTGATCTGGGCAATTTAATAATCAATATATTTTGTCCAAAACGGATGAATGTTCTTACTTGTATGTGCATGAGTTTCATAAATATTTGTGAAGTTACATAAAGTCAATTGGAGGAGTTGATTAGTTATTCACTTTTAAAATTGCTTGCTAATTGGAAGTTAATTGTTCGCGTCCCTACTTTGCTGCGCCTATATTTAATAAAATAGCGCATGAGCGATAGTCCTATGAGCGATCGTCCCTATGAGCGATCGTCCCTATATGAACGATCGTCCCTATGAGCGATCTTCCTAGAACCAACTCACCTACCTAAGGGGAGGGGAAGTGGAAGTGAGTGGAGGCAAAAGGGGTACCCGGTAGGGGAAGGAAGGGAGGACCCATGCATCCAGAGACGAAAGCAAAAGTCGGCGCCTATGTTCAGTTACGTAACCCATTCTTCTCCATGGCATGCAGTTCCTCGGTTTTCAATACTTTCCTTCTATTTCGTGAGCGTACATAATTATTAACTTATCTCTGGTCAGTCGCTCGCGTAGCCGAAGGCGTCGCACCGTCGGTCGTCGGTCGACGAGTTTAAGTTAAACTCACTCCTTATTATTAACTTATATCTAAATTATTATCAGCTGCGCCAGCTTAGAGTAGTCTCTCGCTCTCTGACCTCCACTGCTGCTTCCACGCTTGTCCACTCATTTGTCGTATCTCGCCTTGACTATTGCAGTGCTCTCTACCTTGGTCTCCCAGCGGCTCGGATTGGGTGCTTGGACCGGGTCCTGCGCGCAGCGGCACGCCTTATTGGTCGCATCCCGAGATTTGGCCATGTCACCGAGTACATGCGGGATGTTTTGCATTGGCTTGCTATCCCGCAGCGTATTGCCTATCGGGTCTCTGCCCTAGTGTGGCGCTGCCTTGTGGGCGAGGCCCCTGTGTATTTGCGAGAGCATTGCCGCTCCACCCTGAACATCCAGCGCCGTGGTTCCCTGCGCTCTTCTAAGCAAGCTGAGCTTCTAGTTCCCCGCTCACGGACCGCCCTTAGGCAGCGCCGTGATTTTTCCATCGCTGGCCCTGCAATCTGGAATGGGCTCCATGTAGCGCTTCGCTTGGTCCCAAGCACCCATTCCGCCACATTTTATTCAAAGCTCAAGACTGTGCTCCTCAGCCGGGGTTGGGTCGGGAGTGCTTCTGAGTAGATAGCCTTGAAGAGGCGCTATATAAATTCTCCATATGAACTTATTACGTGCTTTCTCATGATTTTGAATTGATATATATATATATATATATATATATATATATCAATGTCCTCAAACTGAGTTTTGAGGCATATATATGTTACAGGCAATTCGTAAAACCAGGGATTTTGTAAAATCCCTGAAATTTTTAGGTACTTTGTAAAATCCCTGATTCACTCAGGCACTTTACAAAATCCCTGAAAAACCAGGGATTTTGTAAAATCCCTGAAATCAGAAGACGAAAATTTGACAGATTGCCTGAAATGAAAATGACGAACATAATCGATGTTTATTACGCAAACAAACCCTATTTTCAAGGGATCGACAGTTGAAGATGGTATTTTATTTTAAGTTTAGTTCTCATGTTGTACAACCAGGAATTTTGTAAAATGTCTGACAGTTTATTATGCAAAGAAGTCTTATTTTCAAACGATAACCATTTTTAGATGGTATTTTATTTTAAGTTAAGTTCTACATCAGTTTTTGTTGTCACACGACATACTCGAATGGTTTCGACACTTGACTTTCCTTTTGAAAAATTGTAACTATGAAGTTGCAAATTAATTGAAGTTGTTGATACATCACAAATTAATAAACAATCCGGCTCGACAACTTTACTTTCCCTTTGAAAAATTTGCAGCTATTTGTCTTGCAGCGCTCAGTAGACTTTGAAGTTGCAGGGTAATTGAAGTTGTTGATACTTCACAAATTAGTAAACAATACGGCTCGACATCTGCACTTTCAGTTTGAAAAATTTGTCCCTATTTGTTTCGCAGAACTCAGAGAACTTTGATTGTCTATTTACTTATAATTCTTTGATGTGCCGTCGCAACAATTAGAAGTTGACCGAAATATTTTCCGATTGGCTGAGATTAACTGTGGTCAGACGAGTATCCTTGCTATAAATTAAAACCCAGCAAGAACTATTTCATTTCTGGTTATCCTTTGGTTAGGTCAGTTCTAAACAAAATGGATAGTGAGCTTAATATGACAGAAGTAAAATTTATGGAACAGTTGCTTGTTATGACAAGAAAACAGCGCTGATGAAGAAGGAAACGTACTTCGATTTGATTGATGAGCTGAAAGAAGCGATGAAGGATACAACAACAAAGACCAACAGACTGTAGGCCTACTACATCCTAAAACGGTTAGTGACATCAGATAACTGTATTGCGATCATACCTACTGGTGGGAAGAACATAATATAATAAGAACATGCATAATAAACTGTCAGACATTTTACAAAATTCCTGGTTGTACAACATAAGAACTAAACTTAAAATAAAATACCATCTTAAACTGTCGATCCCTTGAAAATAGGGTTTGTTTGCGTAATAAACTTCGATTATGTTCGTCATTTTCATTTCAGGCAATCTGTCAAATTTTAGTCTTCTGATTTCAGGGATTTGACAAAATCCCTGGTTTTTTAAGGAATTTTGTAAAGTGCCTGAGTGAATCAGGGATTTTACAAAGTACCTAAAAATTTCAGGGATTTTACAAAATCCCTGGTTTTACGAATTGCCTGTAACACACACACATATATATATATATATATATATATATATATATATATATATTGTATTTAAACATTTTGTATTGTATTTAAACATTTATAAAGCGCCTCTAGTAGGGTGAACCGTTCAGAGGCGCTCCCAGTGCGCAAGGCCGAGAGAAAAGAAATAAGTCTTGAGGAAAGTAAAAGAAGATGAGGGGTTACTTATTAAAATTAGAGAGCGAGTAGAAGGAGACAGTGTATTCCAGAGAGAGGGACCAATTGAGGCAAAAGATCGGGACTGAGACATAGCTGTTCTAGTACGAGGAACTGAGAGATCAAATCTGTTTGAGGAGCGAAGTGGACGATGCGAAGAGACAGACAGAGGCCGGTGAATTACATCAATTAAATATTTGGGGGCGAGACCCCGCTGTGTCTTTGACACCAGAATAAGGATTTTGAACTTAATACGTGCAGAGAGAGGAAGCCAGTGCAGTTTCTCAAACATGAAGGATGAAATGCGTGAGTAGCGTGGCAGACGGGCAATTAATCTCGCAGCTGCATTTAGGACTGACTGCAGAGGCATGAGACGGACCTTAGGAAGACCGATTAGAAGCGAATTGCAGTAGTCAATTCTGGAGCAAATGAAAGCATGGACCAGCGTTGTGAAAACAGAGGAAGAGACAGATCGTCGAACAGCCCTGAGACGCCTTAAGTGGAAGTAGGAAACACGTGTGAGGTTAGAGATGTGATCTTTGAAGGAGAGAGAGCTATCAAGCGTAACACCTAGGTCACGTACACTTGATGAAAAGGAGTAGTGAGGGAAGATTTCCAAGAGGAGGGCGAAATCAATCTTAAGCAACTGTTGAGGGGAGCCAAACCAAATGAACTGGGTTTTGGAGGCATTAAGACAGAGACGATTTGAGGACATCCAGGAATGGAGAGACTTAGATAGAGACTCGATACGCTCAACTAAGTGCAATTGAGATAAAGGAGACCCATGGACAAAAGCTTGCACATCATCAGCAAAGATATGACCAGTAGCTCCCGAGAGTGGGAAAAGAGAAGAAATGTCAGCCGTGTAGAGAATAAAGAGTAAAGGACCAAGTACAGAGCCTTGAGGAACGCCCAGCTTAATGTGAATCCATTTTGTTCTAGAGTCGCCCGATATAATCATTTGGGTTCGTTCAGACAGATATGATCGAAACCAGCAAAGAGGAAGGCCCTGTAACCCATATGAAGTCTCAAGACGCTGAAGGAGAATACTATAATCTACCATATCAAAGGCTGCAGAAACATCGAAAAGAGCCAAGAGGCTAAGTTCAGCCCTGTCAACAGCAGAGTAGATTTCAGAGAGGAGAGAGAGGAGAGCAGTCTCAGTAGAATGATGAGCCCTAAAGCCTGATTGATTAGCAGGAAGGAGTCCAGATTGCTCAAGATAAGGGAGGAGCTGAAGAGAGACAAGACGTTCAAGAGTCTTGGAGAGGAAAGATAAATTGGAGATGGGACGGTAATTATTGCAGAGATTAGTATCAAGATTAGGCTTTTTTAGCGAAGGAAAGACCAGAGCACGCTTCTGCGATGGAGGAATACACCCTTCGGAAAGCGATCTATTAAATAGATAAACAAGAAAGGGAGCAAGGTCATCTAAAATGTCACTAATAACAAAAGGGGGTAGCGGATCGAGTTCACATGATTTAAGATTAACAGACGTTAATACTAAACGAAGGTCGAACTCTGAGATAGGACGAAAACTATCGAAGACAGTGGATGTAGATGTGAAGGTCGTAGGAGGAGCATCAGCTGTCGAAGCACGAAGTCGGTCGATCTTTGTGGAAAGCATTTCCTGAAACTCATCTGCAGTGAAAGATGGAGCTTCGGTAGAACGAGATGATCGCCCAAGGAGACCCGAGACAGACGACCACAAGCGTCTTGGATTTTTTTCGTTGCGCAAGACTAGCTTTTCCCAATATTCAGCTTCCTTCTGATGGTAGAGGCGATGTAATGAGCGAAGCTGAGTAATCCAGGCAAGTCGATCGACAGGATCTTTAGTCCGACGACTACGGCGCTCGAGGCATCGGGTACGACGTCGGGGTCGACCGCAGTCAGCGTCAAACCAGACCGCCAGTGGGCGCTGACGTGTCCAAACTTTACGCCGAGGTAACATGGCGTCGAGGAGACTTGTAACCGTGGAAGTGTATAGGTCGAATAGTTCAGCAACTGAGAGGTTATCCAGAATAGAATCCGGCGAAGAAAGGAGAGTATCACGTAGAGCTGCACTGAAGGCAGACGAGTCGAACGATTTCCATCCACGTATCATGCGAATGGAGTGAATCGGTTGAAGATGAATGGAAGGAAGAGTAAAACTGATGACAGAATGGTCCGAGAGCGTCGGTGGTAGAACTTTAAGGTCGTCTACTTGATCATCCTCACTAGTGATGACAAGATCAAGCTGACCACCTAATCGATGAGTAGGTTGATTTATATGCTGTCGAAGTCCAAATTGCGTGAGAATGTCTAAGAACCGAGCATATATATATATATATATATATATATATATATATATATATATATATATATATATATATATATATATATATATATATATATATATATATATATATATATATAGCATCATTGGTCAGACAACAAAACACACCGGAAACTGTTCTGAATTTCTTCTTGTTTCCGTTCGACGTTTGACTGTTCTAAACATAGAATAAGATGTGAGAACTTTATTCAAGAAGTATTATCTATGTTCACGAAATGGCCATATAAATAGTCAGATACATAATGCGTGTATACATACATAATTATATACATACATAGAGACAGACATACATAATGCATGCGTACATACATACATGTACATATAGATAGGTCAGCCCTATGTATGTGTGTATGTATGTATATAATTAGGGCCTAGATGGACATATGTGGGTGTCGACTTCTGTGGTGCCAGACAATAGATGGAAGGCATGCCACTCATGGCCACACAGGCCGACAACCTATGCGCAAAATCCAGACTACGAGGGCGCCAGTCAGTCTGAAGTACGAGCCACAGCAGATGAACACTGACCGACTGACCAGTTGTCACGTGGACAAAAGATACACAGACGAACAAAGACGAATACCGACGGAGGCACAGAGAGAGAGAGAGAGAGAGAGAGAGAGAGAGAGAGAGAGAGAGAGAGAGAGAGAGAGAGAGAGAGAGAGAGAGAGAGAGAGAGAGAGAGAGAGAGAGAGATGAACAGACGCAAGCTGTGTGAGTAAGCGAGTAACCGACTCGGGTAGAAGACGAAGTGCAGAGCAGTCGAGTAGTCAGTCAGTCGTTCGTCGTCGTTGACATCATCTATATGTTCACTGCTTTGTGGCTTCGTCAATAATCTACGTCGTCTACTGCTTTTATCAGTCGTCTGAGTTGGGGGGGGTGAGGGAGGGGTGGCTGTGACCGGGTGACTGTCCGGCACGAACGATCAACTTGCCGACCTTGGTCTTATGCAGCGCCGTTACGCACCGCTTCTGCCTATATACATGTAGGGGCCTACATTGTACGAGCGCCTACTACGCTCCATGTAAGCTACCCAGGGGCGTCTATCCCCCGAAGGCATTGGAGCAACTTCCCCTCCCCTTCCCTTCCGTCCTCTTCCCCCTTCCTCTTTCTCCACCTCCCCCATTAATCATGGCAAATACATTGACCGATCTCCCCTCCCCTATTTTTCGGATGGAGCATTTGCTCCAAGGTTTCTATGGAGTACACGCCCTGAAGGCATACCTGCATCAGGCTACATGTATACTGTATAGTGTATAGTACACCTCATCCAAAACACATAACTTTTATATACGGGGCCGGTCACTGTAGTACGCCAAGAATAACTAAGTACCCAATCGGCCCCGTATGGATCATACAGTTATAGACATACTATAAGTAGTGTATGAATTTGAAAACACGGGCTGTTAATGCTAAAATCTTGCAGTATTAATCATTACTGAATATTTTCAGAACGCTCTCGCGGACTCCCTTTGGTCCGCGGACCACAGTTTGAAAAACTCTGACTTATAGTATGCCTGTAACTGTATGATCCACACGGGGCCGGTTGGGTATTTAGTTATTCTTGGCGTATACAGTGACGTAAGTCAGATGTACATTTCTAGTCTAATTAAACGTGTGTGTTTTAATAAAATTTAATAAATAATTCCTGCTTATCGACTGTTAATCATTTCTGCACCCAAATCTGGACTTCTATAAATGTGTGAAATTCGCCTGATTTTATTATTATTATCATTAAAACAGTTTCATATAGCGCCCCTTCAAGATTGCTTACTCCGAAGCACTCACAGATCAACCACGGTCGAACAACACAGTTTTGAGGACAGCAGAAAATGGTAAAATAACCAGTTGGTATTTGGCGGAGCGTGGTATACGGAGCCCATTCCAGGTCATGGTGGCAGCTACAGGAAAGGCACGGCGCTGCCGTATCTATGTCCGCGCGCGGAGAACAATAAGTTTAGCGTGCGCAGCTGAGCGGAGAAAGCAACGAAAGCTGCGGACATGAAGTGGGACAGCAGAGCTCCCGCAGGTATGGAGGAGTCAAGCCCTCAAAGCACCGCCGGACCAAGGCAGAGATTCGGTAAGTGATGCGCTGTGGGTAGGGGAACCAGTGGAGGACATCCCTTGTATAGGCCTAGCTTACGCAGACACAGAGCGACTGATTTAAGGCGATCGATCGATCGCTCTCCTTGGTCGATCGCCTAGCAGGGGTACCGGCGAGCGATTTACCGCTCGCCTAGCCGAAGGCTTCTCACTGTCGTTGACAGTCGGTCGTCGCTCGCTGAGTTTGAATTAGACTCCAAGAAGATAGACGAACCTGGAGCCAGACCATTATTTTATTTACCTAATTTACATTACTATAATTTACTTATTTGCAGGCAGTGGTGAATACTTGCCGTGACCTGTCCTAATTACTGCTGAAGGATCACCCCAATTTCGTGCATTATGATTGGCCATAACAACATGGCCGACATCTCACGCCGTGCGAGATAAGCCGTAACTTCACCAATTTTGGAAATTATTTTAAACAACTATGTCGGCGAAGATGAGCAAGTCGAATAATAGCCTAATGTACAGTTGAGCACATATCAGTCATGGAAATTAGGCGACTCGCTCGATGTTGATGTAGTCGAAATAGAAAACCGTCGGACTGTGAACAAAATTTACTGCAAGTCCTGCAGAAAGTACGCCGATAAAATTCGAATGGATTGCCGGCTGAAAGGCCAAGCTAAAAATGAGTGTACAACGTATGCCGAAGGCGCAACCAACGTTGTGAAATCAGCCGTCACAGTGTCACACGTCATCTTACGTTAACTGTAGGTTTCTAGTGAATGTTCATTCATTCATTCATTCATTCTGAGAATTTATATAGCGCCTCTTCATGAGACCTACTCAGAAAACGCAATTGAAGTGAGATAGGCCTACTAGATGAATTAGGCTATATATGCAGCGATACGAAAAATTACGAATACGATACACAAAATACGCTATACACAAGAGCTCCCGAGGTCGACCGCATATCGCTCGCCTACTCGATTCAGCGCGATCGATTTTCAACCCGCCTACTATTTTCAAATCAGACGCACTGCGCAGACACTGTCAAACTTGGGGATGCGGCCTAAAAAGTGGGCAGCAGAACGCAGGATTCTATTCGGGGCTCAATCCGGCAGGAAGGGAGTCCGTCGTTTGTGGCGCTGTACGTAGTAGTCCAACCGAGAAACAACAAATCACCTTGAGCTGCCGGAGCTGGTAATAGCAGCGGCGGAAGAGAAGATTTTTGTGCCGCGTGACTGTAGAAGTTCCTGGTCCAGGATGACTACCAAGCCTCGGACCCAGGTCGAGAAAGAAAGGTGTGGGAATTGCAAGGGAAGAAAAGACATACAGTATCTATTTTAGGAAGCTGCTAGGGCTATAGAGCCAGATAAACTGCGCCTTAGCCGGGTTAAGCCTTCAAATGAACGATAAATACAGAGTTTTTACAAAGCATATTCCTAGTTCGTTCACGTTCGCTGTAATATCCTAACTATCTAATTTTGCGGTTTGTAGCAGGGTATGGATAACTTTTGAAAAGTAAGAAAACAGTGCTTATCCAAAATATACTAAGAATTGACAGTTTGTGCTAAGCAAGCACATCCCTCCCAGTGGCGGCGCCAGACATTTTCTGTAACCAGAGCATAACCAGGGCAGTCATACAGATAACCAGTGCAAGAGGCGATTTATGCTCCGAAAAAATGTAGGCAGGGCAAAAATTCTGGCAGGGCAACGACCAGGGCATAGGCTTTTTACCAGGGCATTTGCCCTGGCTCGCCCTGGTGTAACGCCGCCTCTGATCCCTCCCATTACGGTACTTCGGTAATGGGTCTTTTGGTGGAGCCTAGATGTAGCACTGCCATGGGCTCTCTTGCATTTCGCATTACAGCCCCCAAGGAATGGAACCGATTAACAATGTTTATCCGTTGCTCGACCTCTTCTTCTTCTTTCAAGAAACGCCTCAAAACTCACTATTTCTCATTGGCTTTCAAACATATGGATATCTAACTGCTCTTCACGTGGCGACTGACTAATCGCGCCTCAGATTCGCATTTCTGTGTCACTTTGCGCGCGTTAAAAAGTTCGTAGGCATAATAATAATAATAAGAATACTGAGTTTCCGTATAAAGGCCTACGAACAGCCATCATGATCAAAAAATATGGTAAGAGCATATTTTATGCCTTTTCTACTGATGCCTGAATCACATTTATCGCATATCTTATTGGTCAATTTAGCATATTTTTCTTTACGTATTTTACTCAGATTTGACTCAACTATAACGTTTGGTGCTATATAAGCACTTACATGTAGTCTAGTGACCAGTGTGTCCGATGTTCCATTCCGTGCCTGAACAGATTGATACACGATTTTTGTTCAACTAGCGCCCTCCAGCGAACGCGGCTACAGAATGATTGCATCGACTGTATATTGCGGATGAGAAAATCAGACTGTGAGGAAGAGGAGTGGCCACCGAATTCTCTTCGCCGAGCTTCGTACTTCTGGAAATTTTCCTGGTTTGGCAAAAGGGGTTATTAATGTTCATATAATTTAGCCTATAGGCCAAAAGGAATCACCAGAGGCTGATTGTTGCACATTTGCTTTGGCGACAATTTATTATTTGTTTTTAATCAAGCGCCACTCCCATATGCTACAGTATCATTTTCTACCAGTTATCCAAGTTTGATCATTCGCTTTTCATACAGATCGACAGAGGGTTATTAGTGCGTCTAAAACTGTCTAAATGCAGGACATTATTTATGACCAAATTCCAATGTGGGATTCGTGAACTATATGCTTTATGAAGGACATAAATCACAGCGCAAACTTCAATTTGAAAGGCCAGGAGAGCATATAGATTCATGCACACATACATGCTATATGAATCCTACGCAGAGAAATGGCGTTGCTATTGAAGTAGATTCGCACACCCGTTTCCGCATGATGTGACACTTAAACATATACATTTAAAATCAGACATTGGAAGACCCAAGCGTCTGCTATCGAAGCAAAAAAGATTAGCGGCACCTACATGCAGAGGCATATATATATATATATATATATATATATATATATATATATATATATATATATATATATATAATATAATATAATATATAATATATAGGCTCTATTAGACAGAAGGAGAAAGATGAATGTACTGCGGCGTTATGCTGATGAAAGTCTGTACAGAATCCGCGGCAACAATAGGTGTGGTTGCAGATGGCTTCGTAACTGTAATTTTAGGTGTAGAAGCAATTGTAGGTTTCATTTTCGGAGTGGAGTTTTGCAGTTCCACAACTTCAGTGTTTCCAAGTGTGCTTCTAGGTAGACACTGAGCCTCGAGTCTGGACGCTTTTCCGTCTCCAATAATTTTGTCCTGTTTGCTCGCAGGCGTCTGTCTCACAGAACTTTCCAATTTGACTCCGGCAATTCCTTCTTGCGAGCTTTCACTTGCCACTGCAGGCAGTTTTGCTCCTGCGCTTTCATATGCGCTTCCAATTCCATTCATAGTTACATGTACATTTTCTGGACGTTTTCCAGGCATGCCTTCGTGTATTTTTTTCCAATTGCTTCCAGAAATTTTTCCATTTGTGATTCCTGGTTTGCTTTTATCCGTGTTTGTAGATGTAGCTCCCGGTGTAGTTAGGCCTACAGGTGCAGATCCAGGTGTAGTTCTAGATTTGTTATCAGGTGTACTTCCAAGTATAGCTCCATGTGCAGTTCCAGGTGTAGTTCCAGGTTTAGGTCCAGGTGTAATTCCATGTGTAGTTTCATGTGTAGTTTTAGGTGTAGTTCTATACGTAGCTCCAGGTTTAATTTGAGATGTGCTTACTGGCTTTTTCTCATGTAGTTTTCCAGATGTGATTCCATTTCTTTTTCCAGCTGTGCCTCCATCTGCCCTTGTGGTAGTAGCGGATGCGCTGAACTCAAGTGGCGGCGGAATTATTTCACTTGATCCGCTGAATTCCAAAGCGGGTTGCTGAGGCAGAGGCATGCGGAACCTGTTATTCGGATAACCTCGTGGAGCTTTTAAGTTTTGGATGAGCGGAACTGGAGAGTTGGTCTTTAGCTTCAGCGGCTGAGACGATGTCTGTATCGGAGTCTTATGCAGCGCTTGTGTTGCATCGCTCTTTTGTAAATTACCAACATCCGACTGTGCTGCAGAGGAGAATGAGGATGTGGATGCTGAGGATGAGATAGAAGATGTCGCTGGTTTCACGTGTGATCTTCCAAACAAAGGCTTTAGATTCTCGACTTTGGAGAGCGGCTTTGCGTTCTGGAGGGCAAGAAATCCGGGGTTCCGTTTAGTAGATTTTGAAACCGACTCGTTCAGCGGTGAAGGCTTATATAGGCCTATTGTCTGATCTACTGCTGAAATTTCTTTTTTTGCTTCCCTCAGCTTCGTTTTATCTTCGTTTCTAAAAATCTTTGCTACACTTCCTGAATTACTATAACCAGAATTCTCGCCTTCCAAATGTGTCAATTTAACTTCGGTTTTCTGTTGGAGATTTTCCGTCTCTGCAAGAGACTCCACGCAGTGTTGCTGGTTTTGTTTGAATCCCTTTCGGTCAACCGATGCAACTGCAGAAGCAACAAGAACGCCTGCTTCAGCAACACCTGTTGATGCCTGCCTACTGCCGTCATGCATCATCGAAGCAGAAACATTCAAGGTACTGCGTTCAGTTTTCTCAGCTACTCTGCTCACCTTTAATCCGACTTTAACACTATGGTCCAATGGAAACAGATGCTGACAGTCTTTATCATTAGCATCTCTTTTCAAGATTCGTGTCTCTGAATGATTCGCCTGCTTCCATTCCACAAAGGGAGCATAAGAGGAACTTACTTTCCCTTTGTCCGGATTACATGGCATCTCTTGTGTTTCATTCTTCCCTGGGCAGAAAGCTTGGGCTTGATTCCTTCTGCCCGTTTCCCGCTTCCGTTGTAGGTACTGCTGCCTGGCTGATTCTGCCAACTCTAGAAAGTTAACGACCTCCTTTGGAGATTTCGAGACCCTGTCCCTTTTCTTCAGACGCTGCTTCTCTTCGTCCTCCTGCGACTGTTGTGCTCCTTCAACGAATTGTTCCGTTGTAGCAGCTCTTGCCGATGCGACATCTTCCAGTGAACCGTTACTTTGCACTTCTGCTATTGTTGCCGTTGCTGATGGCAGTGCTACAGTTGCTGATGTTGTTGCTGTGGTTGTTGTTGCTGAGGAATATTTGTTCCACTGTTGGTCATCGTCTGTCTGTTTCGAGCTCTTCAAAATGTGCTCTGGATGACTGGAATCTTCAGTGTTTCTCAAGTCGTTCCATGTTTGGTCTTTGACTTGAATTAAGATTTCGTTTCGAATCGAATCCGTTGGACCAGAACAAACATGAGTTCCACCTACGCTCTTCTCTGACTCTGAATCCTTTGCATCCAAGGCCTGTTTGTTGCACTTCTCTAAATAGCGCCCATAGTCTCCCTCCTCCTTCGCAGTCTCCCAGTGTTTCCTTTCCGCTCCTGTTTCTATTTCTACGAGCGATGATCCGTCTACATCTTTTTCATAATCTACTTTTGGTTCCTTAGAAATACGAGCGCTTGCATCAGCAGCCGGTTCCATAGAAACGCGAGTGCTTTCAGCATCAGCACTGGCATCAGCGTCAACTGCAGCAGGAACATCCGGGCATGGTCCTAACACCACCAATGTTTCCTCGAGCGCATTAGGTGACAGCTTATCTGTAACGGATGCCATCTCATTAAGGGTGCCGGCATCGGTTGAGTTTCCTGCGTCTGCTGGAGTCTGGTGCCGTGATACAGCTGCGGAAACAGGAGCATCACCGATTAACAGAGGAACTGATGAAGCTGCGTCTATGTCTATGAGTGGGTGTGAGTTCTGGTCGTCTCTCGCGTTTCTTGGTTTGTCATGTGGCGAAGACATTGACGCTCTGAAACCCTGCACCACTGGATGGTCTGAATTTGTCCAGTCGCGAGGGCAGATCCCGTCTGCAAGGCACTCCTCAGGAGATGGAGACATCATGGCAGAAGATGAAGATTCGTCCGAGTTATCAAAACCCAGATTCAGTAAAGAGTTCTTCGTTCGATTCCTCGTTTTCCTCGTTCCGATCGATTCTCCGACCATTCCTAAGTTCTTCCTCTGCAGAGGAGGAAGAGCAGGGGGACGGGAGGAGAGAGGAGAGGAAGGAGGCGAAGGGTGATACTTGCTTAGGAATCCTCCGCGATTGTAAGTCGTCTCTTGGGGATCTCTTAGGCCGTCCAGAAGGTCTTCGGCTGAACTGAAAAGTCGTCGCCTTACATTTAATCCAGCGTGGTTTGTGTGGTGAGCAGACGGGGGAATGGGCGGGACCGTGACATCCTCCAGCGAATAAGACGAAGGAAGTGGAGCTCCGCCATTTGCGCCAGTTATCAGATAATCCACCCGGTCGTTGAGAAAATTCCTAAAATTCCCCATCTTCCTATTCCTCTGGAACGGACTTTCCTCCCAAACCACTCCAGCGCCGCTGTTGCTCTTCCGACCCAACCCGTTCCTCCGACCCATCTGAGGTTGACAGCGGCGACGTCCATCGCCAGCACCATAGCTACCGATCCACGCTGGCGTATTAAGATATTTGTCATGGTGACCGTGACAGTTACTGTCGAAATCGTTGTCACGACTACCTGGCCACTCTGGCGACATAGGATGACGGATGCGGAAGAGCTGGCTCGGAGGAGGCGAGGCTCTTCCTCTTGGGTCAGCGCCACTTCTTAACAGCCCGTTTTGACCATGTGGAATCTTCGTGAGCAGCGTCTCCCCGACTCCATTTCTATTGCGACCTTCTTTCGTTGCTTTGGTCTTGAAAGGCGACAGCTTCACTATCCGTACGTCCACTTGACGATCTTTGTTGTGCGCACCTAAATACAGAAACACTTGTGGCATAACATTATATATATATATATATATATATATATCCACATAGATGTTCCAAGATAGCCAATTAAGACCTTTGCCAAGATAGCCAATTAAGACCTTTGCCAAGATAGCCAATTAAGACCTTTGCGCCAACTGAAAAGCTATTTTACATTTATTGATAACTAAAATTGCGCTGCAATTATAGAAGCAAACTCTATCCATAGAAAGAACTTTGGTCCTTTAATTCCATACTCAGGTTTCATATTTGAGAGGTTGTTAAAGGCGCTATAAACTGATCAGATATATAGGCCCTCGTAACTTTAAACTCCGCCACTGCCCGTACTCTGACAATGCCAATCCCAAGCCAAGAATTCCCTCTATACTGCGCAGGGGAGTAATTGCGCAGTAGTTTGGATAGAGAAGGAGGCTCCTAAAGCCTGGATAAAGAAGGAGGGCGACGCCAATCATCTTTGTTATGACACAGCGTCCTTGAATAGAAACCTATGCACAACTTTTACGGAAAACTGAGACCTTCAAAGCAAAACATACCTGTCTTATGCGAGCTAGATTAGACTGAAATAGAATGGACTATAGACTGGATTGTAGAAATGACTGGAGTAGAATGGAATATACTGTACACTGACGTTGATCATTGTCATTGGTGAAGGAGACTTGGAAGCAATCGGTGCAGCTTCTAGTGGCATCGTCGGTCCTGGTCCTGGCCCCTGATACTGCTGCTGCTGCTGATGATGATGACGATGATGATGTGAGAATCTTGAGGAGCATAGTCTCCCCGCTATGCTTGATCAACTGCACGGTGCGCTCATGAGTCGCATTCACTACATTCGTTCCATTCACCTGCATGGTCACGAACCAAATCAAGTGTAACGCTATTGTATAGAAGGCTTTAGAAGCTTATCTAATCAAAATATAGCCAATCGTTCTTGTAATTCTATATCATCACAATATAGCAGTTTGTTGCAGAATAAATATAAGATAATTTACTCGCAACATTAATTGATCTAATACAGAATGAATTATTATTTTGTACAGCACACATAAAAGACGACTACAGCAATCCAGCATCAGGACCCCTTTTTAATCGCCCAATTTGAGATGCCGAAACGGTGGAATGCCTAGTCATTCACGGCGGGTCATCTACTAAAACCAAAGAGGCTCGCGCGCTTAACTTCACTGTTATTACTAGCGTCGCATGCACAGCACAAGTGGAAATTTAATTTAATTTAAATCGCAGTGAAACTTACTTGCAGTAAGAAATCACCGGCTTTTAATCCCGCCCTTTCGGCAGAACTTCCTTTGTCCACTCTTTCCAGGTACTGCAGCGCTGGTGTCTGGTGAGAAGGAGAGAAACGAAATGTTGAAACGTTTCTGTAGTCAGCTGAAATTGTCACAGAAACAGTAGGCTTACTCTAAATATAGCCTACACACGTATCTACTTATTTTATATAGCGTTAATTCAAGACTGAAATCAGTGGCTGCCGTTTTAAAAGGCCGATGTCCACCATTACTGAGCCTGAAATGTTCCTATTAATTTAAAGCTTTTTATAACTGCAATTAACGTCGTCCACCGCAAATCGATCGATCTGTCAGCTCTTTGCATCTAAACCCAGAACCGAATCTAATCGAGTCTTTACAAAACTGACTTTATGCACAATGGAACCTTTGCGACTACATTTATGATTGCGGTGTCACCAATAATTTTTTAATGAATACAAGAACAAGGTTGGCATCATTGATTATTTCGACATCATAGATTTATCATATATATATATATATATAGGCCTATATTATATAGAAAGTGGGGATATATATATATATATATATATACCACAGCGATCCGAATATTCTAGAATCGTACACATATAAAAGTACATATATATAATATATATATCATATATATATATATTATATGTAGGGTCTGGAACTCTCTTCCGGTAAGCGTTCGATCAGTTGAGTCTGTGTTGGCCTTCAGATATTGACCACAGACTCACCTCATCCTCGACTCATTTCCTTTGTACATAGACTATTTCTGTGTCTTATCGAATCTCCCTGTTTGCTTTTTCGGCCAGACTCAATCTGGAACTAAGCTTGCATTCCATTTGTGCTTAGTTGCAATCATCGATTGACGCATTGACCAATATTGTAGTGGCGCTATAGAAGTTATCATTTTATTATTTACATTAACAGGAAACATTTAATTAACGTAATGCATATATACGTTTATTCACCACGAATGTAGAAAGTGCAGAAACAAAAACTTAAGTAGGCCCACAGAGTGGCACAGACAGAGGTAAAGCTGGCATACACGAGATGATCACTTTCTGTGATCTAAATTAGGGCCTATATACATATACATACATATATATGCATATACATGTATATATATCAGTACTATGGTACTCCATACTCATCATAAAGTGATACTGTCTGATACAAGTTCAATATTGTAGCTATATCCTTTGCCATAAACACTAATATTTCATGTAATATGACGTGCGGCTGATTACCAACATTTTGCTCCACACAGAACGAATCCGAAGACGCCGTTAACTTTTCTCAGAACGACCTCTTTAGTTGTAGGACGAAGAGGGTAAGAAGGCGGAGGAGGAGCAGGCGAAGGAGGAGCAGGCGGAATAAACTCTTCTCTAAAAGTACACAGAGGATGTATGCACTGATCAACCAATGAAGTGCGAACTGAACAACCAATGAAGTGCGCATACAAAGGATATAATTATTTCCTGCCAATATCAGATAATATATATAACATTATAGGCTTTGTTGATGTAATAATTCATATGGGTAGTATTGAGAATTCCCTCTATACTGCGCAGGGGAGTAATTGCGCAGTAGTTTGGTCTAGAACTTTGGTCTAGAAAGTGGGGATACCAAATTTCGCATTGTTTCAGCTTTGCGACTGTTAAATAATAATAACGGCATCGTCTGTAGGCCTATTACAAGCATAAATAATGATTACAGGCTTAATGATGATGATGATGATGATGATGATGATGATGATGATGATGATGATGATGATGGTGATGATGATGATGATGATGATAATGATGATGCTGATGCTGATGATGATGATTATGATGATGATAGCAATAATAATAATAATAGCAATAATAGTAATAACAATGAGAATGATGATGATGGTCATCACACTGATAATAATGCTCGGTAATTGTATTGAATCTTGAGGCTTTCCTCAGATAAAATAATAATGGACAAATATAAGGGGTATGAAAAGTGGGGGTACGGTACCCTCCAGTCCAAAAAGTGTAGGCACGGGTACCCATCGTGCCTTCATAAATTCCAAGAACAAACTATAAGGCCTATTCGTTGGATCACAGATTATGGAATTCATTATATTACAGGCATTTACTTTGATGAACTCCTAGATGATGTAGCGTTAAGAACATTACAGACTTTGAAGGATGTGGTAACGACAGGGCTTCAAACTAGGTTCAGTTGGTTGACAAGATGCTTGAAGCATTTAAGTTGATGAATTGCAATGATTGTGTCGCCTAAAATACAGTTGTTTGCATTCACATCTGGATTTTTCCAAAACAATTTCTGTGACATTAGTGATGTTAATGAGTTTTTAACGCCATCCGAAACCCCATCGAAAAAAGAACAGCCATGGTCTTTGCAAGGTGATACTTGGATCTTCTTTGCTAGGCTACTAAAGGCGACATCGTGACAACAATCCCTTCACACGTGACTGTTTGCCGTAATCTCGTGCGTCTTGTCAGTAAACAGAAACGCTATATAATCAGTCTATATGGGTAATTCCGTGGATTTTTTGGATTTCGTGTCCCTCGGCTGTTACAACCATATTATTATAGGTATGGAGGCACGGAATGTATCAAAATGTTCGTATTAAACTGTAGAACAAAATCCGCTCTCTTTGACAGATTGGATTGTTCGTTTTAAATTTCATTTAAAGCTCCAAACATATCAAATCTCATTACAGTCCCGCGTCCCGATCCGTATTTTTCATTTTTGGAGGTTTACAGAAATTGTAATGTCTTGAGCAGCTACACCAGTGATGCAATTTATTAAAGCTACGAGTGTCCTCTTTCATCTGTTTACGAATCGTCTAATTCGGAGGCTTATTTTAAGCATAGCACGGCAAACAATCTTGTCCCTGAGGTCGCACCTCATTACAGTCACGCGTGCATTCCGATACGAATCTCGATCCACTTTTAGACGCATCCTACCGGAAACGGCTCGCAAGCCTTAGGGCAAGGACTATAAATAGACAGAAACAATAATTTTCCTAAACATGTGCCGTAAATGACATAAATAAAAATTTAAGTGAAAAACCATCAATCCGACTTTTCATGTCTCATTACAGTCTTCATCTGTTATTTCTAAAGTTTAACTAACACGTGTATAGCGCTCCAACTTTTGAACGAAGCATGTGGTCCGAGTAAGAAAACACTGTTTGCGCTTCGTTAGCCCTCATAACATTCGGTGCATATCCATACTTAGTGCAGTTCTCTCATTACAGTCACGTCTCATTACAGTCACACTTAAAATATCAACCTATTATTTCTCATTCATGTCACGCTGCATTCTCATTTCAGTCACATTAAATACTATACCGTGTCTCATTAATGTCTCATTTTTTATCATTTCAGTCACACAGTATCATTGCTGTCACAATTCTCATTACTGTCACAGTCGTTAAAAAGCTGAATTGTAAACTAATCAGCATGCAAATTGAGCTAATTAGTGGTTATAATAATAGTAGATTCACAGGTTAACAATTTGGAATACCAGGTAAACAGCTAGTTAGTCTCACCTGTCTTCACTGGAGATAATAGACTTCTAAATTGACTAAATATGTATACATATATGAACTACAATACGCTAAATATGTAAGGTTACTGTAAAGTTTTAGTCTTTTACAGATTATTCAGTAAGCAGAATATCACATGGTCAGAATTCAGCTGTTATATGATATAATAATTACTTTCTGGTTGTAAAATCATGAGATCACAGCTGCCCAAAAAGGTGTGACAGTAATGATAACATTTTCATATATGTTGCATAAATCACATTGTAAAAAACGTTTCGCAAGTCTTCATGCAGGGAAACTCATAAATTGGTATTCTAAACGCATCGTAGATCAAAAAATATTTGGTTTCATGCATTTATATACATTTCATTTTTGAACATTTGCTACATCCAAAATCCAAAGAATCCACGGAATTACCCATATAGGAAAAGAAATAAAGCAAATACACACTGTGTAGTTTTAGGAGACAAATATATTATCGTATGTTAATATACCTGTGGGCTGAACTGTCGCTCAGATCGTCGTTGAAAGACGATTCTAGAATATTCGGATCGCTGTGGTACCTGAACGTGGAAGACTGAAACGAATCAGGCCTTACGAAGTCATCTTCACTGCGTTCTGCAAACTCATCAGTCCCCACAGATGAACTGATTTTCCTCCTGTCGCCCCCGAATTCCTCCCAGAAATTGTCGCGGATGGTATAGAAATATCTGGGCACTTGAACCCGAACAACATTTCCACGGTAGACGATCGGTTCGTTTTTCGTTACGGTCCGATGCATCTGCCCATCTCTTCCACGGAAGCCGTCATGCATGACTGCATCCTGTTCTTTTCTCCAAACTGCTGGTCGACCGAAAAAACCCTTTGATCTTTTCGACGTCCGTGCTCTTGGTTGTCCAACTATGATCGACAAGTTCGGAGTACTTGGACTTAGACGCATTGGATGCATTGCTACTTGGCTGAGCTGATCGAAACATAGAGATTCAGACTCGGAGGAGCTCGAATATTAGTCCAGTCGATATGGCTATTTATCTGCACGACCATCCGCTTTCTTCTCGTTGCTGTATCTCGAATGAACGGTAACCTTGGACTCGAAGTGACAAGGCGACCTCAGGAGGAGTAGCCAGCATCAGCTCGAGCGTTCCTCTGCAAACTGAAGAAGTAGCAGTCATAGGTTATTTTTTCACATAACCGCATCGGTTCATTAGGATGAGCAGTTGAGCAGATACATTTGCGTTATTATTGGCTCAGTTGGATTAGTAGGCTACTTATTAGGGTGTGTCTATAATTTGAAGTTTCAAAATTAATATCGGCCAGTTTGTTTTTGTGTTCCACCTTGAGAAACATTAACATTTGCCAAATTAGATGAAAATCAAAAGAGATTTAGAACTGGCGCAAAGCCCGGGGAAAATTACCACTTAGAAAACAATGTCATACATTGTAATTCTCGAAGATCCAAGCAATTTCAACACTTAAACATAAAAAATAAGGCAAAAGCAAACCAAGAACCTTCAGTTATTTGTCATTACCTAGTCCCTTTAGTGCTTTTGGGAATCTATTTCGATGGTATTCAACCATTTGAAGAACAAATTGTTTCTCTTCCTCATTTCGAACCAGGGCTCCATTGAAGGACTGCATTAGAGCAACTCCTCTCTCCGCTAAATCGTTCGTCACTCTTAGGGCGGATATAATGTCTTTCGCCTCATTGAACGAATGCTCTGACTCCTATTGTTGTGGATCTCGATCAAGAAAAGCGTAATCGAATTTGAGGAGCTGGAAAAGTTTGATGGTAGAAGTGGTAAAAAAAATCGGATAGCGCTTTTGTAGATGGATCATGTATGGGAGGAAGCCTCTTTGGAGGTTCGTCGGATCCCTGATTGTTGCGCATGTTATAGACCATGCGCTGTTTTTCGTCGAAGGTGACTGAATCGTCAAAAAGGCTGAGGCCAACCAAGGTCTCCGACAAAACACCAAAGGTGTCGGGAAACTGCTGTTAGGGCTACCTGTGAGACTTCCTTGTCTGGGTAAGTATGGATTGCCTTCAAGAATTGAAGATCGTTCCTTGGGGCTTCATTGGGTGATGTACCTGTAGGTGAACCAGTATTCCACGTAAGTTGTGGTCACAAAAAGTGAAACTCGAAGTAGATGATTCCACATCTTTTGAGAGTAAGATTGTCGAGATGCCCTCTGGTGTTGTTGAATGGGAAACTGCTATCTGAAAAAGCCACATCTTGATTGCATAAACCGCACGTGCCATCCAACGCGCGGTGAAATGCCTCTGGGTACCTGAACTTTATTCTTTTCGGTTGAATTCCTCCTAGGAAAATGACTGTTAGTTCTAGTAGCACTTCGTAGTCGTCTCTGTGGTATTCAGCATTCAGTTGCTGCAGTGCGAAGGTGATGACATTCTCTCGAATTTCTTTGACTCTTTGTGCTGCGTCTTTATCCTCCATTGCTGTGCGATACTTGGTCTGATCGATTTGCGGCCAGAAGTCACGGAAATGACTGAGGAGTTCCAATTTTGGAGACCTTACAGAATCATGCAGTTAAAATACCTTCTCCAGAACAATTTCAGAAACATGATGTCAACAGGTAAGGTTCAAGAGGTCTTTTCCTAATTCCGTTTCCAGCTTGATGCCTACGCCGCCCTTGCAACCCGTGTTACTCGCCGTTGTGTCGAAACGTATGGCCACGATTCTTTCTTCCAATCCCCAACTTCTGATCTCGGCCAAACACGCATCTGCCATGAAGGCAGCAGTACCGGATTGGAGTCTGGAGATGACCAATAGTTTGGTCACATCCTTACCAGATACCATTATTGGAAGACGATCAACGCACACTCGTCCAGTTTCTGTAAAATCTGGCATGATCTTGGGGTCCCAGTGTATAGTAAGGGGAACCTTCGGATCGAAAGATTCACGAATCTCAGCTGCTAGGGCTGCACGGTTATCCTTCCTTGCTCGATGGATAGCAGAAGGACTGATGGTCAGCTCACCAGCTGGTGCTGCATATAGATTGGATGCAGCGAGAGCAGAGAAAATGTGAGAGGCATTCCTGCTGCTGGTTTTAGTACGATCTAGAGCTGCTGCAACATCACGGGTAACTACAGAGATTGTTCCCTTTTGCCGCTTTGGTGGTCCAGCTGACGTTGAAGGTTCTGGTTCTCTTTCTGAGCTATTTGATGACGCCTCTTCCTCAGATGATGTTGCCAACAGAGAAACCTCCGTCGCTACCGCCATGCTTGCACGATATTGTCATGGGCGAGGGAATTATTGTTGTAGACAGACTGCTCCGATCGGAAACCACGACATTATCTGATTGGTACAAACTCATTCGGGGATCAAACACATACTCTTACCAAGGGAGACAGCCACTCGCGTTAAATACCATGCTATTCATGTAGCACCAGGTGTCTCCTCTAGGAAACCACAATAGCTTAATTAATTACTATTATTATGTTGAAGATCGAAAACACGAGGAACAGACATCGTAACGTCTAAAATTTTGGCCAAACCGAGACAGGTCACCGGGTTCCTAATTTCGGTCGCCTTGCGCCAGTCCTAAATGTTCAGCTATCGCGATATAATTTCGGATATGGCGTTTATACGCTAATTGGCATGATAATTCGTACTGGCCGTTAAAAGATCTTTGAGTTAAAAAAATCATGTGCATCATAAAAACACCCTACTACTTATGATATATATAATATATATATACATATATATATTGGTATTAGAAGTTGGCCTATGCTGTATAGTATGATGACGACGAAAACTGTGATTATGATAACGACGACGATGAAGACGACGACGACGGCAATGCACATTATCGATGAGTAGAGTCTGTGCTAGCCATCAGGCCCCAACTGAAAAATGACGTCTTCCTGAGCTCCTTTCTTCTGTCACTTGTTTCACCCACCTAGACATCTAACGTACTCACCTAGGGGTCCCTCAGCACATACGTAGTAGCAACACCAACCAAAGACTTTTATATCAATACGGTGGCGCAACAGAAGTTCTCCAATTAGAGTAAACAGCAGTGACGACGAAAACGGAATAAGTTAAACAGACGCAGGTAAACTATATATTAACAACGACGAGAATTCACTTTTGGTGACGGCGTCAATATAGGGATGATAACAACAAATTTAAGCACTTGCAACGACACCACGAATTAGCAATCATCACTATCGTCGTCACTGTATGTAAGGTAAGGGCGACGTCAACAGCAGTCGTAAGATGTCGCTAAATACTGACTGCTCTCGTCACATGCAGGTCATTGTTCATATCGTTGTAACTTCACCTGTGATATATCGTCGTCAATGGACGAATGGATGGACGCATGATCGCAATTATTAAGTCCTGCTGTGACTTCACTTCCCTTCTCACCAACTATACATCCAATTCGACAAATGCCGTCACGTGTTTCCGGGCTCACTTGCACGCCCGACACAGTCAGGTTAAAAATAAACTCATAAATATTTAGACCACGTTTTGTGTAGTGGTAACAGACAGTCTCTAAACTAATTTTTTAAATTTTATATCAATGTACCTAAAATATGCCCGCTGTGGCACAACATTTTTGGCCTATAATGTACGTATGTATCGACGCAATCACTGCTTCAAAGCGTTTTAATTACTGGTCCGTCTGAGCAGGATAAAAGAGGAGGAGGAAGAGGAGAAGAAGGAGGAGGAGGAGCAGTTGTCAGTTATACATGTAAGGAGAAAAGAAAAAGAAAAACGAGAAGAATTGGGAAATAAAAACGAGAAGGAAGTGGAGAGAAGAAGACCGACAGGATGGGGCGAATGAGGATTGAGGAGAGGAATAACTGTTGCTTTGCCTGAAGACGTATCTCAGTCTATGCAATAAAACTGTCATCGTTTGCGTGTCAACATCCATATAACTGCGTGCTGTCAGATATTAAGACTAACACAAACCATCGTACTGCCCAGGGCTTGAATGTAGATAGGCTGCACATCATAAGTCGACACATATTCAGACATAACTTAGGACAAGTAGTAGGTCCTAAATGCATAAAGAAGAGGAGGATAAGGAAGAAGAAAATGATGATGATGATGATGATGATGACGATGATGATTACGATGATGATGATGATGATGATGATGATGATGATGATGATGATGATGATGATGATGATGATGATGATGATGATGATGATGATGATGATGATGATGATGATGAAGAAGAAGAAGAAGAAGAAGAAGAAGAAGAAGAAGAAGAAGAAGAAGAAGAAGAAGAAGAAGAAGAAGAAGAAGGTGGTGATATATAAGAAGTTGGTTTAACATGTACGCTATTGAAAACACACGCAAGCACCCTGTAGGAAATGAAAACAGACTTAACCTTCTAGTGAACTTAGTGGTCCTATGTAAATGCACGTATACAAATATGAGTTGTATAAGTGAACTTCTATTAATTGTATGCATAAAAATAGTAAATATTAAATAAATGCAACGAATAATGAATGAATGAATTTTAGACCGATGTAGAAATGATCTCTCAGGATTAAACAAATGTAGGGAGAAAGTGAAGAGGAACCACATCTCGAACAGCTTCATTGTTGTCAAGTCCAGGCGGAGCATCGGCGCCACGGAAGGCAACGGTATTGAATAGCTCTTAATTGCCGCAATTGCGGCTTGCAGACGTTGGAAAAGATAACTGGTTCCTCATGGTCTCCAGAAGTTTCAGTTAGACATATCCCCCTAGATGAGCGTTGAAATCGAGCGCATTGCGATTAATGAGTCTCGAATGTCAGTATCATAAGATATATATACGTATATATATGTATATATATATATGTATACGACTATACGTATGTGTGTCTATTACTTCTCTTTAGTACAATTCAATTGAATTTTAATTGGCATGCTGAACCGGTCAGCTTACTCATTCATTTACGTGTACGCTTTTCGATGCAATTGTATGGACCGTGGGTTTCTAAACAGAGGCATCACGATAACGACACATTGAACTTGGAATGCATGCAAGCAAAGTCCCTCAGGCAATTCAGCGTTGTTACAGGCACCGCAATTCATCACCACGACCAAGCAATAACTACATACTTCAACCCATCGTTACAACGACACGTAAACTACATCTGTGCCCACACACAAGTAGAACAGCAGATGCTATATACCCATTATATAATTAATGCATATTGTTAATATATTATAGTCAACGTATGGATCCATTTTTAATAGAGGCATTACTCCAGGAAGCGTTATCTGCGTTAGCATGATGTTTCTAAAGTTCATTTAGAAGAGATAGGATAGGAATAAAATCATGATATTTATTTATATCAGTGTATGTGTGTGACCATCAGGCTCATGAAGTTCCTTTAACTGCTTTGTTTACACATCCATAATCTATGCATGATCTAACCTGTTTGGTTGAGGTAAGTAATGAGCCTTGCAACTTCTCAGGATGTAAGTGTGTTCCATATATCGGTGGGACATACGAACTGCATAGTTGTACATTAAATTGCTAATTCCTATCCCGTCTGAAGTCGGGGAAGACAGTAAAAAACATGGATGGATAACATACGAGAGGATCTGGAGAAAATGAACATGAATATGAGAGAGGCAATAGAAAAAATCAGGAACAGAGAAACCTGGAGACGTCAAGTTGAGGACTCATCGTCGGCCTCGGCCTGACGGAAGAGAAACAAAGAAGAAAGAAGAAGATCCCGTCTGATCCGCCCTATATATGACCTCACAAACATTACGTCTCTTGCCATCTTTGCGTAGATCTTTCATTCAAAAATAAAGATTCTTTTCCACAAATCCTGTCCTAATTCCTTTTCGTTTCCTTGCATATTACGCTCTTCCAATTTTAAGCAGTCGGCTGACTGTCTACCTACCCGACTCTTGGATCTTGACCTGGAACCGAACCTAGCCTTGCTTGCCTATCGATTTTGCTTTGACTGAGCGCCTGCGAATAAGCTGGTTCGCGTGACTGAGCATTCTTTGCGCACTGTAGAAACCTCGAGATTACGATCACAACTGTCTCAACTTCCGGAATAGTGGGCCTAACAGAGAAACTGATACGCTTTCACCCGGCCACAAATCCGCAATAGGTCTTTAGTTGCTAGATTATTCATGAGTAGTAATCGCAGTTGGACTGGTAGTAGCAGTCGAAGGTAGTAGTGGTAGCCAGGGGCGTCTATCCCGCCTAAGTCATTGGAGCAACTTCCTCTTCCCCTCTTTTCCCCCTCCTGTTCCTTCCCCCCTAAAATGGTGGCACACACACTGATAGATCTCCCCCTTATTTCTTGGATGGAGCATTTGCTCCAAGGTTTCTAAGGTGTAGACGCCCCTAGTGGTAGCGGCAGCGGTGGGAGCGGGAACGGGAACGGTGGTGAATACTCTCATTGAACACTGTCAACAAAAAACATTTTAACACTGCATGGTTTTAGCATTAACAGCCTGTGTTTTCAAAGTCATACACTAATTACAGTATGCCTGTAGCTGTATGCTAGAATAGTACACATTGCATAGTTTGAAGGTGAAATTGTCATTGACGCTCTGCATTATTACAGTACATTTAACCTCTGTTATTGTGAAAATGTTTGTCATAAAAAGTTGGAAAAAAGTTGGAAAATGTTTAACTACTTTTTTTAGTTTAGTTAACTAATTTCCAAAATCAGTTGCCAGCTTTAGTTTAACTATTTTTTTAGTTGGAAAATAGGTTTAGTTTAACTAAAAAAATAGTTTTGTGCCCATCACTGCAAATTCCAACTTACTTCGCATAAGCTGCACTTAATTTATTACTTATACTTTGAAGTGCCACTCTAGAGTCTAGATAACATGCTAGGAATATAGAAATAAGCTGACTTCCATGAGGTTGGAATATAAAACAAAGAATAGTTCACAGAGGTTCTGAACAAACGTAGACTTACCGGTTTAGGCTGTGGAGAATATAATTACGTAGGCGAAGGACCTCATAATGCACGATGGATACTGTAGGCCCTATATTCATATAGTGCCTACGAGTGCCTTAAGCTACTAGTTGTACTCTGGGTTAATAGGGTTTATTAGGCCGACTACATTCAGAGCATAACTGGCCTGTTAGACATCCAGTATACACTATAGCCAACAAGAGGCGATAATAGTTCAAGCTCCGTCATCTATTTTATGCCAGACTTCGTAGCCTCAGGACGTCTGTCACTGTCTCATTGAGATGAAGTTACAAAGTACACAGCCGCGGTTAGAGTCATCCTACTGTTTCGCTCTTCTGTTATGAAATGTATCAACACTGAGCTTATACGAATTTGGCAGGAAATCTATCATACGACTTTGTGAACAAAGAAACACAGAAGAGAAAAAAGAAGACAAAGAAGAAGAAAAGAATAGAAGAAAAATAACAGGAAAAATAAGAAGAAAAAGATGAAGATGACGAAGAAAACGAAGAAGAGGAAGAACACGAATAAGAAAAAGAAGGTGGAGGAGCAGGAGGAGAAGGAGGAGGAGGAAGAGGAGGAGCAGAAGAAAAGTCACGTGCATTTTAATCCTTTATGATTTGGATGCAGACGTGGTTTCTTCAGCAGCGCCAGAAGTGGCAACTGCAGCTGACATCGTCAGATTGTCTGAAGTCCAGAAATGATGGATTCATTACGTGGTTCAGAGTAAATGCGATAGAGCTAGAGGACAGATATATATCAGCCGCTAGATGTCACTGTGTCTTCTCTTTCTCCATTCTGCTCCTCATCTGTTTCCAGTCTTGTTGTCCTCGAGACCAAGGTCTTGGTCTCGAGTGCACTCGAGTTCGTTTTTAAAAGTCTTGGTCTTGGTCTTGGTCTTGAGGTTCAAGGTCTTGGTCTTGGTCTTGGTCTTGAGGTTCAAGGTCTTGGTCTTGGTCTTGGTCTTGAGGTTCAAGGTCTTGGTCTTGGTCTCGCAAGACCAAGACCAAGACCGGCTGTTAATATGAACAGTCATTTAACAGAATTCAAGAATTCTGTATCAAGCCTTCTTGCATCATACAACCAATATCTATGGATGGATATAAGTCTTGTTGGTCAGGAAAACCCATTGGCAGCAGCAACAGTTATTCTGTATGAGACGGTATGATAAACCGTGGGAAGATTTCAAAAGGACTCACTATCTGTACATTTACATCCAATCAATCAATCAATCCTTTTATTGAAAAGCTACTGTGTGTGTGTCAGCGACTTCAGCACCTGTAGAACGTATTTTTTCACATGGCGGAATTTTTATGAGGCCCACCAGGCACGTCTTGGTCAGAAAATTCTGAGCGAATTGGTTTTTATAAAATACAAAAGCCATCTGGTATAAGAGTTTGCATGAAGCACTTTTGAATACAAATTCGGATTTCTCTGCAGTTTGCATTTAAAGTTAATTTGCTTGAATAAAATAAAAGACTCATGTTTTCATTAAAATAGCGAATATTTCGACTTGACAATTTTTAGAAGTCTTGACCTGATTTCGATTTTTTGAGTCTTGGTCTTGGTCTTGAGGTTCAAGGTCTTGGTCTTGGTCTTGGTCTCGAAGTTCAAAGTCTTGGTCTTGGTCTTGGTCTCGAGGTTCTAGGTCTTGGTCTTGGTCTTGGTCTTGAGGTTTAAGGTCTTGACAACAAGACTGTCTGTTTCTGCTCACAAAGCGTCTTTCACTTCATTTCCTTAACCTCTTCCAGATTCTCTCTCTCCCTCCCTATCCTCTCCCTCCCCCTCTGTCTGTCTATCTGTCTGTCTCTCCCTCCCTCTCTCTCTTTCGATCGCTACTGCTGTGTTCTGTTCTTCTTCTTCTATAACTGTCTGATTGTCTGTTTGTCTTATTATCTGTTTGTTCTATTGTCTGATAGATATGTCTTTATGTCTTATTGTCTCATGGTTTTAGTGTATGTTTTATTGTCTGTACTGTTGTGTCTTATACTCGTATTGTCATATTGTCTTATTGTCCAGTTGTCTTAGTGTCTGTATGTCTGTCTGTCTGTCTGTCCGTCTGTCTGTCTGTCTGTCTGTCTGTCTGCCTGTCTACCTGTCTGACTATGGCTAATTGGCCTCGCTGGCTGGCTGACTGTCAGTCCGTTTGTGTTTAAATATGCCTCAAAGAAACATCCGATACCCATTCATCCACCGTCACAGACGCCGTTGCTAAGGGACGTCAGCGTCTCACTCGATTTTCCTGATGCTTTATTTTTTGTCTTAGTCTTGTTGTTTTGCTGCTTCTGTCTGTTTTTCCATCTGTCCCATGGTCACCCCTGTTCTTGCCCGTTCCTCTGTCCTTCTTCTGCCTGCTTCTCTGATTCCTATATCACGTCCACGTATCGGCTTCCAAGACAAACTTCCTACGTCCAGCCATCCGCCGTCACAGACGTCGTTGCTAGGGATGTTGCTAGGTCTTCAGCCGCTGCATCTGTCGCATCTTCTCGCGGCTATTTATAAACTGACGAAGCCGCTGACAGTTGCCTCAGCAACGCAGGCAGATAAGGCGAATCGTAAACCATTCACCGACCGTAGATTTCGTGGCTCATCTGAGGCTGGAAGATTGCTTAGGTAGGTCGGATTTACAGTACACGCTGTTTATATGTGGCCTCCGTTGTTGTATTACACTGATTAATAATTTATTTGGAGTTTGTCGTTTCGCATTTGACGCGTTTTCTGCAAAAGTCTGGAAATAATTGGTCGTAAGACCGATAGCAGAACGACTGAGAGAGAGTTTAGCGATTGTAGGAAAAAGGTTCCAGGCAGGTGTTATATTCAGACGTAGGCCCTATTTAACTAATTACTTAATTAATTAATGTCCTTATTTTGTTTAACGATATCTTTTGGGTGGGATGACCGTTGACCTGACATTACGTGCATCTGTCGTAATTTTCTCCAAAAGGGGTCAAAAAGGGTCAAACATACCTCCCATCATTCAGGGAGCAGAAAGAGTCGATACTCTTAAAGTTCTATAGGGATAACCCTTAGCTCCAACCTCAGCATGTGTTAATATATTGACAGTTTCTTTAGTTCTGCGCATTATTTAATAAAACCAACTGACGCAACACCTATTTCGTCATTTCACCGACACACAAGGTCTAAATCTATCAGTAACATTTACAACTCAAAACTATCAACGGAGTAGGCCTACACGATAGACAAATCCTCAATTCGCCTAACACACTATGTGATAGTGCATGGGATACTGATATGCCGCTTCTACTCAGAGTTTCGTCATCTGCTTACACCCACACAATCTAGTTTCCGTCGCCATCATTCTACTGAAACTGCAGTCATTAAAGTCTACAACGACATTGTCCTGGCCCTTGACTCTGGATTCATCACCGGTTTACTACTATTGGGTTTCTCCGCTGCCTTTGACTGTGTGGATCATGCCATTCTTCTTAAAATCCTGCAAGTACAGTTCGGCGTCACTTCTTTAGCTATTCAATGGATTGCCTCGTTCCTTTCCTCGAGGTCCATCAGTGTTAAACTCGGTTTGTATTAATCAAAAATCTTTTCTGTCCTCTTCGGCGTCTCCCCAAGGATCGATTCTCGGTCCACTTCTCTTTATTTTATACACCTCCAACATTGTTAACAGCACTTCGCAACACGGTCTCATGATCCTCCTGTGTGCTGACGACACCCAGCTCTACATAAAGCTCTCTGGAAAAATCCTTGGTAACATCACAATTAAATTCGCGGCATGCGTCCGTGATATCCAATCCTGGTGCCGATCCATGCGTCTGAAACTATGTGCCACATAAATAGAAGTCATTTGGTTCGACCGTCGAGAAAGTCCTGATGACGATAAACTAATGAAATTCTTAATCTCGACTCAAGCTTTTCTATGCCACTCTCCGGTGTGGTTCGTGACCTAGTGTATTGTTAGACTGCAGTGTAAACATGACTCAACACATTTCTTCCATTGTCATAACATGCTACTTCCACCTTCGCCGAATTCAAAACGTTGCCTAAATGAAATTTGCCTCCGTATTCTTATTCAAGTCCTCGTCATCTCTTGCCTCGACTACTGCAACTCTGTCCTGTCCTGTCTTCCCTCATCGACACTACAATCCTTATCATATGTTCTACACA
Source organism: Allolobophora icterica (assembly GCA_963556255.1). Lineage (NCBI taxonomy): Eukaryota > Metazoa > Annelida > Clitellata > Crassiclitellata > Lumbricidae > Allolobophora > Allolobophora icterica. The sequence goes on from OY744605.1 coordinate 49,456,381, forward strand.
CGGCCGCCCGCTTGTCCCAGAGATTACATCACGCCAACCCTGCAACAACTACACTGGCTTCCCATCCGCGCCGGTATTGCCTTCAAAATCTCCCTCCTCGTGTACCATATTCACTCTTGAACCTCTCCCTCGTACATGATATGATCACTCCATGTTCTGCTTCCAATTCCAGAGGACTCCGTTCGGCCACGCGAGGAATTTTTACCGTATTTCGCACCAACCGGAAGTTTGGTATAGTCGTGCCTTCTCGGTCTCAGGACCCATAGAATGGAACAGTCTTCCAACTTCAGTCCGTCAATGTACATCTGTTGCTAAATTCAAAACAAAAATTAAAAACTCATCTACTCATATTGTACCATGACTAAGAACGCAGCGCAACGCGCTCTCGCGCAAGACATGTCTTGTTAAAGTCTTGTTAATGTCCCTATACATCTTCAGTTGTATTGTAAAATCAGTTTCCGCGTATGTTTTACGCCGCAACGTGAACAAATGTAATGAATGCAAAACTTTATTAATGGAGCAGACAACGAGCGTTCAGCTCTTTCTCTTGGCTCTGAGCAGGCCCTAAGGAACGAATTACAGGGAGTGTTCTGAAGGGCAGGAGAGTTCAACCGAGCGGCAATTGCTTACGATCAATGCTTTACTGCTCCATCAATTATTATTAAGTTAGGCAGTTAGTCACATCCATTGTGTCCTATAGTCAGCCAGTCGGTCAGTCCATCGTTTTGTGATTGCCAGACAAAAGTGTGCGACTGTAGGTCACTAAAACTGCAATTTAAAACCGGACATGTGTTCGGTTTCCTACTGTCACCATTTACCTAAAATTACTTCTTACATTTTTGTGTTTGTTTACTTGTATGTATTATGTATGAGTGATAAATAGCAGACGCTTGGACAGGCGCTCATGACTGGCTTGTTATCCGACTTCTTCTTCGTTACCGGAAGTGCTTTGGTTTACGATCTTTAGAGTTTTTAAGAGCGCGGTCAGGAAATTAGTTTTATTATTTCATAGGGAAAATGCTTTGATGAATCGCCATTGCGTGGACGTTCGATGTTTCACTTAACGTGAAGACTTCATTTCATGATGATTTCTTGATGATATCGACGACGATAATAAATACAGTGATGACATAATTTATTCATCCCGAGCAACAACTATTCGATAGATCTCAATGTTGCGTGAACAGATTATATAGCGCCAGTTTAACTACTATAGACGCAGTTAAACCATTAACCAGTGTTTTTTGTTCTAGAAAAAAGTTCCGGAACTGAACAATAATATTATGGAAGGGCTAAATCGAGGGCGAAGACCGAGAAAAAAAACGGGGTTGACGTTGGGGATGGGTTTCGATGAGACCCACCCCAAGAAAATTTATGACGTTCATATTAATTTAAAATAACTAAATTATTATTTTATTGAAATAACTAAATTATTTTTTATTAGCTAAAAAAGGTGAAGCACTGCGATTAACTAAACGAATTTAAAGCATCGGTGTTGCCTATAACGAGAGGCATCGTTTGAAATCTGACACACGTGAGCCAATGTTGGTTTTTGGTGAAAATGATGCCATGTGACATAATCAGACACTATAGTCTTTCCGACCTTACGTTACACAATAACTGGGCTTCGTGAATCTATAATCCAATCTATAATCTAATCTAGTAGTATCTATTCTATTCTATTCTATTCTGTTCCATTGATGGATTGAGACATTCTATTCGAGTCTAGACTGGTTTAAATTTACTAATTGCTATAGTATCGATACAGTGATGAGCAACGTATACCTATCAATGGCATGCGTTCAATGTACATGTAATACTCTAGCCTACAGCTTATATATGCATATATTGCAAGAATATTCGTGCCCAGGCAGAGCAATATCTGGTCGAGCAGTCCCAGGCAGAGCAATATCTGGTCGAGCAGTTGCGAAAAGGATTCGAGGCACATTAGTATCTGCTGTTGGGAGACATTTATTGCCGGCATTTGGCAGCAGCATCTCATGACGCACTGGGATACGAACACCAGCTGTGGCGACGCAAAGCCGAATTCGGCGCCGCTTTGACTCTTCGCCGCCGGCTGTGGCCTTCAACCCGCCTTCGTCTGGTGGTGCATTGGTGAGACAATGTAGAATCAATGTCTAGGGTGAAAATAACCGCCTCCATACTCACAGTTTGTGATTTTGCCACCAGCTGGCGTTACAACTAACAATTCCCTTAACTGAAAAAACACTACAAGTTATTTACGACCATCGCCGACTTCTGCTGTCTCAACTTGTTTTCGTCACCATCGATATATAAGTATATATATATATATATATATATATATACATACACACATATATATACATATATATACGTATATATATATCGGTGATATACATACATTCTCGTTCGGATGTAATTATGCATACATTTATTTATGAACACATCATTCGTGAATATGTGAACATGCGCCATGCGTTGAATCCACCAAAGATATTGTGGGGAGCGGCCGACTAATCGACTTACATAACCGAATTTTACTGACTGTCCAATTTGCTCAGACGTTCGTAAAAAAACACTGATTAATTGTTAGATGTCTTTTTTCCTCTTCATTTTCTTCGCCAGCAACATTTCTCATTCCTCTCCTGGTATGCATGTATGTATGTATGCATGCGTGTTTACATGTATACATGTATGTATGTATGTATGTATGTATGTATGTATGTATGTATGTATGTATGCATGCTGGTATGTATATATGTATTATGTATATGTATGTATGTATCTGGACTTTTAAAAAGCACATTTCAGCAACCCCTCAAAAGCGCTTGGAAAATGGTTGTCTAACGGATGAGTCCTGACAGCTAGAAAAAGAAGCTTGAGGCTCAAGCTTCTTTTTCTAGCTGTCAGGAGCAGAGTTTAAACAGAGCTCGAGTATCAACTGGACGGTTTTTCCAAAGGGACGAATCAACGCACGAGAGTGCACGATGCAGTTGTGTTGATGTGCGGCAGTGAGAGACCAGAAGATCTCCACGGGCGGTTGAACGAAGCGACCGGAGGCCAGACTGATCTGAAACCGGAACAAACAGCTCTCGTATACGTATGATGGAGCAGCCGAGCAACGAAGCTCGGCTAAGGAGGAAGATCCTGAATTTGATTTGGTAACCTATTTCTGAGTCCCTATCTTGTTTCCCTCCCCTCCATGTCATTCTATGTATATATGTATGTATGTATGTATTCTCTTTTCTGTTCCTGTATACTAATTTTCTTTCTGTGGCATATCTAACTGATCCATGATTGGTCCTCTTCTGCCATTTTGTCCTCCCGTGTGGGTACTATTATGTTTTCTCCTGTTCCAAGTCCTCCCGTGTTGGATAATTGCACACTGAGTACTTCCGTGTCGAGTCCTCGCGTGTTGGGTCCTACTTATTAGGTCTTCCCGTGTTGGCTACTCCCATGTTGGCTCCGATGTTGGATAATTGGATACTCTCATATGTTGGATACTTTCCTGTTGGGGAGTCCCGTATTGGGTACTCCCGTGTTGGGTACTCCCGCGATTGGTCTTCCATTTGTAAGTTCGCCTGTGCTGGATCAGCCTGGATGATGCCATATTGAGTCCCCCTCGTGTGCATACGCTTTACATATTGCCATATTGGTCTGCATGTCTTTTTCATTGCATACCACTCCACGGACACCCTGACACCAGTCACACCGCCATTTACATCATTACGTAAAACAATTAACAACAATCGGCAACGCTAGACAAACATTATATTGCTCCATTTACAGAGCTCTCACAGTCAGAAGCGTCATTTAATTAATCGCGTCATTCCCAGCGTTATAGCCGATCCTCGACCCACCCAGCCACCCAGCCACCCACCAACCACCGACATAAAGCAACACATCCCGTGGGTCAACTGACACCGTATTTCAGCGATTATCTTGCGGGTATACTGTCGACAGTCGGTCGGTGACGTATGACGCTAAATAACGCTTTCGAATTCAATTACTTTCCAGCGCGGTATTTATTCATGCGTCTGTCGACGAGCTCAAGCACAGCAGGGATCCATCAGTGACCGGTTCAAGCGTGACATCCATCCGTGTGTAAGTGACATCTGTCTCCACCGATGATCCTCTCTCCCTCCCTGCATCCCTGCCTGCCTGCCTGTCTCCCTCCCTCTCTCGTTGCCATTGGAGCACACCAATTGTGGATCTCCGCGTAAACAAACGCTTTGTCCGACACTCGATGCAGCTATAATGTGTTGTTAGACGGGCGACCATTAGGAGATTTACGGGATATAATAAGGGATGGAGACCCAATATTACAGGTCGTTCATTAGACCGAGTCACGGCGACACAACCAATCATTTTCTTAATGTTAAATACGTCCTGCTGCTGGCGAAACATAGTCCGCTCCTATAATATTCCACGTGAGACCAAAATAAACCGTTGCAGATAAAACCCCATTATAGCTCACCTCACTGCAGGCTCATAAATGCTGGACTCGATCACTTAACGTTTGAACTGACGCTGTAGCCTGGCTGCATGGATCTGGCCATTGCAGGGATCCTCGGCTGTAAGTTTTGTGCGCTTTGTCAGCTAATTTATGTCATCCAGGTTCAGAATCGGCTGACCACAACCTGTTGTAGCGATTTATTTCAATCAAATAACTTGTTTGCTATTTAGGCGATGTTAAAATGGTCTATGTGTGCAATTGAACCAACTCAATCATATTTCTTTATATTATGATATATTTATATTCCATCCACTTCCTTTAACGTTTATGAGACACGTAAATGTAAATGTATACGGTTTTATATAGCGACCGTGTAGGCCTACGGCCTCGACCCTGCTCATTTTTCAATGAATTGATCGGGTGAGATCCTTCACCACTGCTGCCTGTTTGAATGGGTGCCACGTCATTTAGGGTCCCCGTGTACGGACCATGCTGCCCCGAGCTTTAGGTATCTGAAATAAGCCACCTTCGAGAGGCGAACAAAATAGACCCCTACAGTAGGCCTAGTGACGTTTCGCCTTCATCATCATATTCATTTTATTATTGATCATGTACTGGTTGACAAACCGCAACCGTGGACAAGTTACACTGATTGAAAGTTAGCATAAAGGAAAGAATAATAACAGATTCGAGAAATAACCTATAAATATTGCTGTTAAATTTTGAATCGTTCAGTAGATGTCATTGTATATAATACGAGGTATATAGTTTTTGTAATCCTTCGGTGAGAGTTGAAAGGGGTGGGCACGAGGTCTAAGCCCTGGGCGCAGACTAACTCTAGATGGAAAGAGACTGTTCAGAACGTGGTCAGAATTCCATATTACCGCCTGGAGGAGTCGGTGCTCGGTTTGGTCAACTCGTTCCGCGACAGTCGGCGCACTGTCGGAAAGGTAGCCCACTCGCTTGAGTTTGGCAGTGAAGCGTTCAAGTCTCTGCCGCTCTGCTTTTGTAGCAAGGACCCACCAAGCCGGGGAAGCGTAAAGTAGGCGCGTCATAGTTGTGGCCTCAGCAACCGTTTGTATTCCTTTGGGGCTGAGTCCCTGAGACCGCAGGACGCGTATCGCATAGAGCGATGAGGCACATGAAGCCAAGACTTCGTCAATGTGGGATTTGACACGAAGATCACTTCGCAGGGTGACACCAAGTATTTTCATTGAATCGACGCGCTCGATTCCATCCAGCACTGGTGGGAGAGCTGTTAAAACCCGTCGTGCGACAATCTTCGATTTCTGGCATCGCTTTGCTTTTGACTGTTAGATTACGATGTTTTACTTTTGAGAAACCTTTAGTCTGGACAACAAAGCACGATTTCATAGCGCTGAATATTTATTTGTGAAACAATATAACTGGTGATTAATTAAATTAGCCCGTTTGATTGTCGTTGCAGAATAATCTAGACGACATTCCTAAGAACCATTTGAACTTAAATCATTCGTCACAGGCAACAATACTTAGTTACGTAATCGTTACGTCACTCCATGACGTAATCCAGCATTCCGATTACAAGATGACGTCAACCGGAGTCCAAATGACTGCGGGCGACCAGATGACGGGACGGACGGTAATCGTGTCAGGAACCATTATGGATCCACCGACAACACCCTCAGCAGAAGCCGATGCAGCAGCTGTCGCAGTGGGCGTTACCCTCCATCGAACGACGGTTCCATGGCTGGCCGGTTGTGTGATCGCTGTTCTCGTTCTTGCAGGGGTGTGCGCAGTTGCCGCTGCCGTTTACGCATATATCTACTACACGCGCATCAAAACGAGGCGGCCAAGCGAAACTTCGCGAGGAGCCACACGGAAACGAAAGTACGAAAAGCAGGCGTCGCATGAACCAGCAGCAGTGACGCCCGACAGATCTCTATCGACACATATTTTTATGTTTAAAAGCTAGTGGCAGGAATTTTCTACGCATATATGACATCATTTATTAAAGTATATAAGCCCACGAGGACTAGGCCTTCGCATTATGATTACGTAGGCCTGCATGCATGAGGTGGAGTAGGAGAATATTAACCGCTGAAATTAGCTGCATAATCTAAAAGTGAGTTGTCATACTTCTATGTTGTCGCTTTCTGTCTCGTTTTTCTTATTACTGCAATGTTGTACGGCCATGTGTTGGAAACGAAATTAGCAGCTGTAGTCCATTCTGAGAGTTGGGCTTACTGTTTGCTCGCTTGGTGGAATGACCATGTTTGGAACATTCTGGCTTCAAGTTCCAAATAAGTTCTCCTGAAAATTGTGTTGCTGGAAAAGGGTCTCAGACAGAATACACAAGAAGACATCATGTAGGCTACTCGCGTAGACTTGAATTCCACGAATCAGCAGATCCCCATGGGTCACAGAGCCTATTGTTGTCGTCCCGGTTGGCTCAAATTTTTGAATGATACGGATTATTATTACAGCAATAAAATGAGAACAGTAATTTTCAAATATTAACAAATTAAAAATGAAGATTTTGCTAGCGACAATGAGATTAATAAATATTAATATTAAATTAAGTACGATATCAATAAATAAGCCTCATAAATAATAGTAATAGTAAAATAATTACAATGCAAAAAGTATCTTAACAATGCTGATGATTAGATAAATTAAAGCGGGTGATTATAAATATAATGCATACTCAACGATGACAAAGAGAAACAACATGTAACCACAGTATAAATAATTACACAGTACGTCGACTCGCATTGCTAACTGTTGACTAGTTTTTGGGGTGACGTCATCTTGAAACAGAGCTTATGAATTATAGATTTAAGCTGAAATTAACGTTAAAAATAATATTGTTAATTCTAATGAAGTTCTCGGTGTTGTTTTAACGTTTAAAAAATATTTTATTTGATGGATTCCGGTGTATCGGCGTGTAGTCCTCAATGTTGTTGTAACGTTTAAAAAATATTTGATGTGATTGTTTCCGGTGTATCAGCATGGAAACGTTGTCTTTCAAGATGGCGTTTGGTCACACATTCTGACTGCTGCAGAGGCCGGGAGTCGACGTACTGTGTAATTATTAATACTGTGATGTAACGCTACACCACAGTATAAATAATTGCACAGTACGTCGACTCCCGGCCGATGCAACAGTCAGAATGTGTGACCGACTGCCATTTTGAATACGAGCTCTTACACGTCGATAAAAATAAGGTAGGCCTAATTGATAATTTGCTGACTGACGAACCACATCAGGCGAGATGAGAACCAAGTGAGTCAACATCAGAAGACCACTTCCTTTTCAGTTACAGAGTTCACTAAAGGAGACAGGCTAGCCCCTCTCGTAATTAAGTCCTCACGTATCCGCTCCTATTGAATCAGTAGGCACAGGTAACAACCAATTGGAATCCACCGTGCCCCTATAGGCTATAGCAACAACTGGTCCAATTCTCGTTGTAATTAGTGGTAGACAGTCAGAGAGGCAGACAGTCGGACAGGAAGAGTGAGTCTCAGCCAGAGCAGACTTTCTGAGGTCTGGCTACGATGGGGAAGTATTGTAGCTAGACCAACCTCCCAGAGGCATGCTAATTCACATCAAGCGAGTTGAAACGACAAGGTTTTACAACGTCTAATAACTAGAGACACTAATATTATTCGCTTGGGCAGATTAGAGTAGATCATGATTTGTCGTTGCTGTCGTAATCAACGTAACTCTCGCCATCATCGAACTTATTGTGCTCATATACTCTCGTATGGATTCTGGTGGTGTACGCGCTTTCAAGAATACAATGACAATAAAACCTAAAGGAATATTCGTGTCCTGCTTGTGGTCCAGTGGTTGCCCTTCTAGACAGACAGCGGACAGCACGGTGATAGATTGTTACAAATAAAACTTTACTTTCCTTACAAGAACTTGTTATATAGTTAGCCGGAACTATGCATAACCTTCGGAGCTGTAGTCTTTAAAATATCTGCAACTTTCTAAGTCAAACTTCTCAGAAAGGCAATTATTAGATTATCATACTTGGACGTTCAGTTTGATAAGTTTTTTGTAGACATATCGAGGTGAAATTTAGTGAATTTTTTCGAATATTATCTTGAGAAAATATAATAGCGCATTTTGTCAAGAAACCATAGATTTCGTATATTTTCTCCACTGGTCACAATGTATAATTCAAGAACTCAGAGCAAATAAAACACACTATTTGTCTTAATTTTTTCCATGATAAACTAAATTTGTATGTATATATGAACCTATATAAATGTCTTTATCTCTTAATGTAATACAGAACTGAATAAGACGAGTTTAAGAGAAAGAAGAAGTCGCAGCCCAAAAGGCGTGAATACATCGTTCACTTGTGTTGAGCTTCACTGAGCTTGTTCCACTGAACGGATTAGAATGTCGTGTACCTGAAAAAAGAATTAGGCCCCTATTACTCCTGTATTTCTCACCAAGATTAACACTTTCAAAGTTGCCTCAGTAACCAACTGCAGTCTATCTTAAACGCTGCGGATCGTCTGTATGATTGGAGATATAGGCTACCTAAGTTTGATCACACACACGCACACGCACGCACACGCACGCACGCACACGCACGCACGCACGCACACGCACATATATAGATTCAGACAGAGGGAATTACACAGACGCATATTGAGTTTTAAGATAATGCTCATGCGTCATTGCCTTGTGGGCTGTGCTCCATCTTTTTATTATAGGGAGTTGTGTGTCTCTGTAGGCCTACCCCGGTTGACAGTTGACAAGCGCGACAGAATCCGCCTAAGCTGGTAGTCGTCTGACAAACGTGCTGGATCCCGTTCTCTGTCTGTCTGTCTGTCTGTCTGTCTGTCTGTCTGTCTGTCTGTCGGTCTCTCTCACGTTCTCTCTCTCTCTCTCTCTCTCTCTCTCTCTCTCTCTCTCTCTCTCTCTCTCTCTCTCTCTCTCTCTCTCTCTCTCTCTCTCTCTCTGCGCCCTCTGCCTCAATGTCTACCGTTTATATAGCCCTACCGAAAACCAACAGCGTTCCTTTACATATCGCCGGTCGGTCTCTCTGCATGTGCATCTGCCAACTTCCCACGCTCAGACTGTAGGCCTGAATTCCTATAAAAACTGGCCACCCACTGGCAAGGTGATTAATGACGAGTCCAGACGGGAGCAGAATGCAGCTTATCGGCCATACACATGCAAAGATACATACATGCATACATGCATTCATACATACATATCAATCAACCTATCAAATTGAGTTTATGCAGCACCCCTGTAAGGTCTCCACTCTAAGGCTCTCCCGACCCAGGCCAAGAGGGAAAAAGCAGTCTTGCGGAGCCCGCAGAACGGCGAGGGAAGAACCCGAGGGAGGCAGCGCTCCTCCAGAGGGAGCCGGTGCCAAAGTCGCGTTGTTCGCGAACTTGTCTCAGCAGCCAAATTCTCGTCTCTGAAAGCTCTTTTACAGAATTTCTATGCCAAGCAGTGAATAAATTCTTGCACCGCAAAAAAATGCAGTACACTACAGAGCTCCGGAAAATCAGTTCACTTTCACACGCGGGATATTCGTAGAATGAAATCTGATATGCCTCAAGCTGTTTTATTTCACTAGGCTCTGCCCTGGCTTCTCACCGACTCGACTATTGTCATGGGCGTCCACATAAATTTTTGTAGGGTGAGGGTGCAAAATTTAGTAGGGGGTACAATGACGTTTTTGCATAGGAAGAACACAGAACACGTGACAACTTTAAAAAATAAATAATGGTCAAGGACTTTACCCAAATAATTATTTGTTCGCATTGAAAATCGTGTTTGGACTTTTGCATTAATCATAATAATCAAAGGATTCTATTTTTGTAAAATATGCGCAAAACTCTTGCCCCCTCCGGACGCCCATGACTGTTGCAACTCTTTTGTCATTGGTATTGTTAAAAGATATTTTTGCACAAACTACAGATGCCTAGAAAATCTCGGACATAACGGAAACGTAAAAAAATCAGCATTTTAGGGTACATCATTATTGCATTCATACACTGCATGTCACCCATCCAGCAGAGAATTCAGTTTGAAATATGCCTTATAGTGCACAAGGTGTGGGTCGGAAGTGCCTCTGAATCGTTGAGTGGCGCTTTTAGAAATGTTCGATTTAAATTACAATTACAAAGATTATTCAGTCGACCAGTCTCAGCTGGTCATGTTTCAGCATCTTAGAGAGCTTTAAAAGGCGCAATATAAATGTTCGGATACACATTTACGCAGGAAAACAGTAACGGCCATAAAAGCACAGTTTTGATCGTACGAATATTATAAATCCACTTCCAAACTTGATTAGACAGAACCGATGGAGATTCATATATTTACCTGAGCATGTGGCTTGGCTGACAGAAGATATATCAGAGCGTCTGTTATATCACTCACATCCAGATACTGAAACGCAGATACATCTCTATATAGCTTAAACAGTAAACATTATACATCCTTACATAAAGACTTATTTTCACTGATCCGTCTGCATGGAAACTTGTTTCTACGGAAGTACAAATATTGAACAGCTGGCTTAGATTATTAGAAGATTGCAGAAGAGAGACTGAACGAAGGAAAGACAGAGTAGCTCATGATCGGCGGATAAACAGATCACTGGCTGAGAAGAGTGCCGTCTTCCACAGACCACATTGCAAATGGATGTTCTGCCATCTACGAGGTTTTACTAAGTGGTGTTCGGGTTCGTAGGTTGCGAGCCTCGTCACCTCTCGTCGCTCATCTTCTCTGACGCTCCACGTAGTCCATGGAGGAACTCCTAACACGGTGCCTACCATCAGACCTGGATTGGAACCCATTGGTTGGGCTCTGCTTGTGTGCAGTAACCCGACATTCTTCTATTAATTTATAAACTCTGCTCTGTTAATTAACTATTGCTCGTTTTGTTCTTCGTGACTTTAAAATCATTTAAGTTGGCACAGGCAGCGCTTTTATGGGCTAAATAAAGGCGCTATAGTAAATAGCCAGATATACATGTATGCATCAACAGGAACACTGGTGCACCGACAGACAGACAGACAGACAGACAGACAGACAGAAGGCGTTTACCCGATAGGCAGGAGGTTCGCCTGCGGACGTCATATCCGTGTAAACATTCGCTGGACTAATGCTCTGCAACGAATTATGCAAAAAATCTTATACAGGTGGGTGCAGATGCATGATAGATGGAAGGATGGATGAGGTTGATGTATGGATGAATGAGTGGATGGATGGATGAATGGTTGAACGGATGAATGAGTGGATGAATTGATAGAATGAGAAACTCGTTCGCCTAAACGAATTAAGATGCAATCGATGTAAAAATATATCCTGCTTTTCTTCCATGTTCACACCCTGCAACTTTGTCAAAGGCCACTCCTCTTTTCGATCAGCATCTGCTGAAAAGTATGTTGTTCGTGGTACACATCTTGTCTTTGACCGACGTTCATTCACAGTTGCTAGTCCCCCACCCCACCCCCATCTGGAAGTCTCTACTTTCTCATGTTCGCAACTCTCTTAGCGAGACTGTCTTTCGCTCTAGCTTACCTCTTCCAGTGTATACCTATTGCTATTATTGTTTGCCCAGCTTCAATGTACACGTCTGAAGTTTGTAAGGAGGACATTATCAAATTACACTTTTCGCATTGTATTGTAATGCATTGTGTGTGCATAGGTCGAGATGACATGTTAAGATGCTCAAACACCTGCAACCCGCGGAAAGCATGGAGATTGTTTGGAGAAATCAATAATTCAGGGTAGATTTCGATCTCGAACACATGGAAGTTCGAGAACATCCTTCATGGATGTATAACATAACGAGTTGGACAATAGTCTACTTTTTATCATTTACTAAGAACAACGGACGACAGAAATACTTGGAGTTCATGTTGCGGTCAACCTTTGAAGCGTAGACGGCTAAAGACAATACAACCCGCAAGATGGAATCCACAAAATGGAATCACAGAGGCCTATTTTTCAATGATGCGTGACGGGAAAGACAATGACTTATGATAATGATCAAATACTCAACGGCAACTCTGATGTGGCTGTTGGCTTGTCTGAGTTCACCGCGAAGACCGTCCGTCAGAGCTCTGACCGACTGCTTCGTTCCAGCATAGAAATGCTCTTCCTTATTCGTCAAACGATGACCGGACATACTGAAATCACGTTCTCACAGCTATATCCAGTAAATACAGATGCGATATTTTACACAAGTTCACTTTATCATGACAAGAACTACGTTAATTGTTTAAGTTAAAATTACAAATTAGCAAACAACGAAGTAATAATCTTGATATGTAACATAAGCTTTTAAAAACGCTATTTTATGCTGTTTCCAAACAGTTTGTTTGACCTTGCTCTTTCGTATCGTTTTATGCTTCGAATCTCTTAAAAGCAGCAGATCTCACAGAGTGGCATCTGGTAATTGTCTAGCATTTCTATTTTAACACTGACCTTGAGCTAAACGTAAACAGCCCAAAATATTCAAAATGCTATGTATGCCTTCGTAGATGCGAGTTGTACTGAAGAGATGTTTAATAAACATTGTTTATGCATCTCTGTGTGTAGTCGTCTCTATACCTGCTGATGTGCACAATTTGACCGTCATCAACCTTTCGCTCTTGCATTGATTTCACGGCTTCTCTCGTGCATATGCACAACGCCAGTACATTCACCTACACAAAGGTATAGTCATCTGCTGCATACCACTATAATTAATTATTCATCCACATGTAAGCATTATTCACGATTATATACATATGCTCACATACGAACAAGTTTCAAGCATATTCGCGTACATTAGGCCTAAGTACGACCAATAACTTGTAGGCTTAAGTAGGCCTATATTCACCTAAGCATAGGCATATTTACATAATTTACATTAGTGCATCAAGCAATAGGCGTATAGGACCTACATTCAGAGCACTTTAAAAAGTTACATGTAATGCATAAATCACGATCTTTTATTAATTTACTTTGAAACCAAAATCAAAACTAACCGAAATGTATATGTTTATGTAGCCTGTGTTTGTATGAGTGTGGCCGCGTGTATGTTACAGTATGTAGGCCCTATGTTGTTATATAGGCCTATTGCTTGCATTGGCTACATTGATATACTCGTAAAGTCAGGTGGCAGATGAATAATTAGAGAAGTTCTGCTTGACCAAGTTGTGTACAAGGAGTGGTATTAGTTGCCAATCTATATAAACTTTAAAACGTTTAGGACTGTTGAAGACGTTGTTTCTTTTGTGTGGACGGTCGTCCTGCTGTGTGGTGGGCTGTCGAGAAGAGCTTTTCGAAAGGTATAAATGATGTATAGTATTATGTTGTAAATAAATGTATTTTATCGTAACCCAAGCCAGTAGCGATATTTTTCTTTAGCGGACCTTCTAATAATGTATACATGTATGTGTCTGTGTGTATGTATGTATGTATGTATGTATGTATGTATGTATGTATGTATGTATGTATGTATGTATGTATGTATGTATGTACGTACGTACGTATACGTACGTACGTACGTACGTACGTACGTATGTATGTATGTATGTATGTATGTATGTACGTACGTACGTATACGTACGTACGTACGTACGTACGTACGTACGTACGTATGTATGTATGTATGTATGTATGTATGTATGTATGTATGTATGTATGTATGTACGTACGTACGTATACGTACGTACGTACGTACGTATGTATGTATGTATGTATGTATGTATTGTTAGACTTTATAACGACTGCATTTATATTCTTTGTTCGATAGATGGCTACAGGCCTATGACTCTAGGTTCTGTAGCTACTCTATGTTCCTTTTCCGTGATGGCGTCGTAGTGAAGTTCTAAGGACTGATAATGTTTGACTGAGTAAACGAACCTTTTACATTAAAATAAAACGCTTAATCTATCATGTATGTATGTATAGTTTCAATCATTGAAAGCTTATAAATACGTCTAGCATTTCTCTCCATTGTTCCGTGGTTCCCTCCAGCAGAGTTGACCAATGCCCGACTCCAGCGTTGTTGACACATAGGTCGACGCCACCATGTTGCTTTCTGATGAATTCGAACATGTTCAGAATTTCTTCTTCTTTCCTCAGGTCACACTCGACGGGGATCACTTCCCCCGGAAGTCCATCGCTCCTCAACTGATCCTTCAATTCCTATACATATATATATATACGTATGTATAATGTGTGTACGTGTGTATGTATCTATGTATATAATAATATATATATATAATCAGAACAGATCTAATTGGACTTACTAAACTCATTTCCAATAGAAGCACAGGCAAGCATGGTCTATGTGTGTATGTATGTACGAATATCTGATCGCGTGTATGTTATTAGGCTGTAGCTGGCGATGCGTGCATATAATATCCTGATAATCTACTTCAAGCGATACATTGCAGGAGCCTATATATTATAGTCATTATACACATTCATTTGGGATTCCTTGAGATTTGGGCATTCACAGCAGTTAAAGTGGGTGGGAACGCGTGGGAACGGCGTTCCCACTGCTCTCGAAATTCTTTGCTTGCGTTCCCACTGCTCACGCATGCGTTCCAATGAAGCTCTTCTTTGGCGTTCCCACTGCTCACCCAAACCACTTCATCCACTGGGCATTCAACATACACTGTATGGTCAGAGGTTTCCAGTGACCCACGTTCCCTCATAACTATGAACAGAATTTGAAAGACGTCGAACCGCTCTTCTTCGTATTATTCAGGTTAATATGTGGCCCACTTCAGACATAAAATGCTTTATTGTACCATCAGATTAATGCAGAAGACTTCAGTCGATGGGTCACCAACGCCAAACCGCAAAAACTGGGAATTAACATACTACTAAGGGTCAGATCGGCAAGACATAGAGTCTCTGGAGCAGATTAAAGAGCACATTGAAAAGATGAGTAACACTGCGATTGAAAAAGCGAAGACCCAGAAGAACTAACAGACCAAGAGGAACATTTCCGACTGCGCCAGTCAAGGTCATTGTGCCCACAGTGAGTCGTCGTTTTACCACTGATGGCAAGTGTTGGGAGAACTTGGGACACAGCGTGCGTGCGTGCGTGCGTGCGTGCGTGCGTGCGCGTGTGTGTGTGTGTGTGTGTGTGCGTGTGTGTGTGTGTTTAACGAATGTGGCTGTCAAGGCCAGAAATGGCTTCTGTGGAGAACAATATTACGATCATCTGTTTAACTTACTTCGCACACCGTTAGTGAAACATGTTTAGCTTATCTCCGTATACGACACTCATCAGGTTTGTTACATCAATGGGGGATTAGGAGGGATGATTAACGTACGCGCACCAACCTAAACTAGATGGGTTGGCGTTTTAAATTCATTCATAGGCCTAATCATTTGTTGTGTAGGCCTATCTATGTCATCTAGAGCTATTAAATCCTACCTTTATTTTTTGGACATTTCGCGCACATGCGACCACTTTCATCCCGTGTCTAACCAGTTCCCGGACTATACCGGCTCCGATGCCTCGGGAAGAACCCGTAACGAGAGCCACCCTTCCCTTCCACCTGTCCATCTCAGTTACGTCTGAGGAATGAATCGATGGCCGATTATTAAACGTTAGCTCAGGCGTACACCTCCTGCTATAAATAGACTTTTGACCCAGACCTACTTTCTGCACATCTGTTATGGACACGTTCTACTTCTACAGTTGCACTATGAAGCTATCCTTGTTGCCTGTGGATTGTGCGAAGAGTGATCAAGGTCTATCTGGTCTGTACAAATCATGGCCTGACCCTCGATAAGGTTTATATGCATAGACCTGCCTTCTGTTTTCTATATAAGGCGTTCGCCAGTATACAGTAAACTTTGAAAGCATTTTGAACTTCGACCAGCGATTAAAAGTTCACCCAAGGACAAAATGCTATTCGAAAAACAGCTTCAAAAGGGATTATCAATAAATGAGCATGTAGCCTCATCTGAAGTAGTGGCATCCTAAACAGTATTCAAGCACCAGAACCAGTATGTAGGTTAACTGCGAGAAAAGAGGAAATTCTCCGACGAAAAAGCCGTCGCAGACCAACAGCTGTATGTCTTCTAGGGTGCGGTATTTATAGGCTGACGATTGACGTTGTCACTTATTAGAATGCTGCATACACCCAATGACGGAGCTGCACTGTGATGGCGGATACAGGCCGTCATTCAAAAAGCCTTTGATTAGTATAATTATTACAACAGTCCTAGACATTGGCGTAAACTTGTCCAGAATATCGGGTGGGGGGGGGGTGGGATTTGGTTATTCATTCTACACTTGTTGCATTGGGTGTACAGTCCATCTCAATCATTGGAGGCACGTGCTCGGCTGCTCCCCTACCCCGAGTCTACGCCTATGGTCCCACATACCAACTGGATGCCCTCGGATAAGGAAGAAGGCAGCGGGAGATAAGCAAGAAAGATATATTCATCCGGCCGGGCGACATGATACAATGGCGTCGTAGATTACATGAGGCTGATCAATCGCCTAGGCTATACCCCACACTTTCCAGGCGAATGGCTCTTGGAATATTTCGCCTATGACTAAAACATTTGGCAAGAATCGTTTTTGATATCAATTCGTATGCGGCAGAGGTCACGAATGTGTATGAAGTATGAGCGCGGAAGGCTGGAGATGTGGTTAGAGAAGGAGAGGTGTGGATCAAAACTAATTCCAAGATTGCGAACAGGGGAGTCGAAGGTGAAGGTATACGATAAGAGATGAAGAGTTTGTCGATAGGTGCATGGAAGGGTCAGGGATTTTCTTGATTTGATCAGAAAGGCCTAGGATGATGAATTCGGTTTTGGCATGGTTAAGGCAGAGGAGATTAGATGACATCCATTGAGAGATTTGGTTAACCACATTGAGTAATTGTGTGATGGAGGTGGAAAAGTGCTTGTGAAGAAGGATATGAAGAGTTGGGTGTCGTCTGCGTAGAGATGGTGGTCAACAGAAGAGGTTTTTATGAGATGGCTTAAAGGTGTGGTATACAGGATGAAGAGGAGTGGACCCAGGACGGAGCCTTGAGGGACGCCACAGGAGACAGGGAAGGGTTGCGAGCAGTGGCTGGAGGCTTTGACAGAGAAGGATCAGGAAGACGAGTAGGACTGGAACCAGAGTAGAGCAGTGCCAGAGACACCAAACCAAGGAGGTAGTCGATGAAGAAGGAGGCTGTGATCGGTGGTGTCGAATAAAATAAGTTAAAAGAAAGATAAGTTAACGAGCGAGTAGACCTGGGTGGTTGGCGGGTGAAGGGCTAGCGAATGTGTTATTGTTCGATTGGGCAGGTAAGAGTAGATTATGATTCGTCATTGCTGTCGTAATGAACTCTCGCTGTCATCGAACTCATTGTGCTCA
This sequence comes from Allolobophora icterica, assembly GCA_963556255.1. Classification (NCBI taxonomy): domain Eukaryota; kingdom Metazoa; phylum Annelida; class Clitellata; order Crassiclitellata; family Lumbricidae; genus Allolobophora; species Allolobophora icterica. The sequence goes on from OY744605.1 coordinate 49,474,174, forward strand.
TATACTCTCGTATGCATTCTGAAGGTGTATATGTACGTTCAAGAAGACAATGACAGTAAGTGATAAAGGCATATTCGTGTCCTGTTCGTGGTCAAGTGGTTGCCCTTCTAGACAGACAGGGCGTAGCGTTGTGATAGAATATTTAACAACTGAAACTTTCCTTTCCTTACAACAACCTGTCATGGAAAACAATGTCATGTAGGCGTACAAATATTTAGCCGTAACTATAACATAACATAACATAACATAACATAACATAACATAACATAACATAACATAACATAACAACATAACATAACGTTTATTGGTCCAAAACTGCAGATATTAAATTTTTTCCTAGACTGTAACAGCAAACTCTAAACAATCATCTCAATAACAAACAGAAATAGGCCTAATAGTAATTCTTAAATAAATCAGTTCCTATTCAGGTTAAGAAGAAAACTCTGTTTGTTTAGGGTAATCAATCAAGTAGAAAAGAAATATGCAAGAAGTAGTCTTCGAGGTATAAGGAGTAGGATCTCAATGGGATGCTCAGAAGGGAAAAATTCCAGCTGGGTAGAGCAACCCTAGTTCAGTAATCAATAACGACGTCATAATTAGTACTTCTTTACTTTATTAATGCTGAGCCATGCTAGTCAGGACCAATAAACGACCATTAGCCACTAGAGGGATGTTCTAGATCTGACAATGAGGAGACTGAGATGCCCTCCGAGAGCAGTCATTTCCTGAGATGGTTTTTGAACAAACTGAGGGTTGGAGGAAGTTTGGCATAATTTATATACATAATTTTCGTACCTGTGATTTTCAAAATATTCGCAACTTTCTAGATCGATTCTCTCAGAAAGGCAATTTTTAGATTATCATACTCGGACGCTTAGTTTGATAAGTTTTTGTGGACATATTGAAGTGATATTTGGCGAATTTTTTCCCAATAGCATCAGAATATACCAGTGCGCATTTCGTCAAAAGATAACAGATTTTCTCTCATCGGGTCACAAATATATTATTAGTCTTTAACTCTCAGTGTAATAGGCTACAGAACTGTAGAAGACGAATAAGTCTATATAAGTAGCAGCCCAAAAGGTGTGAATACATTGTTCACTTGTGTTGAGCTTCACAGAGCTTGTTCCACTGAACGGATTAGAATGTCATGCACCTGAAAAAGAATTATTACACCAAGATTAACACTTTTACAGTTGCCTCAGTAACCAACTCAGTCTATCTTACACGCTGCGGATCGTCTGATTGGAGGATACATATAGGCTACCTAAGTTTGATTATATATTTTAGAAAGCCTAATACCAGTGACAAAAGAGTTGCAACATTCGAGTCGGCAAGAAGCCATATATACAGGGGCGTCTACACCATAGAAACCTTGGAGCAAATGCTCCATTCAAGAAATAAGGGGGGAAAATCTGTCAGTGTGTGTGCCACCATTTTAGGTGGGAAGGAACGGGAAGGGGGGAAAAAGAGGGGAAAAGGGACGTTGCTCCAATGACTTAGGGGGGGATAGACGCCTCTGCATATATATATATATATATATATATATATATATATATATATATATATATATATATATATATATATATATATATATATATATATATATATATATATATATATATACATCCCCGTTTTTGCGGTTAGGCGTTGGTGAGCCATCGACTGAAGCCTTCTGCATTAATCTGATATATATATATATATATATATATATATATATATATATATATATATATATATATATATATATATATATATATATATATATAGAGTTTTAGGAATAGTTAAGCGAGTATGATACGTGGAAGCCCATGAAATATTACAGTACGATATATGAGGGTATATTAAATATATATATATATATAATATTATATATATATATATATATATATATATATATATATATATATATATATATGGCTTCTTGCCGACTCGAATGTTGCAGCTCTTTTGTCACTGGTATTAGGCTTGCTAAAACATGCTTGCACAAGCCACAAATGTCTAAAATAATTTCTCGGCAGAGACGTAAGAAAAAGCAAAATATCAGCATATTACACCATTATTGCATTCATACACTGCATGTCACCCATCCAGCAGAGAATTCAGTTTGAAATATTCCTTATTATAGTGCACAAGGTTTGGGTCGGAAGCGCCTCTGAATCGTTGAGTGGCGCGTTTATAAATACTCGATTACAATAACAATTACAAGGGCATAATATGCAAGTCAGTCGACCAATCTCCGCTCATTAGGCCTGTTCTCTGAAAACGTTTAGACACTTTTATAACTGCCAGATGGTCACGTTTTAGCATCTTCAGAGCTTCTTAAAGGCTCAACATGAATGTTCAGATACAAATTTAAGTAGGAAAAAGTAACGGCAATTAAAGCACAGATTTGATCGTATCAATATAATATATCCACTTCCAAACTTGGTCAGACTGGACCGTTGTAGAGATTCATATATTTACCTGAGCATGTGGCTTGGCTGATAGGAGATATATCAGAGCGTCCGTTACATCACTCACATCCAGATACTGAAACGCAGATACATCCATACACGTATATAACCTAAATATTATAATCCCTACATAAAGACCTATTTGCACTGACCCGACTGCATGCAAGCTTGTTTTTGTACGGAAGCACAAATATTGAACAGTAGGCTTAGAAGACTGCAGAAGAAAAAAAGACCGTACGAAGGAAAGACACAGTAGCTTATGATCGGGGATGAACAGATCACTGGCCGAGAAGAGTGTCGTCTTTCTCATGGAGACCCGGTTGCGAATGGGGGATTACTAAGCTGTGTTTGGGTTCGTGCGTTGCGAGCCTCGTCGCTCATCCTCTCTGACGCTCCAAGTAGTTCAGAAACTCCGAACACTCCAGAACACGGCATCAGATCTGGATTGGAATTTATTGGTTGGGCTTTGCTTGTGTGTAGGAACTCGACAGTCTTCTAGTAATCGAAGCACTGCTCTGTTGTTAATTAACTATTGCTCTTTCTGTTCGTAGCACACTTTAAATTCATTTAAGTTGGCACAGGCAGCGCTTTTATGAGCTAAATAAATGCGCTATAGTAAATATCCAAATATATACATCGACAGAAACACTGGTGCACCGACAGGCAGACAGACAGACAGACAGACAGGCAGACAGACAGGCAGGCAGACAGACAGGCAGACAGAAGGCGTTTACCCGATAGGCAGGAGGTCCGAATACGGTCGTCATATCCGTGTAAACATTCGCTGGACTAATGCTCTGCAACAAATTATGCACAACAATATCATACAGGTGGGTGTATAGATGCACGATAGATGGAAGGATGGATGAGGTTGATGTATGGATGAATGAGTGGATGGATGGATAGATAAATGGATGGATGGATGGATGAACGGATGAATGAGTGAATGAACTGATAGAATGAGAAACTCGTTCGTCTAAATGAATTTATAGTCGGAGATTTATTATGCTTGTCCCCTCTCCAAAAAATCTCAGCGTCTGACGTGAAGGTTAACATTTTGCTAGACCACGACGTCATGCACTTCACAACTCTGCTCCACCAATGATTCTTATGAAATCTACATCCAAACACTGTGAACTTGAACCTGCATGGCTTCTAAAATCGCAACCTCACTTCTTTGCCATTATCATAGCTTTCCTGATTAACCTTTTCTTTCCACTGGCATACTTCCTAACTCTTGGAAGACGACAGTTAGTCGTCCTCGTCTCAAGAAAATTGATCTCTATCCTAACTAAAGGCCAATCTCTAATGTCTCTTTCCTATCTAAGATGATAGAGAGAGCAGTCAACACTCAACTGCACTCTTACCTCTCTGGAAACAACCTACTTCCGCCTCTTCAGTCGGGATTCAGGCAATTCCACTTCGCGGAGATAGCCACTGCTGCTGACAAAGATTTTTACTGCCACAGATTTCCCGCGCTGCCTTCGACTGACTATAATCCCTGTATCCGACTGAAAATCTTGCAACAGTTCTTTGGAATCTCTGTTACTATCCTCAATTGGTTTGTTTCTAACCTCTCTAATCGGACTCATAGCAGCCATTTCTCGGGCGGCGTGCTTGTTTCGCCTCAGAAGAATCTAACAGGTGCATGCGCTCTATTCTGGATTCAGAATCGCAGAAAACACTGTCACGACGCCTTATCCTGACGCGACGCGACTACTGCAACTCTATACTCTATGGCCTCCCTGAATGCACAGGCTGCAATGCTATGTCTTGGACTTTCGTACCGAGACCGTATCACACCTGCTCTTCGTTCTCTACACTGGCTTCCAGTCTGTGAGCGTATCCGCTTCAAGCTGGCACTCCTCATGCACAAAGCACGTACACGTACATCATCTGTCATCCTACTTTTCTTCCATGTTAAAGGATGTTCCTCTTTTCGATCAGCATCTGCTGAAAAGTATGTTCTTCCTGGTACATGTCTTGCTTTGACCGGCGTTTTTTCACAGTTGCTGCATGGTCCCTCTGTTTGGAACTCTCTACCTCCTCGTGTTCGCAACTCTCTTAGCGAGACTGTCTTTGGCTCTAAACTGAAAAGGTGCTTCCTCCAGTATACCTAATATTATGGCTCTTAATGGTTGACCAGCTTCAATGCGCAATTCTGAACTTTATAAGGAGGACATTATCAAATTACACTTTTTGTATTGTATTGCATTGTATTGTATTGTATTGCGTGTGCACTGTGCATAGGTCGAGATCACATGTTGAGATGCTCAAACACCTGCAACCTGCGAAAAGCATGGAGATTGTTTGAGAAAGCAATAATTCAGGGTAGATCTCTTGAAATCGAGCACATGGAAGATCGAGAACATCCTTCATGGATGTATAACATATATAGGACTTGGACAATAGTTTGCTTTTTATCACTTACTGAGAACAACGGAAGACAGAAATACTTGGAGTTTATGATTCGGTCAACCTTTGAAGCGAAGACGGCTAAAGATAATACAACAAGAGAGTTGCGAACATGAGGAGGTAGAGAGTTCCTTATAGTAACTAGCAGTGTTGGGTAAACTCACACAAGAAATGAGTTAAATCAAAACTCAACTCACGCACCTCAAAATGAGTTTAAACTCAAACTCAACTCATCCTAAATGAAATGAGTTAACTCAAACTCACTTGTTAAATGAGTTAACTCATAAACTCACACGTTTCATACTAGCACGTGCTAATCGAGCAACAATTTTTCCATCACGCCTACTTGTAACAGAAAAATTTTTTCCATCAAGAATACACGGTACTTCAGCCATGTTGTTCTTAACTGTTCACAATATACAAAATATGCAATGCTTAAATACTGTCCGCTAGCAGTGTTTACGACCCTCCCTGCCGTCACCACTCACCAGTATGGAAAGCCGACGATATAAAAAAGGCTTGTTTCAACATAATATGTGCCGAGTGCCGAAGAGTGAGTTGAGTTTAAAATAATTGACAGTTAGGGCCTACAACTCAAACTCACAGAAAATATGAGTTAACTCAAACTCATAACTCACACTCTTTAAGGTGAGTTAACTCAAACTCATAAATCACAGCAAGTGAGTTAACTCGTGAGTTTAAACTCATATGAGTTAACTCATACCCAACACTGGTAACTATTAGTATAGGCTAATATCACTTTTGCCATACCTTTCGAAATTTTTTGAAAAAGTCGTTCATAGAAGGCTAACGTCATACTTAACATCAAAGAAAATGTTATTTAAAGGCCAACATGGCTTTCGCTAAGGTCATTCTATTTACTGGCCGTACTAGAAATGCATGACAAAATCTCCAAAGCTATGGACAACAACCACTTCTCTATGGGTGTCTTTTTTTATTTATCTAAAGCGTTTGATACGGTGAACCATGATATTCTGATTAAAAAAAACTTGAACATTATGGTGTTAGAGGAGTTTGTCTTGACTGGCTTTCTGATTACTTAAGAAATAGAAGGCAATATGTCTCATATAATGTGCATACTTCGTATGTGTCTGATGTTAGGCCTACCTGCGGTGTACCACAGGGTTCTGTTTTAGGCCCTTTGCTGTTTTTGATATGTGAATGACATCTCAAACGCCTCTTCATTACTGCAGTTTGTTATGTTCGCTGACGTACTAATGTGTTTATGTCAGATAAATCCATTGATGTGCTGGTTAATAAAATTAATGCCGAATTAAGACTAGGCCTAGTAGGAGAATGGTTTAAAGCCAACAAACTGTCGTTAAATCTCACGAAAACGAATTTCATATTGTTCCATTCACGAAGGAAATGTGTTCCAATTTGCAATTTAAATATCAATATTGATAACCAAAATATAACTCGGGTATCTTCTACTAAATTTTTGGGTGTCCACATTGATGAGCACTTAACATGGAGTGAACATATAAATGTCATATCTAAAAAAATATAAAAAATATAGGTATAATTTCTCGTATTCGGCACCTTTTACCGCGATATATACTTGTGAATTTGTACTACTCTTTAATATAACCTTATATATCGTACTGTGATATTTCATGGGCTTCCACGTATCATACTCGCTTAACTATTCCTAAAACTCTGTAAAAACGTGCCATTCGAACACGTGTAATTTGCCCTTTAGAACTACAACTCGACGATTTATGTATACTGATTTAATCTAGTTTAGTATACTGTTGTCACCAATTGATGATTATATGATTGTATGTATTATGATTAATGCAAGTAGGGTGACCCTGATAGTGGAACCTCATGTTCCGTATGGGTTTACCTATTGGCGCCATTGTATGTGACTGTTTGGAAATGCATTTTCTTACATGGTGATCAATAAAACAATCTGAATCTGAAAAATCTGAAACCAGCAAAATGGAATCAGCAAAATGTCCTAGTTTTCAACGATGCGTGACAATGACTTATGATGATGATCAAATACTCAACGGCAACTCTGATGTGGCTGTTGGCATGTCTGAGTTCACCACGTAGACCGTCCGTCAGAGCTCTGACCGCCTGCTTCGTTGCAGCACAGAAATGCTCCTCCGTATACGTCAAACGATGACCGACCATACTGAAATCATGTTTTGACAGTTTTGTTGTCAAGACCTTAAACCTCAAGACCAAGACCAAGACCAACACTTTGAACCTCGAGACCAAGATCAAGACCAACACTTTGAACCTCGAGACCAAGACCAAGACTTTGAACCTCGAGACCAAGACCGAGCCCAAGACTTTGAACCTCGAGACCAAGACCAAGACTTTGAACCTCAAGACCAAGACCGAGACCAAGAGCCAAAAAAATCACATTTAGCCCAAGACTTCTTTTCCTCACAAAAACATTGTCAAGTCGGACTACTCGCTATTTTAATTAAAACGTGAGTCTTTCGTTTTATTCAGGCTAATTAACTTTAATTGCAGACTGCAGAGAATTCCTAATTCGTATTATTTTACAAAAGTCCTTCATGCAAAATGTTATTCGAAATGCATTTTGTATTTTATAAAAACCAATTCGCTCATAATTCTCTGACCAAGACGTGCCTTGTGGGGCCTCATAAAAAATCCGCCATGTGAAAAAATACGTTCTACAGGTGCTGAAGTCGCTGGCACACATAGTAGCTTTTCAAGCACTGGATGTAAATGTACAAATCGTGAGCCTTTTTGAAATCCTCCCATGGTTTATCACAGTGCTTCCCAAACTATGGTCCGCGGACCGGTGCCGGTCCGCGAGCTCTCAGTTGCCGGTCCGCAAAGTGAGTCCAGCAACTGGACAAAAAAGACGATCGACGTTTTCTCGATTGGGTCTCGCTTCGAACTATCTTAAAAAAACACGACTGTCTCGCAATCAAAACCACATTTTCACATAAATTAAAGAGGTTTGTTTTGGGAGTATCCTAAATTTATTTTAGCTATTGTAAACGAAAACTGCCGAAGAAATAGTTATTAGACGAATTCCTGATACGTCAAATAGAAGTTGTTGTTCGCCTTTAGGCCTAATAGAAATTTTGATCGTAGCCTTTGCAGTTTTTTACCGGCAATTAGAAACCGGATGTGAAGTATCTCTTTCGTCTTTAATAATCTGGTATCTGCTACCGTCAACAGAAAATAAACACGTTTGCTTTTAGATTCGATATTGTGAGTATACCGGTAATATATTAAAATTTAAAAATTATAACAATTAATAATACCACACCACAAGCCGGAGACGAGGACGGCGTTCTCCAAGCTTAAACACACTTTATATAGTTTCTTAGAGCCTGAAGGATTATCCGTACCTCTGGCGTTAAAAAAATAAAAAAATTAATAAACAGCTCTAGCATGTATGTTTATCAATTTTTTTAAAAAGAAATGCAACTTTTTGATTCATATCAGATCAGTACAAAGTATTCAGTTGATATTTAGTACTGAAGTATATACCCGCGCTACTAGTAAAAAATAATTTAACTTTTTTGACCCAATTTATAGATAAAAATAATTAATAAATTGGGCACCGGTCCTGCTGCTATGGGAAAATTCCTGCCGGTCCGTCACACTGAAAGTAAATAACTTAGTTGCTGCTGCCGATGCATGGGTTTTCCTGACCAACAAGACTTGCATTCGTCCGTAGGTATTTGTCCTAGGCTATGATGCAAACAGGCTTGGTAAATTTTTAAATTCTTGAGTTTTGTTAAATGACTGTTCATATTGACAGCCGGTCTTGGTCTTGGTCTTGCGAGACCAAGGCCAAGACTTTGAATCTCAAGACCAAGACCAAGACCAAGACTTCGAACCTCAAGACCAAGACCAAGACCAAGACTTTTGGTGTCAAGACCAAGACCAAGACTTTTAAAAACGAACTCGAGTGCACTCGAGACCAAGACCTTGGTCTCGAGGACAAGTCTGTGTTTTGACAATCATATCCAGTAAATATAGATAAGTTCTTTTACACAAGTTACAGTTCACTTCATCGTGACAGGAACTACCTAGTTTAAGTCAAAATTTCAAACTATCAAACGACGAAGTAATAATCTTGATATATATATTACATAAGATTTAAAAAAACTCTGATATACTATTCCAAACAGTTGTTTGACCTTGCTCCTTCGTATCGTTTTATGCTTCAAATTTAAAAACAGTTCTGTGGCATCTGGAAACTGTCTAGCATTTCTATTTTAGCACTGGCCTTGAGCTACACGTATACAGCCCAAATATTCAAAGTGCTACGTATGTCTTCGTAGATGCGAGATGTATTGATGAGATGTTTATAGTCGTCAATATACCTGCTGATGTGCACAATTTGACCGTCATCAACCTTTCGCTCTTGCATTGATTTCACGGCTTCTCTCGTGCATATGCACAACGCCAGTACATTCACCTACACAAAAGTATAGTCATCTGCTGCATACCACTAATAATTATTCATCCACATGTAAGCATTATTCACGATTGTAGGGCCTCTACGTATACGAACAAGTTTCAAGCATATTCGCGTACATACAAGTACAGCCAATTACTTATAGGCCTAAGTATATTCACTTAAGCATAAGCAAATTTACATAATTTACATTAGTGCATTAAGCTATAGGCGTATAGGACCTACATTCAGGACACTTTAGAAAGTTACATGTAATGTATGAACCACGGGCTGTTATTAATTTGCTTTGAAACCAAACTTAAGAGTACACGAAATGTATATATATATATATATATATATATATATATATATATATATATATATATATATATATATATATATATATATACATAAAGTGACAGTGTCCTGAATGTAGGTCCTATACGCCTATAGCTTAATGCACTAATGTAAATTATGTGAATTTGCTTATATATATATATTGTTATATTGTTATATATTGCTTGCGTTGGCTACACTGATATACTGGTAAAGTCAGGTGGCAGATGGATAACTAGAGAAGTTCTGCTTGGCCATGCAGTTCCGGACAAGGATTGATGTTAGTTGCCAGTCGATATACATGTAAAGTTTAGAAATTTTAGGATTGTTGGATATACGCTGTTTCTTTTGTGTCCACAATCGTCCTGCTGAGTGGTGGACTTTAGAGAAGAATTTTTCGAAAGGTGTAAATTTTCTATAGTATTATGTTGTAAATAAATGTATTTTATCGTAACCTAAGCGCGTACTGATATTTTTCTTTAGCGGACCTTGTAACAGTATATGTATCATGTATGTAAGTATTTGTCTGTATGTATGTATGTATGTATGTATGTATGTATGTATGTATGTATGTATGTATGTATGTATGTATGCAACTATGCATGCATGCATGCATGTATGTATGTATGTATGTATGTATGTATGTATGTATGTATGTATGTATGTATGTATGTATGTATGTATATATATGTATGTACATGTATGTATGTATGTAGGTATGTACGTAAGTACGTATGTATGTATGTATGTATGTATGTATGTATGTATGTATATATGTATGTATTTATTGTTAGACTGTATAACGACTGCATATATATTCTTTGTTCGATAGATGGCTGCAGGCCTATGACTCTAGGTTCTATAGCTACTCTATGTTCCTTTTCCGTGATGGCGTCGTAGTGAAGTTCTAAGGACTGATAATGTTTGACTGAGTAAACGAACCTTTTACATTAAAATAAAACGCTTAATCTATCATGTATGTATGTATAGTTTCAATCATTGAAAGCTTATAAATACGTCTAGCATTTCTCTCCATTGTTCCGTGGTTCCCTCCACCAGAGTTGTCAAATGCCCGACTCCAGCGTTGTTAACACATAGGTCGACGCCACCATGTTGCTTTCTGATGAACTCGAACATGTTCAGAATGTCTTCTTCTTTCCTCAGGTCACACTCGACGGGGATCACTTCCCCCGGAAGTCCATCACTTCGCAACTGATCCTTCAATTCCTATATATATATATATATATATATATATATATATATATATATATATATATATATATATATATATATATATAATCAGAACAGATCTATTTCGACTTACTAAAGTCATTTCTCATTTCAGTAAAAGCACAGGAAAGCATGCTCTATCCGTCCGTCTATGCATGTATGAAGTGCTTTTTTCAGCCGGAACGCGCCGGAACGGCGTTCCGGCACCTCTTCTAGATTCTAATAATAATTTATTTATTTTAATAATAAAAACAATAATTTTGTTAATCTAATTTAATTTCAGTGTTGTGAACTGTAACCCCCAATCCCGTTTTCTCGGAATTTTAGCCCTTCCGTAATTGGTCAGTCCCGGAAATATTGTTGAGTTCCGGAAATTTTTTCTAGAAAAAAAGCAATGCATGTATGTACGAATATCTGGTCGCGTCTGTTATTATAGCTGACGGAGCCATGCGTGCATGTAATATCCTGATAATACTTCAAGGGATACACTGTAGGAGCCGTATACACATTGGGAATCCTTAAGATTAGGTGCATTGGTGCACTGTATGGCTAGTGGTTTCCACTCCAAAGGACGATCAATACATTGAAAAGATAAATAACACTACGATTGAAAAAGCGAAGACGCTGAAGAACTCACAGACCGAGAGGAACATTTCCCACTGCGTTGCCAAGGTCATTGGGCCCACAGTGAGTCATGCTTAATTGCTTATACAACTGATGGTAACTATTGGGACCCAGCGCGCGCGCAGCGTGTGTGTGTGTGAGTGTCTGGCAAATGTATCTATCAAGGCCAGAGATCATGGGCGGCGATCCCGGGCGGGGAGTCGAGGGGGACAGGACCCACCCCTAACAGTGGGAGGACACGCTATACAGTTGCCCCCCCACCCGAAATTTTGACGAAACACCAAAAAAAGTCAAAACATTTTCGCGAAAATTTTTTTCACCTCTTTTTTGACAAGATCAGTTCAAAAGTGTCCCGTGTCCCCACCTGTCAAACAAGATCGCCGCCAGTGCAAGAGATGGCTTCTGTGAAGAACAATATTATACTCATCTGTTTAACTTTCTTCGCACACCGTTGGAGAAACATGTTTAGCTAGATCTCCACACGACTCTTTTCAGGGTATATACATCAGTGATGGATTAGGAGGGAGGCGTAGCGTACGTGCTCCAACCTAAACTAGATGGGCTGACGTCTTAAATTCATTCATAGGACTAATCATTTGTTGTGTAGGCCTGTATATGCCATTTATTTACCTGAGTAAAGGTGAAAAGAATAGTCGATAGACTCAACGCGCATGCGCAAAATGGATTTCCTTCCTTTATCCATCCAGAAAGCAGATGATCTCGCTCGTCTGACGGACGACGGGCTCTTTAATGCAATATTGTCCAACCCACATCCTGTTCTTTGCCCAGGGGCGTAACTTTGGTCTAAAAAGTGGGGTACCAATTTATTACATACACGACGCAAAGCGGAGACCGCGATCTCTGGGAAGGCTTAATAATAAAATATTGATCGGCATTGTTTAAAAGTGGTGGTACGGTACCCCAGTCCAAAAAGTGGGGGTACGGTTCCCCTCAGTCGAAAAGTGGGGGTACGGGTACCCCTCGTACTCCCCACAAATTACGCCTATGTCTTTGCCCTTACTTTCCATAGAGCCGACCCACTCCTTATCTTCTTCGCCTCGTGCTGACAATTTTTCCCTTCCAACTAAAAATGATAAAAACTTCATAATGTTGAGGGTTTTATATCATAAGTTAACTTATATTAGCTTTGAAATGAGCGAGATACCGCTGATAGATTTCTATTCATTATTTACTTATCTATCATTGTTACCAATTGCGTTTTGTCAACTGGGTAGAAGAATAAACGAATATTTGATTTGATTTGATCTAAAGCTATTAAGTCTTACCTTTATTTTTTGGACATTTCGCGCACATGCGACCACTTTCATCCCGTGTTTAACCAGTTCCCTGACTATACCGGCTCCGATGCCTCGGGAAGAACCCGTAACGAGAGCCACCCTTCCCTTCCACCTATCCATCTCAGTAACGTCTCAGGAATGAATCGATGACCGATTATTAAACGTTAGCTCAAGCGTACGCCTATTGCTATAAATAGACTTTTGACCCAGACACTTTATGCACATCTGTTATGGATACGTTCCACTTTACAGGGGTTTTATGAGGCTATATCCTTGTTGCCTGTGCTGGCGTGTATTGTGCAAAGAGTGATCAAGGTCTATCTGGTCTATATAAATCATGGTCTGACCTCGATAAGGTTAACAGACCTTTCCAGGCGCGAACGATTACCATGGTAAAAGCTGTCCTGTGATGCATCGCGGGCCGCGCGTTATTTTCGTGCAGGGCAAAATTCGCTGTAGGCTATTTGTTGTTCAGTCCATTTCAAGTTAGTAGAATGCAGTCTTGTTGTCAAGACCTTAAACCTCAAGACCAAGACCTTGAGCCTCGAGACCAAGCCCAAGACCAAGACTTTGAACCTCGAGACCAAGACCAAGACTTTGAACCTCAAGACCAAGACCGAGACCAAGACCAAAAAATCACATTCAGGCCAAGACTTCTTTTCTTACAAAAAATTGTCAGGTCGGACTACTCGCTATTTTAATGAAAACGTGAGTCTTTTATTTTATTCAAGCAAATTAACTTTAAATGCAGGCTGCAGAGAATTCCGAATTCGTATTTACAAAAGTCCTTAATGTAAAATGTTATTCCAAATGCCTTTTGTATTTTATAAAAACCAATTCGCTCAGAATTTTCTGACCAACATGTGCCTTGTGGGGCCCCAAAAATTTCGCGATGTCAAAAAATACATTTCCGTGGGTGCTGAAGTCGCTGGCACACACCGTAACTTTTCAAGCACTAGATTTAAATGTACAAATATTGAGCTTTTTTAAAATCCTCCCATGGTGTATCACATCGTCTGGCTTAGAAAATAGTCTCGGCAGGGCTTCCAGATACAGCATAACTTAATTGCTGCTGCCAATGGGTTTTCCTGACCATCAAGACTTGTATCCGTTCGTAGGTATTTGTCGTAGGCTATGATGCAAACAGGCTTGATACATTTTTTTAAATTCTTGAGTTTTGTTAAATGACTTCATATTGACAGCCGGTCTTGGTCTTGGTCTTGCGAGACCAAGGCCAAGACTTTGAAACTCAAGACCAAGACCAAGACCAAGACTTTGAACTTCAAGACCAAGACTTTTGGTCTGAAGACCAAGACCAAGACCAAGACTTTTAAAAGCGAATTCGAGTGCACTCGAGACCAAGACCTTGGTCTCGAGGACAACAAGTCTGGTAGAATGGCGCATACACAATGACGGAGCTGCACTAAGATGGCGGATACAGGCCGTCATTCAAAAGCCTGGTGACCAATACCAACTGCATGGGTGTCTTCGGAAGAGGAAGAAGGAAACGAAGAAAAGCAAGAAAGATATATCTATCCGGACGGGCGACATACTGCAATGGCGTCGTTGGTTAATTATATGAAGTCCAACCGAAATTTCCTGGCGAATGACTCGTGGAACATTTCGCCGCTGAGTTAAACATTTGGCAAGGGGTCTTTTATACCGCTTCTCTAACTATAGGGCAATCTGCCCTTACAAACCACTCCGGGTGGGGACCTGGAATGTCTGTTCACTCGGGAGCTAGCAGATTCCGACATCAACATAAATTGGATTCCATGAGGTCAGACGACTGAGCACGGAGCGCGCCGCTTGGTGGATATACCTACCATCTTAGGTAAAGAGCAGTCAGATGGTGCGGTAACTCTGTCGAGCATTGCTCCACCCTGTTTCGCATAGCCTTGCAGGCCCTCAAATTTTGGTTCCTACTGAACGACAGACCTTTACTGGACTACTGATACTCACTGAGAGTCTGCATACGAGCCAACAAACGAGAAGATCGATGCTGACAAGAACTTCTTCTAGAGGACTGCAGAGCATGCAGTGACCACGGAGAAGAAACGGATGACACAGCTAGGTGGCGTGTCTGGGAGACTTCAAGGCAGTTTCTGGTATCGATAGAACAGGATACAGACACGTTCTGGCATAGGCGTAGACTCTGGGGGAGCCGGGGCACGTGCACCCTCCCCAATAATTGAGATGAACTGTGCACCCAATGCAACAAGTGCAGAATGAATAACCAAATGCCCCCTCCCCATATGTCTGGACGTTCACGCCAGTGCATGCTGGGCCCTTTAGAAGTTGCGTGGTGGCTAAAGACAACATCGAACGACTTCTGCCTGCGAGCGGGCGTCAGGATCGATGACTCGTGGTTCCAACGCAAGGACAAACACAGAGTGCCATGATGCTCAACGACGGAAACGCCAAAGTAAAGGAGTTGGACCGCATTCTTGTCGACAACCGATTGAGGCTGCTGCAAGACTGCAAAGTGCATCACTTAATTCATGTTTGACACCGACCCCAAAACAGTAGTTGCCATACTAGGCTACAGGTCAAATTAAGTAGCCGAAATAGACAACCTTCACCACAACTTCGATTCAACATCGATAGGTTGATAGATCCTGCCATCGTATAGGCATTGACCGCAGAAAAAGAAACAGAAATGTTCGCCAACCAGACATTTAATGACTGTTGGCAGACCTTTCGTGACATTAACTTTACTGAAGCAGCCGAGAAACATTTGCCAATTAAAAGGAAGGCCAGTAAGCGTCTAGTCTGGCTACTGAGCGAAAGAAGCCAAAAAGTCAGCGATTGCACTCCATTGTCAGTATAAGAGGATCCCATGCGGCTTCCAAGCATCTGAGCCGGATCCATCAGTCGACTGTTCCCCATCTACAGAACAAGACGTGATAGCTGAGGTGCTATACCGGCAGAAGAACAGTCGAGGACACCATGGTATTTGTCTTGTATCAGCCGATTGGTATGAAGCCAGTTGAGTGGCGGGTGAGTATCGTGTGTAGACAGGCGCATACAAACTGCAGGTTCACCTCTGTGCTGAGAGGCGATGAAATTCTGTGTCGATGCGAGTGATTGCACCAAAAGATGTATCCTTCCTTTTTACAATCATGGCATATATATATATGCAGCGGCTGTGACTACAGTATATATCGTGGCATCTCTCTGTTTTCAATGCCCGGCAAGCAGGGCTGTAGTGGTAAAATTAGAGGTGAGTACACGCTATCGGTTAATTTTCCGAAACAAATTAGAGGTGAGTATACGCTACAGCATTTTGTGAGTATACGTTACAGTATTTTAATATAAATAAATATAAATATTTTGTGAGGTAAGTATACGGTGTCTAGAGGTGAGTACACGCTGTATACCCGCGTATACCCTCGACTACAGCCCTGCCGGCAAGGTAGTTATTGGCTTTTTTCTCTCAAGAGTTAGGAGATACCTGCTTCGGCTGAGGCGAATGGTTTGATTCAAAGTAGCAGAGAATTTAGGCAACGGTGGCCAATTTGGATTGATTGTCTAGAGCTGTGCCCAGGTCCGTAGCCAGAGGCAAAATCAAGACGAGGCAAATCCCCTGCTATCCCCGCCCCTGCCCTCGCCTCCCGTCCTCTCCGCTTCCCTATCCTTACCCCTTATTTTTCTCTCCCCTGCCCATCCCTGCCTTCCCCGTCCCACCCTATTGCCACCCTATTTTCTGCCTCCCCTTCCCAAACCCTTCCTACCCCTCCTCAACCCTTTCCCTTTAAGTGGGAACTGTGGGGGTCCGGGGTATCACCTCCGGAAAATTTTTGTATTGTAGACGCTCGTATACGTGAGGTTTAGAGCATTTTAAAGCCAATAAAAGCAGCATTTTGTAATGCCGAAATATGTTTTGGAATGTTCTGTGAAAGCCTGTCTACAACTGTGATCGTATAGGCCTACCTGAAGCCAAAGCAAGTTTTTGAAGTAAACAATACATTTTGTGTATTTTTTGCAGGACTCTAATTGTGTTGATCAACTTGTTCTAACTTCAAAGGTGTATTAACACATTTCAGTTTACTACATAACAAACGATCACTGCTCAAGTTGTGTTTACGCAAAAGAATGTAATGTAACAAACTAAAAAGTTACTTCTTAATATTCGACAACAACAAAACAGAAACGTAGTCGTTTTATCGGTTGTCGACGCATCATGATCTTGTCCTGTAGCCAACTGTCTTCTAATTCTAGCTTATTTGAAGTCATTTCTTAAACTTAATTCGTAATAATTATGATTTAAAAAACAGACAGCTAATCTTTAAATTATGTTCGATTACCGGAACCTACGAAAGAAAGCAAAATGACGATTTGAAATTGTATAGGCTAGTTCCATAGTTACCTAGAATGCATTCCTACATATAAAGGTTAGCAGAGGAGACTCAGTAATATTATTTAGACCAGACGCTTGGAGAAGAAGTCAGGCAAGGTAATCGTAATCCGAGTAATCGTAATCTTCAAATTTCTAAAACGCCACTCGAAAGCAGGCCCGGCTCAAGACATTTGGCGGCCCTGGGCAAATCGGCGAAATCGGCGGAATCGGCGGCCCTATAGGCAAACCGGCGGCGCTAAGCACAGAAAAAGTTGATGACCTGTTTTTTTTAGTCATTGATCACCTCTTTTTACGAATTAAATAATTTAAAAAAAATGGAAAATTGGCGGCCCCTAAAAATCGGCGGCCCTGGGCGGCTGCCCAGTTGCCCATATGGACGAACCGGGCCTGCTCGAAGGCAAAGCGCAGGGCTCCAGCCTATTCACGAGAGCTACATCAAATCAGAGGAAGTTTTCAAGAGAGTGGTCCAAAAGAGGTCCGAGTCCGCTTCCAGAGGGCCAGATCAAGAGAGGAGCAGAGCAGCTGTTAAGGCGGGTGTCCTTTAGGGCGAGAATTGGAAAGCGGAGGATCAGATGAGTCAGGGTAGGAGTAGTTGAAAAGGTGATACTTCAGTTTTGAGTGGAAAGCCCGGGAGGTGATGAGGAGGAGGATGGAGGACAGGTTGCAATGATGATGGAGGAACCGAGAATCTGCGGAATTCAGAGGGGAGATCGTTCCAGAGGCGTGGTGCTATGTTGGATATGGCTAGGTTGGAGAACTTGAGATGAGCAGTGACTGGGGGTCGAGAAAGACTGAGATAGGAGGAGGATCGGGTGGGGCGGGTTGCCCGGATGGTGAAGAGATCACGGAGGTACCTGGACTTGGAATATTGTAGGGAGTTGTAGGTTAGTGATAGGACTTTGAACTTGAAGTGGATTTGCTCTGGGATTTTTAGTCAATGGAGTGATTTCAGGATGGGAGTGATATGATGATGTTTGGGCGTTCTATAGTGAGAGCTCTGGCTAGTGAGTTTTGGATAAGTTGCAAAACGCTTGATTTGGGTGGATTCAAAGTTGAGAAAGAGGGAATTGCAGTAAACAAGCTTTGAATAAACTATGGAGGTAGCAATGGTAGAGTCAGTTTGAAGGTCGAGCATGGGCCGGATGTGTTAGAGGTCACGAATGTGCATGAAGCAGGATCGCGAGAGGTTGGTTAGAGCAGAGGCGTAAATTTGGTCTAGACAGTGGGCCCAGTGGGGGTACCAAATTTCGCATCGTTTCCACTTCAAGACTGTTAAGTAATTAAAATGGCGCCTAGTGAATCTATATTTGGCGCAATTTATGCGCAATTCCGAATGATGATGATGATGATGATGATGATGATGATGATGATGATGATGATGATGATGATGATGATGATGATGATGATGATGATGATGATGATGATGATAACAATAAAAATATATATATTATAATAGGCCCTTAATAAGGATAATAAACATAGTAATAAATATAATAGTAATAAATATAATAAAAATAACAATAATAATTATATAATAATAAATTACCGGGGGTACAATAATAATAATAGTAGTAATAATAATTTAAAATTACTAACAATTAATAGACGTTTTCATTATTAAACCGACGTGTTTCGATCATAATTGAAGTGACGTAACAATAGGCCTTTATTCTCTAAATTTAAACTTAATAACATTTTATTGACTTTTTCATAATTGAAGTGACGTAATAAAGGTCTTTATTGTCTAAATCTAAAAATTATAATTATAGACGTGTTTTCTTAATCGAAATGACGTAGGCCTACGTAACATTTGCTATAGACTTTTATTCTATAACTTTAAGCTTAATAACAATAGCCTTTTCATAATTTAGGTAACGTAACGAAGGCCTTTATTCTCTAGATCCGAGATTAAAAATAATAGACGTTGTAACAATTAGAATGACGTAACAATAAACCTCTATTTTCTAAATTTAAAGTTATAGTAACAGTAGACTGAGTAGACTTTTCATAGCTGAAGCGACGTAACAAAGGCCTTTATTCCCTAAATGCAAAGTATAATGACAATACACGTTTCGATAATTGAAGTGACGTAACAAAGACCTTTATTTCCTATAAATGCAAACGTAATACTATAATGACAATACACTTTTCGATAATTGAAGTGACGTAACAAAGGCCTTTACTGTATAAATTTAAATATTACTAAATGATGTGTTTCATAATTGAAGTGACGTAACAAAGGCCTTTATTCCCTAAATGAAAACTTGTAATGACAATACGTCACTTTTCGATAATTGATTTATACAATAAAGACCTTAGTTACGTCACGTAACAAAGGTCTTTATTGTATAAATCTAAAAGTTACTAAATAATGTGTTTCATAATTGAAGTGACGTAAAAGGGCCTTTATCCTTACAATTTAAATTCACTAACAAAAACATATTTCATAATTGAAACGATGTACCCGGTACCAATAGGCACTTATTCCAGGGGCGTAACTTTGGTCTAGAAAGTGGGGTACCAAATTTCGCATTGTTTTAGCTTCGCGACTGTTTAATAATTTATAACGGAATCGTTTATATTGCAAACATAATAATAATTATAGGCTTGATAATGATGATGATGATGATGATGATGATGATGATGATGATGATGATGGTGATGGTGATGGTGATGGTGATGGTGATGGTGATGGTGATGGTGATGGTGATGGTGATGGTGATGGTGATGGTGATGATGATGATGATGATGATGATGATGATGATGATGATGATGATGATGATGATGATGATGATGATGATGATAAGCCTTCAAATGGTACTATTGAAAGTAATATTATTTTGTGCCATTTTCTTCTAGGATTCAACATTGAAATCCAGTGCAGTGACATTCGAGTAACCAAGAGTTCCTTTCATATGCCTGTTCAACAGCTGTTTTCCATTCGATTTTGACGTTTTTTTCTTTGAATTGTATATCTTAATTAGAGCTATCTTTTTGGTCCTGCATATTTTTTGCTAATTATAGCCATTTTTGAGAAATTAAACAAAAACAATATTTAAAAATTTTCTGTAGTAGGCCTATTACACCAATTTTTCAATCTTTTTTGCTTTTACGTTAAGGTTCTTATCAGTATTCAGAGGCCCTAATGTTATGAAGAAGAAACATGACACCTCATGTGTTATCTGCGAAAAGAAGGGTGGCGAAAAGCTTCCCGCATACAGTGAGAATAATGGCAGGAAGAAAATTCAACAAGCATCTGTTGTTCTCCGGGATGATATCTTGTCAGAAGTCCCAGAAGATGGTATATGGACTGTTAGTAAACGTTCAACCTTAACCGAGCTCATCTGAGCCACTCCCCTCCCCCCCCCCAAATCGTTGTAGCAGCAGAAATTCTGAACAATCGAAAGATTCTTCAGAGTTATGGACAAAATAAACTATTTTGTATATGCGAAAAAAGTGGGGGATACGGGTACCCCTCGTACCCTCCATAACTTACGCCTATGAGTTAGAGAAGAAGAGTTGTGGATCAAAAGTAATTCCAAGATTGCGAAGGTGAAGGCCTAAGAGACCACGAGTTAGTCGATAGGTGCGTGGAAGGGTCATGGATTTTCTTGATTTGATCAGGAAGATCTAGGATGATGAATTATGCTTTGGAATGGTTAAGGCACAGGAGATTGGATGACATCCACTGTGAGTTTAAGTTAACCACGTTGAGTAATTGTGTGATGGAGGTGGACACTGGACAGAGCTTGTGGACAGGAATATATATAAAGTTGGTGTCGTCTGCGTAGAGCCTAGAGGTCGTGATCAACAGAAGAGGATTTTATGAGATGGTTTAAATGTGTGGGTATACAGTAACAGGAGGAAGAGGAGTGGTCCCAGGACGTAGCCTTAAGGGACACCACAGGAGAGAGGAGGGGTTGCGAGCATGCAGTGGCTGGAAGCTTGAACAGAGAATGATCGGAAAGACAAGTAAGACTAGAATCAGAGTAGAGAAGTGCCAGAGAAGCCAAACCAAGAAGATAATCGTTTAAGGAGGAGACTTTGAATGATGGTGTCAAATGCGGGCCTATTATGCGGCGGAAAATATCGAGAGGACAGAGGCAGGAGACTTAATTGCTGATGGCTGACGGCAGAGATCAGTTTATTGCACAGAGATGCAGCTAAAGTTTCTGTGGAGTTGTGTTTAGTGAAGCCAGATTGGTGGGGGTTATGAAGTGAATCAGAAGAGAGGTATAGTCGTTTAGCCGAGCAAAGACAATAATTCGTTCTGTTAACTTAGATAGATGTCTAATTTTTGTAACTGTCAATGAATCCAAATGTGCAGAAATGGAAACTCGTGTACATAAAAATTGTGTATCCGATGTACTCCGACCAACCGATGTCGCCACGCTTCAAATTTTACACCGAATGTTAATGTGGTGTTGTAGTCTCCACAGGAAATTTTCAATCTGAAACTATAATTATTCGTCGATTTTTCTTCAAGGAAAATTATAATAAACTGCAATGTATTCGTTTTGTAAATAAAATAAGATACTATCTGACCACCAGGAGCGCTGCGGTGTATTGGCCCTCAAACGATTTACGTGACGTTTAATAGAGACTTTCCAGTCCTGTTTATTATTGATCCTTGTTTAATCGTTGTTGACTAGGTGGAAGATCAGTTTCGCTAGAGAACAGTTTCTACATTTTTATTCGAAATAAATCCTCTACGGAGATGTCATTCAAGTTTGGCAAAAACGGCGGCAAGGCCGCCCCGCACGTCACACATCTTATAGGTAATGCCAAATTGTTGTGCTAGGTGTGTTTTCGGAGTTTTGTTTTATTGAGACCAGTTACTATACCCTCTATGGACAGTACAGATTCGAGGTACAGATCTACAGCTTCTATAGCGCCAGTATATGCTATGGCAGGCATCGGTCAGTGCTCACTGCGACAGGTCGGGTTTTGGGACTTATAGAATGTTACCAAATTTAGCCAGATAATGCCTGGAACCACAAGTATTCACACGCCTCTATTCCCCACTTCCGGAAATGATCCAGCGATTTTCAACAAATTTTCGAAGATTCGACTCCACTCGATGGAGTTAAATCGCAGGTTGGGTTTCGAAGACTGGAATAGGCGCGTTTAAACACTCGTGGTTTTAGTTATTGTCGGGTAAAATTTGACAAAAAACTTCTGACACATGCATCAAAAATCCTGCTAAGAATTATAACAAAGAGACTGCAGACAAAGGCGGAAGCAGAAAATTGCTTGGGAGAGGACCAATATGGGTTTAGAAAGGGAAAGGGGACAAGAGATGCGATAGCAGCATTGAGGATAATAGCAGAAAGAAGCATCCAACATGACCAAGACATATATATCTGCTTCGTCGACTATGAAAAAGCTTTCGACAGAGTAGACTGGAGAAAGCTAATGGGAATACTGAGAAGAAAAGGGGTGGATTGGAGAGAAAGAAGATTGATAGGTAATCTATACATGGGACAAAGAGTGAAAATAAGAGTTGATGGAGAGTACTCAGAACCAGGAAAAATAGGAAGAGGGGTAAGACAAGGATGCCCACTGTCACCAATCCTATTCAACATCTATATAGAAGAGATCATAAGAGAAACGCTAGAGGATATGGAGGAGGGGATAAAGGTAGGAGGAAGAAGGGTGAAGGCATTGAGATTTGCAGATGACCAGGCGATGCTGGCAACTAGCCAGGAGGGCTTACAAAGGATGATGGATCGTCTAAATACGGTATCACTGGAATATGAAATGAAAATAAACGTAAAGAAGACAAAGGTAATGAAGATAAACAAGAGAAGCGGTATAATACCACAAACAATAAAGATCACACTAAACGGACAAGAAATAGAACAGGTGGAGAAGTTTTGCTATCTAGGAAGTGTGATCACAGACGATGCAAGATGCCACGAGGAAATAAAAAGAAGAATATCCATGGGAAAAGATGCATTTTACAAAAGAGGAGAGCTGATGAGAGGAACCTTAAGCAAGAATCTAAAGAAGAGAATGGTGAAGACACTGGTGTGGAGTGTGGTGCTGTACGGCTCCGAGACATGGACAATGAGGAAGGACGACATAAAAAGATTGGAGGCCTTCGAGATGTGGGTGTGGCGCAGAATGGAGAGAGTTAGCTGGGTGGAACGGAGGACGAACGAGGAAATCCTGCAAATGGTAGAAGAACAAAGATCACTCATAAGTACTATACGCGGACGACAAAGGAAATGGATCGGGCACATCCTAAGGAGTGAGACACTGCTAAGAGACATCATGGAGGGAAGGATGGAGGGGAGAAAGACGCGAGGAAGACCGAGGGCAATGCTGCTAGACTGGATGATGACAAAAGAAGAAGGATACAGTGGACTGAAGAGAAGAGCACAAGACAGAGAACGATGGCGTCATTGGTCATACGAACCTGCCAATGGGCAGAGAACATAAAGAAGAAGGGTAAAATTTGGCTGTTGTTGAAAGCTTCTGTTTATTCATGTGCTCCCAGTCAAGACAAGTTTACAAGGCAAAGACTGGCCTCAGGTTTCCCAGGAAACCCGTTTATGGTGGATGGTAGATTGAGTTGCACTGAGAAGGAAGATAAGGGGTAAAGAAACAATCAGGCATAGACTCCTGAAATTATTATTTAATGGTTGGAACACCAGGCCAGTGGTGGAGAGTTGGCAAACTAATTGTATAGTTTAAAAGATTTGTTATAGAGCTGAAGAAGGTCATTGTAGAGAGTTGGAGCAGCTTGAGCAGTTGCAGAAGGTTAAGAAGCAAGTGGTTGGAGGATAGAGTAGCACATGTAAGGAGAAGCAGGAGGAGGAGCCATTGACAAAATCATACATTTTTTTGTCTTTGTGGAATGAACCATTTGTTGAATTGTTTCCTCTATTATTGTTGTTGCTGTTGTTTTAGATGTAGCAACGGATGCAACGTCCCAGACATCAGAAAACTGGACAATGTTTATGGAAATCTGTGATGTTATCAACAGTTCAGAAGAAGGGTTTGTGGCAATTAACATTCATCGTCACAATTTTATAACATAGTTGCTTTCAAAAGATAATGGTGATATCATGATGGATGATAGAACGACAGTGATGTTAAGGATGCAAAATGATTGTAATTAGTGATGATTTCATTAGTTGCTTTCTAAATGCAACAATAGCATTGTGTAAATTGCTGTATTTAATAATTATAATATGTGTAGTGTAGTTTATTTTGGTGTAAATGAGTTCACGATAGGGAATGACTTGATGTGACTATTCTGTTGGTTTTATGTAATTGTCTTAATAAAATTTTGTTGTGATTACTGATCTTTGGGTTAAAGTAATAGTAATAATAAGAGTTTGGCCATCATGGGGGCAGTTATTGATTCTTCAGGTGAGTCACCGTCTTTTTAGGCACATCCCCAGGGGCTGAAGCTTGACTTGCTGACATACCTTCACATGGATCTGGCATGACATTTTGGTAACATCGTTTTGACCTTGAATGTTGGCAAGCACTATTAAACTTTACATCCGGTATCCTGACTCAGTCCAGATGAGCTGGTCGCAAACATTACTTGGCTTACACAGTTAAAACCTGCTTAGACTCCTTGGGCTAAAACTTGTGGAGCTGTGTAAGGTCGTGGTTGTGGAAAAGACTGTAGTTGGTGCTCATTCTGGAGGAACTTTCAGATACCCTTTGAGCTGCAATTAGTTCCAATCTTGAAAATGGTTTTCAGCTAACTTCAAAGCATCCTGGTTAACATGCACCCAACAAACCCCTACCATGAAAACTTAAGTAGCATACTTGACCCAACTGAATCCCTCATTTTCAGGAAGTCAGATGTGGATGCCTCTATCCACTAATTTCCTGCTGGATCTATTTTAGGACCTGATGGTTTTCACCCTCAGCACCTTATTGAGCTGATAAACCACCAAGATGTTTGCAGGCCTTATTATAGGAATTGACCAAGTTCATTAATGTCTTGCTATGTGGTGGATTCCCACCAGAGGTTGGACCATTGTTGTTTTGTTGGAAGCAGATTACTGTCACAAAAAGTCTGATAGTCTAAGACCAGTTGCTAATGATATGGTCTGAGAAATTTTAGCAGCTGAATGTGCCAACAGATATAGGAACAGTATACTTACAGCCCTTTGTGCCTCACTTAAAGTTAGCTACTCCAGCTGGATACCAGGCTATGATACATACGGAAAAGAATACATGTTACTGCTGTGTGCCAAGAGCATGTTTTGTGCAGTTGAATTTTCAAATACATTCAACAGTTTGTTGGTTTGGTTGCCAGAATTATGTAGCTTTGTGTACCAGTCCTACTCCTCAATGTCTATGCTTAAACTTGGTTAATTCTACTTTCTGTCTTAAATGGATTTATAACAGGGAGACCTTCCTAGTCAACAGCTGTTTAGGATCCACTGCAACCGATATTACACTCACTGAAATCTGGTCTTTGCTTCAGTTACCTGAACGACCTTACCTTGGATGGTAGCCTAGACACTGTTGCCAAGGATGTAGATGATCAATGTAAATACGTTCCTGTGAATCCTGACTTGGGCTGCACTTGAACAAACGTAAATCTATGTGAATGCTATTCTCCATCAAATCCAATTGTCATCTGTGTGTTGTCAGATTTAAAAAACCAAGACCATGGATTGCTGACTTTAGTAGGAGTCCTCCTTCTAATAGGAGCATCAGTTAGATGCAATACTAGAGGCACACTGTAGTGCCTCATGGGATGTCCTCGATGGCTACATCAGCTGCCAGCACAAAATAACTTGATGTTGTTAAGATTGTCTATTGGTGCCCTGAAATTTAGCCACGTTCTTAGCCGCCCATTGCTAAAGCAGTTAGTCAGAATAATGTGAGAGGGTCTGGAATTCACTATTAAGCTCAAGATTAAATGCATTCGTGGGTTGTAGGCATCTCTTCTGATCTGGGTGATGAATTGGGTTCTAGAAAGTATCATCACTGGTTTCTTCAACCTTAGCTGTGACCACTCAGGAACTTGAGTTTGTCATTTTAACCAACACTGTGCTACTGCTTGTGACACCTATGTTGGGGAATTACTTGTGGCACAACAATATATCCTGCCAGCAATTATGAATCCTTTGCCAACAAAGCAAGGAACATGGCATGTCACTGATGCAAAGGGATAAGCTGTCCATTTTAACTGCACTGCAAAACCTTTGGATCAGACAAGGTTTGCAGCCACTTGCTATCCCTGGTTTGGTGATTGGCTTACTGATCTCCCAGTTACATTGGTGGCCTCTGTCTTAATAATAAAGCAGTGATTGTGAGTGTTCGCTTAGGCCTTGACCTTTACCCTCATAATTGTGAATGTTAAGATGCCCTGAGGGCCATCATGAACTTGTCTGCAAACTGGCATTTGGTTGGTCCAGCTGGCATCGTGTCATAAATGACATAATTTTAGCGCAAAAGTACCAAAGTGCAGACATCCATGTACAAAGTGTCCACAGGTGCGCCTCCTGCACACTGATGGCATGTGCCATGATGATGCTATCCTTGGACTAATGGTAAATACTTGGCTTGGGATGCGACCAAATTTTCTTACTTATGCCACCTCCTATTTGTCACAGGCAGCAATCTTAAAATGAGCTGTAGTTAGACAGGCTGCTTTGTATAAATCTGCCAGATGTATGCGGTTACCAGCAACATGCATGCTCATTCATGTTGCTGATAATAATAATTATTATTATTATTTATTTACTAAATTTATAACGTATGCACGGTCACACCGAAATGTGAATCTGAGGTGGATAGTCAGCCGCCAGGAGAAGATGCAGTTAGATATCCAAGTGCTTGAAAGCCCGTGGGAAATTATGATAATATAATGATAATAATATGAGTCTGTAAACAAAGTAGGACTGGAATTTGAAATCGGATAGATGACGTGTCATTGACCAGGATGCTGTGATAAGTGAACTTTGGATCATGCATACAAGGTAGAGATCACTGTTGCAAGATAATCAATAAGGCATTTCAGACAGCAGCATATGACACTGTGAAAGCTCTATTTATATCCACGTTATCTCATTGTTGAATGAATCATGCTGACTAGCAATGATTTGGTGAGGTTTAAGTGGTTTCTACCAGCCTTAGACATTCTTAGTGACGAGGTTTGTCCTGTGACCAGCTCAGGATCTCGATACAGACTGTGAAGTCAATGGCTGGGCTTGGTGCAATAGATTTCTGTGCATTTAATAAACAACTTTTTTGGTGCTGGTTTCACATGTGCAGGCACTAGTCACTAAATCAAAGTCATGCTGCATGCCTGATCAATATGTACATGTACATTGTGTATAGTATCGTATCTATACACTGTATCATTTCTTGCGTGTGGCCTGGTTTAGAAGTTGCATTATAAGGCATGTCTCGTGACAACTTCTTGTTAACGAGTCTACATCGTATGTTACATAGTATCAGTTAATTTATGTAAAACTACTTCCTACTATACATCATAAAGTGAAGTCTAAGCGAGAGATTTCTTACGTACATGTTGAATTTTTTTTTTAATAAAAATTACTGAGCACTCTGCTTATTCCTATTCACACTTCTGAGTAAATATCCTAAATAGCTACTGTGCAAATTCTGTATTATTACAGTGAAGACCCATTTGTTTACACGTTTCTGAATAGCTGTTCTGTTTAACACAATGTGGTATTATGTCCCCCATAGCTATTTTCTCACACTGTATAATTATGTTAACCTGCTGTACAAGAACTTCAGTGTGGTGCTAAATATTGACTTTCTCAGCATTATCCCTTGTTACACGGTATCAGTCAATTTATGTAGCACATTTTCTTTAAAGAACTCGTAATTAGTAGTATTTAGTACTTGCTGTTAATTGCATATTAAGAGTCGAGTCAGTACAAAATCAAAACAACTACAGAAATTGGACATTGAAATATATTAGTGTGGCATTTTTCATGCTTCTTGATGCAACCCGACACTAATTTTCTCTTATGTGTTTTCATCAGCCTGAAAGTCATGTATTTTAAGAGGCTTCTAAAAGTCTTATATAAGCACATGTTTATGTTGCTTTAAATTCATTACTTTAGATTATATCAATAACTTTTAGGCCGAAAGATGCAGTTAAAGCAATCAGAAAGAAATTCGCTACAAAGAATCCACCAACAATAACGTTGTCACTTGCAGTAAGACTCGTGATGTTCTTGTACAAATGACGCTTTACTCTAACTTTTGGATATGTTAAAAATAATTCTTATAGCTAATTTTCTTTCAAAACATTTGACCAATCTGTTTAGAACTTTCAATATTATAATAGAATTTCACTTTGTTAGAGGTTTAACCCTTTAACGATGAGAGGGATTAGCTTCCCATACATTTTAGTACACGCTCGTTGTTAAAGGTTAGCTGTTGTTGAAAATGTGATTTATTATGTTCGCTAAGTGACAACTGTTCCATCTTCTGATCTTTACTGTGCTGGAGAGAATTTCTTTCTTGATCCCAGTAACATTGGTATTTTCAAAGAGGAAAATGTTCAGTGGTATCATTTTTTTCCAGAATTTTAATTGATGTCTGCGAATCTTACAGTTTTTCAATTTACCCATCTATTTTAAATGTAATTTTTTATTGTTTATTGTTTTCAGTGTTTCTGTGAGGCACTAAAAGGCTGCTATATACTAAGTTTCTAATACATACAGTTTCTAATGCAGGTTTACCTTAAATTATTTTAATGTAGCTCCTGAAATGGATCCCATGTAAGGTACTAAATGCAAGATTTGAGGGGGACAGAAATAGAGAAAGACCATGGCTTGGGGTGAATAAATAAATAAATGAAAATATAACAGAAATTGGAGTAAATATTAGAAAAGAACTGGACTCCATGAGTGATCAAATGAATGAAGATCATTTACACTCAGTTGCTCGCATGAGGACTGATGATAATCATGAGAGGCATGAGAATGGTAATTATAGTCCCACTCCAGATTTGCATCCTGTTTTCTTGCTTCTGTCTCTTGCGGTGATTATTCGACTCTGTCAGTGATTTGAGTTAGACGAGCAAAAGTATAAAAAGTAAACATTTTTTTACAGAACTTCAGTAAAAACTAAGAATAGTACTCGAGAACTTCTATAGTGCTCACCTCTGCAAGAATGCTCAAGGCATCAGTGAATGGTCTCTACTAAGCAAGATTGTTATTAAACTAAATTCCAGAGTGAGTCCAATCAAAGCCAAGCAGGGAATCAGAGTAGCACAAACAGCCTATGGAGGAAATGAGAACTTCAGATGATGTTTCAAGAACTCTGGTCATGTTTGATACAACATAACTGAAATTTGATATGCACCTATTATAGTTAAGAGAGTTCTTTGAAACCTGATTAATGGGAAACGTGAAAATGGCTCTGAGTTTGGGTCTGCTCCCTGTCCAACGTGTATTAACGGAGTTTATGTGTTAATCCAGTTGATTGAGACATGTGTCAAGAACTGTGGCAAACGATTCCACATTCACATTGCATCAAAGGACTTCCTTCAGGATTTCATCAAAATCATCAGCCCAAAGCACAGTCCTCCAATTGAACTTCAGATGACCGTTCTTGGGTTGCTGCAGGTCAGAAAGAAACGCTTGCCTACTTAAATTAAATAGTGTTTCTCTCTGTCTTAGTTAAATGCTACAGAAAAACTACATAATTGTTTGGAAAAATTGCAATATCATGTACTGTACCTTAGCTGAAGTTGTCCAAAAGCGTTAAGTGCCACTTTATGATTAATGGTTGGTTGCTTGCAGTTAGTATCGCCAACACAAGACAGTTTAACAAGAACTGCATAAGGAGACAGACATGAGAATTTCTCACTTGACCAGACTTTAAAGGTGTTTCCAGTAATATTAAATATTCATTTGGCTATTTTGACGATGGCTTTCCAAACAAGACTTCAGGATTTCATTTATCTGCATTTCCTCTGTGGCTCAATCAGGACTTGTAGCATGTATTTATGCATTAAGACTGAAATATTGCTTTTATTATATAACATTTCTCCCATATGACTGTCTGTCACAGCTTTCCCAAGCACAAATATTATTAAAGTTTTTGTTGAGTAAAAAAGGAATTAAAATTAGAGCACCAGATTAGGTCTACAACCTGTAAAACTCCGGTGAATGAATTTCCTAGTTGTATAGAAGTTTTGTGCCTAATACAAGTGACTAAGCAGTTTTACTTGTTACAAGCCAGCGTCTGCTGTTACAGCTCTGTTTGAACAATGTTTTCCTTTTTTGCAGACGTGGGCTTATGCCTTCCAAACTTCACCAGAACTGAAGGCAGTGTGTCAGCAGTATCAGGAGCTGAAGAATAAGGGCGTGGAATTCCCTCCACTGGATGTTGAGAAAGCAACCCAGGCACACATTCCTGCAAAGGTTGACCTGTTTAAATCATTTAAAGCTGCTAGTTTTATCTGCTGCCACTGTCAGAAGGCCAATATACAGGTAAGGTAAGGTCTGTAATCTCCCTATTGTTACTGACACTGATCATCATCGTTCAAAGTCCTTGGCGGCTTGCAAGACCTTTCAGCCAAAGTGTGCACATGACAAGAGCAATCAAACTGATGGGACCTTGCATATTCAACAGCAGGCTGCTCATTACAAACAGTGCACTTGAATTTGAGCCTTTGGCAAATGAACACTGCAGGACTTATCCATATAATTAGGAAAATGAGTTATGGTGGGAAAACACTGGTGATTGTCAGTATTACTAAACACCCAGTGCATTGTATGTCATGACATCCTTTCCACGATCTTTTGAAACAGTACCCACAGATTTGAATCACAATCTGTCATGTTATACTTGGCGATGCAGTTATGTATCTTGCTCCATATTAATCTGTGGCGTCATTTTGATGAGGTATTTTACTTTAAATGACATGCATGAAGTAATGGAAATTGTAAAGTTGAGCCCCTCTTAACCTAAAGAGTAGTAAATGTTCATTTCTGATCATGTGGTTATTGTTTTAATGGAGACTTTGATATTTTACTTCTAAGTACAGCACTGCAAATCATATCTATAATCAGTGGATTTTAACACAAGTCATTGAGTATGCTAAGAGTCAGGTATCGTTTCTTTATAGAGCACTCCGACTGTGGCAGTGACTGACTTGCGAACAGCTAATGCCCGAACGGTTGGTGTTTGGAATACTTCGGTATGTGTTTAGGGTGCAGTAGATATAGGCAACTTAAATATATGATATGACATTGAAGTTGTTTTTAGTTAAACCAGTTTGAGCCTCTGTAAAGTTAGTGCAGATATAGGTGCAGCTTCATGTTTCTACTGTGCCCTAGCACTTATAAAGTGACCAACAATACGATTCGTGGCCTCATCCGCACCTCGGATCTAGGCTTACTGACTTTTCCTTTCTTAAGAACTGCTTTACATTATGAATAAAAAAATAGTTGTTCAGAACAAGACTGAGAATGCAGCACTTTGTAATAACATATTATTTTAACCAAAATAATAAGTGTCTTTGGTACTTCAATAAACAGAAGGGAGAGTGATTGTCTCATTTGGTTGAGGCTTGGCTTTGTAGTAATAGTAGTACACGCATTAACCCGTAAAAATGATTTGTAAAGATATTTATTTATAATGATGCATCATACCCTTGCAATGATGCAGGATTTAGGATTCCTTTCAAGTACCATGTTATGTTGTACTGAAATGGAATTTTGTAACGATGTCTATGTAGCTGAGTATTTGTAGGCTGTAGTGGACTATCAGTGGCACTAGAACTTGGTATGGTCACGAAAAAGTCTGCACTACACTCACATGGTCATCATTGGACTTGTAAATGCTGCCAGAAAATTCTGTTTAATTCGATATTGCCTTTTGGAATGGAAGCTCAGCGAGTGACAAGAAAAGTGATCAGTGCAGTTAAACTTATTTGCGCTACACGAGTTCGTCTTCCATGGATCACACATGTGCGTGATTTAATTTGGGATTCATGGCAGTGACCGTGTTATACCCGAATTCATGGTATATTGACGCTTGTAATAGCAATGGTCCATAATGTCTGGAATGGTCTAGGTCTTCTTTTGCTTTGTCAAGGAACCACATTGCCTTTTGCCGCTTAATAATGACTTTGGTTTTAGTGGTGCTAAAAACTTGAACTGCTGCTTGTAGCACAGTACCCACGCTTCCACTGGGCAGCAGTGCATGTCGGCTAGAGTGGCGTCATCTGGAACCAGATCGGCTGGGCATGGGGGTGTGCCTGGGACTCTGACCTCGGACCATCTGGCCAAACTCCACTCAGAGCTGAACACTGTGCAACAGAACTGCCGAGTTTTTGGTGACATGTTGACCGAACTTGCACCGGGACAGGAAAGCAGATCCGACATAGAACTGTTGGAGGTTTGAAGCCTTGGTCTTACTGCAGTTTAATTTTTTAAACTGTTTCTTTATTGTTCTTGCAATTGTTTTTAATGGACAAATAATATCATGAATGCATATAACTAACTTTTAAGTTGCACTTTACAGTGGTTCTTAATGCTTTAACTACGAGCATGTATTAAAATGCATGGAAAACTAATTCCTCTCGTCGTTAGAGGTTTAAAGGCATTGTATAAATGTCCTAAGAAATATCTTTACACAGTTTCTGTGGTTGGTTTGGAGATAAGAGATTGCAGCAGTCTCACCTGCAAGTTCTAGGAGTGTGAAGGCATTTGCATTTACGTGAAACTATCTCATCTTTATGCCACTTGATGAAGAAGACTGTGAGGAAATGAGCCAAACTATGTGCGAAGATTCATGAAAACTTGATATAAATGACATTTGAGACATAGAGCATCGTGTGGTTGCTTAGCTGTCTTTGTGCTTGTGTTCAGCTGCAAGATCTTTCAAACCTCTAGGATAGTACTTCTGAGAAGTTTCTTTTTTGCAGTCATATGTAAGCAACTGTGCTACTGTTTCCTTTTCATGGGAATTTTGCAGCTGGTTGCAGTTTTTGATTTGATTGAGAAAATCGCCAGCCTCCGCTGTTTAACTGAGAGCTGATGGCTGTATTAATGATCAGACGTTGATTTGATGGTCTATGTCTGTTGACAGGATTTGAACTTGACATGTCGTCAGATGCAGAAACGAATCATGGAGCTGATTCAAGTCGTTCAGATGGAACAGGTAACAGGTGAGTCTCTAAAACTTTAATGATGCTTGATTATGCTGTGTTCTGAGAAATACAAGGTCATTTATGCTTTTGCTCAGGATATGAAAGTAAATTTATTGTAAGTTGATCAAAATGGGTTGTAAATTGCCAATCACTGGTTTTGGGTCTTCTGTCTAAAGATGCTTTAAGATTGATGGTTGTGCGCATTTTTCGTTTTCTTGGATTTAATTTTTTGCCAACATAAGTATTGATCTAAAAGACCAGGACATCAATTTGAACAAATTTTTTAGCACTTACCAATATCCTGTCTTGTTTTATTTTGTTCCACATAAACGTATACTTGTGCAAATACCATTACGTCATTGGTCTCAAAGTTTAAATTGTCATTGCAGATGAGTTGTTGAGAATCAATGATGAACTGAACAACGCTTTTCTTCGCTATGACCGCTACCAGAGATTGCGGTCCAATCAACCGAATCCAAAACTGCAACCAAGTGGGGATTTCCCGATGCCACCAACGTACTCCCCCTCTACAGCCATGGTAATCACAGGCAGCATCTGGTTGTTTGTTTTGATATCTGTTTTATGAATGATTTTTGTGTTTTCTTAATCAGACGTTTAACTTGTAAGCAACGCCTAGAACTAATGCTGTATGTTTCCTGAGCTTTGAATGATAAGCAAATGCAGGCACTTTGAAAGAAGGGAACAGCATAGGGTAACATTTAATTGAAATTTGAAAATATTGCTTCTGAGCAAGTTTTTTTCATTCATGACAGACTGGCGAGAAAAGGTGTGTTTTGGTTTAGTGGTTTTCTAGGAGAGTGCTGATGCACGTTTATGACAGTCTCACATAGAAGCCTCAACATTTTCATGTTGAGGCTTCTATGTAATTCATGAAGCAGAGACAATTACACATCAGTTCTCATGCTATCACAGCTGTTTGCATAATGCACTGTAGAAGTAGCTCGGTGAATTATCGTCTATATATAAGTCGTTAGATAATGTCAGAGTTATTCTGACATTTTAAATTTGACTTCCTTTTTGGGATTTGAGAATCTGAGGTTGAAGTAAAGGAGGATGTCTTGAATTGTGAGCCAAGATGTGTGCTTTTTGCAGATGGCACCAATGCCAGGTGTCCATGGGACGACGACAGCTCCATATCCACCTGCAGCAGGCACCGTTGCCGTTGACAACTTGATAGATCTCGGTGAGACGCCGTCTCCAAAACCAGCTGCACCATACCCAGTTCTTGAGTCACAGTTTACCAACATGTGTAAGTTCATTTGCAATTACTTATCTGAATAGCATTTGTGCATTTTCTTCTAATTGAACTCAGCTGAAAATTATACCACTGAATTGTTATGGTTATACTCCTTTTGCAGTAATGCAACATAAAATGGTATTGGACATTACCAGTGTGGGAAAATAAGATTTCAGTTAAACGTAGACCCTTTTCTTCAGCAACTGTGTAATCTTGACTGTGCACATTTTTTGGTGAATTTATCTGTAACTACTGTTGTCTGTTTGACTGAGTGTCCTTGTGGACAGATGGTGGTAGTTAAAAAAACATGCATAAAACACAAACATATACACAAAGAGATACATGCATACATATGCAGAGGGACACAGATACACTGACACACAGACATGCAACTAGATTACAGGCAGGCAGAAACATACCACAGACAGACACACAGACAGACAGAGATGATAAGCAACTAGTCCTAAATTATCGTTATATGATGTGAAAGCTCCAACAAGCGATAACAACAGATATGTTTGAGGTTAACTCTGAATAACTCTGTTCATATATTACGTACACATGGAGGGGAGGAGGGGTAACACAAATGCATGTGCTTGCGTACGCTTGCATGCGGAAAGGGGGGGGGGTAAAACCTATAGTTTGTCTATATTGGACCTCAAATTGATTGCCCTTCAAGTGAGCCAAAGTTCAGTCTTTTCAGCTATCAGGTACTACCAGGGGAAGTAGGACTGTGGGAGAGGTGTCACTTAGTCCCCGGAGTCAGTCGCTAAGCAGCTACCGACTGACTTGATGAGTTAGCGACTGACTTAGCGACTCAGTCGACTAAGTCGCATGCTTATCGACTGACTAAGTCGCTTAGACTTATCGAGTGACTTAGCGACTTGCTATCGACTTCTCACGTAATCAGGTATGTCTACTGGACATACCTGATAATTACCAAACAATATAATGCATTTCACCGCACATTGTACTGACCGTGCCGTTATTTCCGTGGGCATTAGATAGGATCCTGTCACCCATATGAACTCTATACGGGTCCAATATGGGAATATGGGTCCTACATAGGCTCCACTCTATACGGGTCCAATATGGGAATATGGGTCCTACATAGGCTCCGCTCCATGTGGCATGCTGACAGAGGACAAACCGATGACTGAAAATTATTGTTATTGTGAATTTGTGACGCATTTGGGTGTTTATATAAGGAATAAAGCATACCACTAAGTCCAAGCCAGTGATATTTCAGTTTTGAAAATAATTAGTTTCAGTTTTAATTCAGTTTTGGGTTCGTAATTTCCATTTCAGTTCAAGTTTCAGTTCTGAAATAATTTCAGTTTTTACTACAGATTAGGTTCTGAAATAATTTCCGTTTCAGTTACTGGAAATTTCAGTTTCAGTTTCTACTTAGGTATATTTGCATTGATAGACAACAACATGGTTGCACAATTGATTATATGCAGTGTTTAATCTAGTCCCCCTCTTCTGGGAGGGGAAACAAGGTTTCTGGGGGACCAACCATATTTTTTAAAATTTCATCTATCTTGAAAGAGTTTCAGAATTTGTCAACTTTCAGCCAGACTTTTTTAAACTTTCATCTTCAAAAATAGTTGATGACCTTTTATTAGACATCCCTCCAACTTGTACACTTTTCCTATAGGAATTTTAGGATTACTCTCTCAAAAAGGTTGATGAGTGGAAAACCATGTATCCTGGGGGATTTCCCTCCCCAAAAAGGTCTCTACATTATAATATTGCTGGCCTCTGTAGGGAAACATAAATCCTGGGGGAATTCCCCCCAAGACGTCTAGATTACACACTAGATTATGTGTTATCAGCTGTTAGCTAGTAGAAGCACTGTTCTGTCATTGTTTACTTGGAAACCGCGATTAAAACAAGCAAAATATTAAGTGAACGAAGTCGCTAGCAGTCGATAGCTTAGCGACTGGTTTCGACTTGAGGGCTTAGCGGCGGCGGCGGATGGCGGCGGCGCCGGGGACTAGTGTCACTTGTATGCCACCTTACCTCTGAACGCTATTATTAAACTATCACACAGTTCAGCAGTGAGTCCATGCATTACTCATCCTTCAATCTGGCCTAAAGTGCAGACAGCCGCTGCCTAGAGCTGTCGAACTGACACATTCTGCAGCTGTTCTTAGGGGGGGGGGTTGCGTCAAGCGTACGTACGCAGGTGGGGGGTGGAAGAAAGTACGCTTGCAAACAGGGAGGGGTCCAATTTTTCCAGATTTTTGCGTACATAATAATTATATGGATGACCCCTTAGCTGAAGTACGTTGTCAAATCAAGCAAAGCGCAGAGCATGCACTCAGTGGTGGCGCCAGACATTTTTTATAACCAGGGCATAGCCAGGGCTGTCATACAAGTAACCAGTGCAGAGGGCGATTTATGGAAAGCACGGCAGCGCGAGCTTAAATGGTGACCATATAAGATCGTGCTACTGCGCTCGCCATAAATCGCCCCTGCACTGTTATAGTTGTCTAATAGTCAGGAGGTCAGATGGGCAAAGCCCCCCGGAAGCTGAATGCTTTTTGACATTTGTAAAGCAAATTTTAACATTTCAGTAAATTTAGTAAATTTATATCTCAGGATATAACAAATATGCCCCAAAATTCTGGACAGGGCAAAAATTCTGGCAGGGCATCGACCAGGGCAAAGGCTTTTTTACCAGGGCATTTGCCCTGGTGCGCCCTAGTGTACTGCCACCCCTGCATGCACTGTTGCCTCCCAGCAGACAAATTGCACCAAGTGCAAGAAACTCCCTGAAATAAAATCACAATCAGTATGCATCCTTTTGCACAGAGGAGTTGTGGGGTATGCTTTCACTGAAATAGCTGACTAGCCCACTTCACGTATCTAACCTCATTAGGAGAGCCACAAAAATGGTTAGGTGGAGAATTTGAGATGGTGGACCCAACTACTGTGAATTAAGTGTTTCTTGAAGATGAAACATAACAACATCATCACAGCTTTGTCAGACTGATATCTGCAACTATAATGTTTTTTGATGTCATAAATTAACCAGAATTTTTAATTATTGTTGATTTGGTGCATGCAGGATAAAATTATGTTATAAATTAAAATATAATTAAGCAGGCATATCCTGTTTACATAATAAAAGACTAATGATACGGGTCTGCTTTTGTTTGGCGACAATGCACTATACTGATAATGCTTTTTGATGTTGGTATTTTCAGCAATACAGGATGGAACAAGTAGAGTTGGGCTTCCACAAAGCAGGGATGAATTTGGCTTGTTTGCCGGTGCAGCTGAAACCAGCAGAGCGTAAGCTGTTTATCATCATCTGTTATTATTGTCATTAAGCAGATACTTACATCATGCTAATTTACAAATTAATGTGTAAATGCCTGTAGTTGGGCAAAGATAAGTCTAAGCATTTGCAAAGTGAAATAGTAGAGAGGGGTCCCTGAAGCCCCTAGTGGTAGAGGTAGGACCATAGATAGGACTATCATGTGAGAAGGTGAGGAAACCACATGTCTTCCTTGGTAAGTTGGAATTAGCAGCTGGCCAGAGGGAGCTGATCTGAAGCTTGTACTGGTGAGATCAGGCACGAGTGTAATGCAGTCCGAATTGGCATGTCTTCCGTTTGATAATGGTTCTGTGCTGTTGGGTCAGTAGAAGAGGATCTGTATGATTGAGTGATTAATCATGAAATAGAATCGTAATTTGGAATACTTCACGCAGAATGATTATTACTGTTACCAGTGATGTTTTAATCTGTCTGTTTTGTGCTGGTAAAATTTAGGGTTAGTAGGAAATAGGGTTAATAGGTATTAAGGGCTAATGGGAATAAATTAGCCTGCATGGAAGGAGACTTTGTGTCATACACTCAATTCATCTTAGTGTAAATCTTATATTTTCAGATGATTGCTTTTGGCTGCCAGAGGCGCGTTTACACGTAGGCGCACTAGGCGCATGCCTAGGACCCCCAAATCTCGGAGGGCCCCAAACGATGGAAAATATTTCTTTCCAATTACAGAATTATCCAAAACAATTTGTGATGAATTTTTCACAAAAATGGGGACAATTTAAGAGCTCAATTTATTCAAGAAGTAAAAATGGCGAAGTATTTTGCGTTGATTGTTAATTCAACACCAGATTCAGATTTTTTTACTAAAATAATTAAATAAAATTACCACATTCCTTGAAAATAGCTTCTATAACTACTCGTAATTACAGTGACAGTGGCAATAAAACTCACAAAAACGACTTCAAGTTCAACTTCGTTGGTTTTTGCACAGCAGCAAGCACTTGATAGGCTAAACACCAACAGAGTCTCATATACTCTCAGTCTACAAGTTCAGAAGGGCCCCAAAAATGTTTGTGCCTATGGCCCCGTTTTCTGTAAACGCGCCTCTGTTGGCTGCTTATTAATGAATTTTTTATCTTGATTAATTTGTGTTTTCTGTTTACAGAGATGGAGCAAATCCTATAAAGGTACTACATACAACAATTTATTTTTGGAATTCTTCTTTTAATAAAATTATTATTGTTTTTGTTTTGCCAACCAAAATTAACCAGTTGATGGGCGGATATGTTTGGAAAGCTTATTTCCTCACTTTTCCTGTGTATGCACACAATTTCTTATTTTTTTTTGTATGAAGCCTTGAAACTTTTGATGCATTTAAATCCTCTTACTAAAAAGTTAACTCTGATAAATCATGGAGCTACAAGAACTACATAGATAAAGATGTTATATGATTGTGCTAAGTCAGAAACAATCCTTAGACTTAAAACGCTTTGGTTCGCACTGAGTGCCTCTGATTTGGATCTGTCTTGTGCTAAACATGTTACAGGGGTCTAACCTGATCTGAAAACGTCTGTTGTGCCACTGTAGAAATGCAGTGGAATTGACGTGTGCATATGCTGATAAGTGAAGTGGATTGATGCACAAATCATGAGTTATTGTGATTGAAGTCCATCAGGAGTGTGTAGGGACAGCAAACTGTATGCAAGGAAAATTTTCTTATCTGGAATAATTTGTGCAGATCTTACAGTAGTCTGGCTGAAACAAGTGAAATAACTGGAGCTGTGGGACAAACATCATCAGTGTCAGTAGTGGATAAGAAATGGTAACATGGAAGTAAGGCAGACATGAGAGTTGGAATAGATGATGTTGCAAAGAAAAGTGATTGAGAACAGACGTTGCTGAGTTAAAGGATCATCACATTTCCTAAAGTATGTATGTTTGAAAATAGAAACATTTACATTCGTCTAGTACCACTGAAAAGGCTCTATGTGAGTACAATACAGACACAGAATACATGTACACTTGCAAACACTTTGCATGCCTTCATTGTTGTGGATGTTTATTTACAGTTGGGCCACGACACTGAGTTTGCCGAGATGGAGAAATGGCTGATGGAAAATACGGTCAGTTGGTTGAATATCATCACCATTACTAGAATATATTAGGGTATTGAAACTTTGATAATAACTTCTGCATTGTTTTAACTGCCTTTAAGCATTTTGCAAAAGACAAAATCAGCATGGTGCACTAGACAGCTGATGGCAGTTTGAATGAAGTTCACCAATGACCGCTTCGGTGGTGTTTGTAGAAATTAATTAATAGTGAACATATTTACAAAATCAGATAAATGTTTCTTAATCTAAAAGACTAAAAATAGTTGAAAGATTTGACATTTATGCCAGCAGCTACCTTCCAAATATAAAGTTCTTGTTTACTATTCTTTATTGACTAGAAGACACAATTTACGAAACCAACATATCCAGAAGTCTGATGTAACAATGATACCTGAGATGGCTGTATAGATGATGCAAAATAAACTTAAGTGACAAGTCACTTATTCCTTGGCGATGATTATGATGGCTGTGATTTCAAACACTTTAACGACTAACATGTACTAAAAGCAACTGAAATCAATGCAGCTCGTCGTTAAAGTGGTAAATGTGTGTGTTGTTTTAACAACACAAGGACCTGCTCCACTTTTTAAAATCATAATTCATATTCAGACAGTGACGTTTTTCTGTTTGCTCTACATTCCTGAATCCTTGCACGAAATAACTTCTTGCACGAAATAACTGATTTGCAGAGGCAACTGTGCAAGTTATCTGCTAGATGCCAGAAAGTTTCTACAATTTAATTAGCTTTATGATTGAGCGCCTCTGAATAGTTGCCTTGAAGGGGCGCTATATAAATGCTTAGTTGATACTTGATTGATTGATTGATTATTAGCCTTGAATCTTACTTTTAACAGAGATTGATACAGTTGGGTATGTGCAGTAAGAGTGTTTTTGTTGTTAATGTATTTTTGAGGCATCACTTGTCATTTCTTGGATTAAATAAACCCCTACTATGTCAGGACATCTGCCGATTATAGAGGAGCATTTGCTAGAACAAACACCCGAAAGTTCTCAATAAAAAGTGCTGGCCCGAGGACTTGGAATAATATTCCTGTTGCCATAAGAAATCTACCTAATATTTTAATTTTTAAGAGAAAGCTCCGCGAGTACCTAGTAGCAACAGTTCCCCAACCTTCCCCATCCACATTTTACTAGCAAATTACTGCCTTAAATGCGCACTAGGTTTTGATGCTGACACCTGATCTGATATTACTTCGATGTTTAGTTAACTAGTTAAGTCCAAAATGTCTAGTATTACAATGTTATACCAGTTGCCGTTATTTTTTATGTACAAGGGTAACCCTGATAGCGGGACCCAGGTCCCTTAAGGGTTTCTCTCCCTTTACTTCCATTGGAAACTAATTAATTTATCTGTTTTCTGTTAAAAGTTTACACTGAATGATATTATTT
This sequence comes from Allolobophora icterica, assembly GCA_963556255.1. Taxonomy (NCBI): domain Eukaryota; kingdom Metazoa; phylum Annelida; class Clitellata; order Crassiclitellata; family Lumbricidae; genus Allolobophora; species Allolobophora icterica. The sequence continues at coordinate 49,515,513 of OY744605.1, forward strand.
CTGTTACTGCATATTATGATATTATGCGAAGTAATAAAACTTATGGTTATGGTTATAGGATTATAGTTATTGAAGCATTGTTTGCATTTCCTTATTGGTGTTTGAATTATTCTTTTGAAGTTCATCATTGATGTGTTGTTAGTATTTAGTGCCAGCTGTATAAATGAATTATTCTGCAGAAAATTCTCCTTAGACAATTATATATGCAATATTTTTGTCTTTAGAAATTTTCATTTGTTTTTACTTGTCAGGAGGGGGCAGGAACTGATGGTGCCACAAGCTCCGAGTTTGACAAGTTCCTTACTGAACGTGCCCGGGAAGCCGACCGCCTGCCTGCTGCACGCCCCACCCCGGCGGGTCAAGGGCCATCTACAGGGCAGAAGGCTGACGATGCTACGCTTTTCTCTCTGTAATTTTGGTTGTCAGAAAACTGCTGATCCTGTGATACGTGAAGACTATCTGTCGGCTGGCACAGACATGCTTGGTTGATTACTTGATTGAATTAAACAAAACTTTTATTCTGTGACTGACTTTTAATAAGTTGCTTAGCCAAAACTTTGCACGAAATGTGACTGCATAAGAATCTTTAGTTTCTTTTATAGTTTGTTGAGATTGGTCAGAGGCAGTTTTGGTGACAGAGCAGTCACGTTGCAGTGTTTCATCAGTGTGTGTGGGCTAATTCAGACCACATGAAATTGGAGTCACATGGCACTTTTACTTTTGTAGGTTTATTTCTGCAGTAAACCCAGAACGTAAAGCACGGTGTTGGTGGGAGAAAATTTTGTATAACGTATACAATGACGTCCCTTTTTAAGCCGAATTGTCTTTGATGCTTTTGATATTTCTTGAATCACTGGTATGATTTTATGTTATCCAAATGGCAACATGCTGGTGCTGGCAGTGCTCACAAGATTTGCCCTGGTAGTTGGTCACATGACTGTGCCAAAACAGATGTTTAAGTAAACTTGAATGTTTTAGTTGAAATGGTAGTATTATTAGTATGTCATGTTGGTTTATGAATTATGTACAGATGTCTCTTCAATATTCCATGCTTTTGGTAATCATCCTGAAATTGGTGTATTAAAACCGTTTGGTGAAGCATGAGGAGAATTGTTTTAATGAGTTGTAGCTTGATACAAAATATCTAGTGGGAGAAACAGAAGTTTAACACAATCAAGTATATAGTGCAGTAAAGGATATCACTCGGTCATTAGTCCTGTGAAGATCACTAATTCGCTTAGACTGAACTCTAGTTGAAACTGGTTTGGTAACAGAAAATGTGTACATCAATGCCTTTATTCATCTTAATGCCATCGACCAATGCACTGTGTGTCAAATACCAGTGTAATAAGAGTAGAGTTGAAAGATCAACCCTGCTGCAGGGTTTGTAAATTTAAGGACTGCACCGTGAAGATAAGGCAACACAGGTTTCAATGAAGATTTTATGAAATCAAGAACTGAATGATTGTATATAAATATTTGCTTAATGTCTTGTGCAGGCAATTCTTCAAAAGACAATATCTTTAGACTACTGTAGTTTCTATGTATTTTACTTTGTTATGCTGCATGCAACGGTTGTCAGCAAAGAACTTGTATACAGGTAATGAAGCACTAAGATCAAGTGTTGCTGAACATTATGATCCATGAAGATGAAAATGCAGTCATGCAAATGGTGGTGTCATGCTTGAATTGAAGGATCAAAGGTGTTAAAGGCCTTTTGATCAGAAGAAAGGCAGTCGCTCTACCTGATTTCTAATTGGTCTTTTAAACATTTCTAAGTTGTATCTGCGATACCAGAAATGAACAGGTGGACCATGACCAATGACCATATGGTTTTTGAGACGTGAATTTCTCTCCTCACAGGAAATCTATTGAGGAGCAGTGGTGGTTTCAAAAGTAGCCAGGATTCTACAGTCTTGTTTATGTTTCAACTTCACTTTCTTAAATAACCGTTGCTTTTTGAATGGCTGTCAACTAGTTGCAGCTAACTGTTACGCTTTTACCGAGCATGCTTCACAGATTATTGTTGTGTACTGTAGTTCTGTGTAACTTTGCTGTAAATGTTGAGATGCATAATATTGCTGCAGTTTTTGTATGGAGTGGTTGAATGAAAACAAGAGCATAATGGCTAAGGAAATGTCAGGGCAATTTTCAAATGTTTTCGCACTCCTGGTCTGTCTGGAGTCTCTAAGAAGCAGCAGAAAATTTTATTGGACATGTTGGGAAGTTTACAACATGGCTTTTGACCGAGATTATTTTAGACTGGCAATGCTTGCCGACTAGTATCAGCAATTCGGCATAGCACTGTCAGCAAGCATTTACTCCATAGTAAAAGCATTGTGCTTCTTGCAGCAAGTGCTTTATATATGAGAACTGGATTTCCTTGAATTAATTATGTGCCTCAGTTTGGATGCTGATCTGTGCACATTTATGGCTGCAGGAGCTGTCCACCAAGTAGGTAGGTGTGCTCAACTATCCTACAAGAATAGTAGTCACAGAATGAAGTGATTTTCACTGGAAAACATTTTAAATTTTAAGTGGCATAAATTTTATTGATGGCAATACTGTCCATAGGCATTCATAAAACGACAGAGAACCAAATGTTTGTGCTGTAGCTGGTGACAACTGGATTTGGAAGTAAAAAGTCTGCTTTTGTTATGATTTCTGTACTTCGATCAGAATTGAGTTTATGCAGTCTATTCAAGGGGTAATGAATGGTTCTTTGCTCTGTTTCTATTCAAATTAGCATGTACATGTACCAGTAAAGTTGGTCAGCATATGAATGCTGTTGATAGACCGACCTAAATATGCATATATGCTAATGCTATATGAATTAGTGAATGCTTTGTGTTGAGATATACAATACAAATAAAATGTGATAATGGTGATTGATAATGCTACTTGATCAAGGTCCTCTCAGTGTGGGAATTGTTGGGGGAATTGGGGGTTGAACCTCCTTAGTCTTTCTTTGGACCCCCACAGTTAAGTCTTCATTGCACACCCCGGGGGTCGTTTCCAACCCCTCAGTTGTGCTAGTGTGATTTACCATTATTTGACTCTGAGTCTCTGACAAAGAGAAGTCATTTCCAAGGTGTATCATGTATGCATTGAAATTTTCTCAACAAAGGAATTGATTTTGAATTGAGTTTGACTTGCAAAACTGCTAGCATTGAAATCAGCTACTTTCAAATTTCATTGACATAAGTTTGAAAAATACCGATAAAATGTTCACCCCCAGTCTTTTTCTACAATTCCCACACTGGGTCCTCTGTTTTTATGTAGAGGAGAAATTTTAACTTGGAACAACCCAGGCTCAGCAGAGGTAAGCATTAGAAGTTCTAATGTTCACTGTACCTCTCAGAGTCAATGCCAACAGTGCACAAATGAATCTAAATTTATATTGCAACAGTTTAACCAGAGAGTGGTAGCTAACAACGAGTATTATTATTATTATGTTAAGATTTATAAAGCACAAGTTAATATGGCTAAATGCACTGCATATGCACTCGTAGTAACTCGGCTTAGTCAGATGACATGAACAGGCAGGGCATATTTTAACTGTATAACTAGTGGGACAAATGTCCCAGTAGTCTTAGGATTTGTCCCAGTAGTCAGGCTGATTTGTCCCAGGCAATGTATGTATAAAGTATAACTAGTGGGACAAATGTTGGAAGAATTTTAAGATTTGTCCCAGTAGTGTTGTTGAATGACCCCCTTACTACCTTACTATTGGTTGGGAGACCCGAGAAAAGTTGTAAAAAAAGGTGATGACTAAAAAAAAAGGTCATCAACTTTTTTGGGAGATGAATTCCCCAAAAAAGTCTTAAAGTTTGCGGAGATGAATTCCTAAAAAAGGTTCTTCGACTGATTTTGTCCCAGTAGTCAAAATTCCTTAAAATATGCCTTGTGAACAGGTAAGTCTTTAATTTCTTCTTTATGCTTTCTGTAGAATGTTTCGGAGTACGGAGTTCAATGGGCAGCACATACCAGACTGTGTTGAGTCAGATCATCTCAGATGCACTGAATGTTCTTGTACATGTCACAGTCACATTTCAAGACCACAACAAATCAGCTCTGTCCCAAATGCAATAGACTGACCAAGAACTGAAGATGCACACACAGTCTCTGGCCAAGTATGGTGGTGCCTTTCCATGCACACATTTGAAAACAAGTGTTGCCACTTTGAAGGTGATCTTCTTGCGAGCATACAGCCAGTGAAGATCTTGAAGTGCAGGGGCGCAATGGTTGAACTTCTGCACCTCTGTAATGAACCTGGCTTCAGCATTCTGAACGCTCTGCAGCTTCTTGATCAATTCCGTGCTCGCGCAACATATACGGCCGTTGCAGTAGTCTAGTCAATTAGTGATAAGAGCACGAGTCAGACTCTTGAGTCCAGTGAGTGTTGGAGCTGGTGCAGCTCAAAGTAGCATTTTTTGCAAAGATTGGCCACATGTACTTTCATTGTCAGCTATCTGTTGATGATGACTCTGAACCCTTCAGTTGTGACAATGTCCAGCTAGTGTCTCGTTCCAATCCAAATCAGTTGCTTTTCGTCAACATTCATTTTTAAGTGATTCCAACCCATCCATTCCTCGAGAGTTACCCTCTGACAGTAAGCGTATCTCTGTATTATCTTTGTTTGAAAACAATCGTAACCATATATTCCTCTGTATGAAGACATTCGTAACCATACCTGTGTATTCTTCTATTATAAATAAGATAATCATAACCAGTAATAATGTAAATGAACAGAAATGTCATGAAGTCCGTCATGAAGTCAACTTTTTGTTACGCTCCTCTCACTGGCCGCTTCCAACTATTGAATATTCATGACCAATGATGTCACTGTTTTCAAATGGCGACATTCCAACGGATGTTCGTTTCACACTTAATTCAGCGTAAATTTAAATATACGGTACCATAAATGGCTGCTCTTTTTAAACTATTGGCTTAAAACGGGCTTAAACTAATTTACTAGGTGGCGAACAGGCTGAAATGAACGAGCCTGACGGGTTTAAATGGGCCAATTCACTTAGGCTGCGCATGCAGTAAACAATATGCAGCGGCTCAAATGGCCATTCGCCAGAGATTTTCACAAATTTTTACACTATGAAGCTCATAATAAGTTTCATGCACATTGGAAAACACATTTTCAAATTGTTTTCAAACCACCTTAGGACGGGCAATAATCTAGTATCTACATAATGCATTTGTTTAAAGACAATCGTAACAGTATCAACATATTCCCTTTGTTTCAAGACAATAGTAACAGTGTGTATGTGAACTCTTAGTTTTAAAAAGTCGTAACCATGACCATGCCTTCTTCTGTTTGAAGACAATCATACCTTTTCTACGTTTTCTTCTATTTAAAGACAATCAAAACCAGTTATCTATGCACTATTCTGTAATGTAATTAATTACGACAGTTTCTGTAGAATCATCAGTAGCAAGCTACTCTAGGATGCATTACACACACTGTCAATAATTGTCAGCAGAAATGCTATAAGTTACATAGAAAGTACATTTTAAATGTCTTTTGAACACATAAAAGGCTTTTGGCTTGAAGACAATTGCAACCATAATATCTACATATTTTTCTGCTTGAAGACAATCGTATTCTCTTTGAAAAAACCGTATCAATATCTATGTATTGTCTTTTTTGAAGAGAGTGTTAACCATATCTATGTCGGCCTATTCTACAGTTTGAAGACAATTGTAACAATTTATCTACGTGTTCTGTTTGCTTGAAGTCAATCAATCGCAGCCTTGTATCTACGTATTTTTCTTTTTGTAGACAAGCGTTATCATAACGGCGCATCGGTGCCGGATTTAGGCATAAGCTAAAAAAAGCTACAGCTTAGGGGTCGTCCATAAAGGACGTCTGCAAAATATGGTCCACTTTGGACCCTTCCCTCCCCCCTTGTCCGCATTTGACCTTACCCTCCCTCCCTCCCTCTTTCCGGACGTCCGCATGCCTAAGCCAATTTTTAATGTCGTCATTATTTTTACAATTATTCCACAGTTCCTGTGCACGTTTAAGTGACAGTTCGGGTTTCATATCGCAGGATGTGCAGTAATAAAAGCCTGTTTAAAGTTGCAGTAAAGGTTATACCATGCATGAAGTTTTACGCAATCACTTCACTGACCTTTTCGTCTTTCAGATAAGGTGGTGTTTAAAAAACTATCAAATTTAAAAGTTTAGATGCAGACGTCCGCACTGGTTATAACGCTCCCTCCCCCCTTATCTGCATTTTTATAACCCCTCCCTCCCCCTCTTTGCGGACGTCCTTTATGGATGACCCCTTAGGATCTCACAATCCACAGTGGTCTAAAAACTTAAGAATTTTTGTGGGTTTCTTTTTTAAAGTTTATGTACACTGTATGTATTTATTATGTAGAACCTGTTTAAAAAGCTTGTGTAGCAAATTTCATCTTGCCTGAGTAAATGCATTCATTTGAAAAGTGAATTGTTCACTTTAAATGCCTTGCTATTTTAAACAATCAAAAGCCATATATGTTTTCAAGTTTTGTCAGACCTGGTGTAATATTTTAAAAAGGGGCCTTCAAGCTTAGGGACTCACTTGCAAGACTAAATTCGGCACTGCTGTGCATTCTCTTTGAAAACAATCGTAACCATATCTACGTATTCTTCCGCCTGAAGACAACTGCCCCAATGTATCTGCGTATTTTCTTTGTTTGAAAACAGTAATAACCATATACATGTACGTGTCAACTTCTCTTTGCTTTAAGACAATCATAACCATATCTACATAATTATTCTTCTGTTTGAAGAAAATCGTAACCATGTCTTAAAGCAATAAGAATACGTAGATATGGGTTAGGGTTGTCTTGAAACAAAGAGAATACAGTGTACACAGACGTATGTTTACAAATTTCTTCAAACAGAAACATATGCAGATGGCTATGATTGTCTTCAAATGAAAATATGTCGATATGGTTATGATTGTCTTCAAAGTTCAAACAGAAAAATACGTAGATATGGTTACGATTTTCTTCAAATAGCATTAAAGCAGAATACGTAGATATATGATTACGACCGTCTTTAAACAAATAGGATACAAGTACGTAGATATGGTTACGATTGTCTTCAAACAGAAGAATATGTAGATATATAAGAATGACTGTCTTCAAACAAAAGAATGCTTAGATATTGTTGCGATTGTTTACAAACAAAGAGAATACATAGATCAGGCTACATTTGTCTTCAAACAGAATACAATGATATGGTTGTGAGCGTCTTCAAAAGGTAGAATATGTAGATATGGATACAATTGTCTCCACGCAGAAGAATGTGTAGATTTGGTTACGACTGTCTTAAAACAGAAGAATATGTAGTAATAGTTATGATTTTCTTCAAACATAAGATTATGCAGATATGGTTACGATTGTCTTCAAACAAAGAGAATACATAGATATGGCTAGGATTGTCCTCAAAGAGAATACATAGATAAATTATTGTTAGGATTGTCTTCAAACAAAGAGAATACATAGATATGGTTACGATTGTCTTCAAAAAGAAGAATACATAGATATGGTTGTGACTGTTTACAATCTCCAATGCAGGTATGACATTTATTAAAGAAGGTGTCAACTATAAGCAAAGTGGCTCATGTGAGCTGCCAGAGAAGCATGATGGGCAGAGTGCAAAGATGAAACACTTTCACCAGAGGCACATGTCATATATCCTTAATAATAGTTTCCTACTTGTGTGTGTCCATCTGTAAATGCTGTCTCTGCCTCCCTTACTCACTCCCTCCTTCATCGCCCTAAGTGCTATATAGACAAACAGGTGCCGGCGGCGCTCAGGCGACCGCCATAGGCAGGTGCCTCACAGCCGCTGATCTGACCTGTCAGACAGATAGACAAACAGCCTCCCTCCATCCCTCCCTGCCAGCAGTGAACTAAACCTCTTCATGGTGCACTGTTGATGGGCATCAATAAACGATTTGGATGCCTTTTTGACAACAGTGAATTCCTCATAGCAGCAGTTTGTCATCCAAAGTTCAAACTCAGCAAATGATATATACTCAGAATCTCCGTCATATATGACGGGTAAATACTCCAGTTTTATCATAAAATTGATAATGCTTCCTTACTTTTAACACAAATTTACGTAATTCACTGGAATCCTAACTCATGCATGAACCTACTTGATATTTCTCAGTAAACACAATCCTGAAAATTTAAAATCTGTTTTAAGCCACTATTAAATGAAAACAAAGATTTCTTTATTACAAGACAAATATTTAATTAAATTTACACATGTAATGATGACGAATTCATGGCCAGAAATTGTTGTCTTTTCAAAACGAGCCTTTCACCATACTTTTTTTCGAGTGATTTGTAAACTTTTTCGTCTTCATTCAAAAGATTTCTGTCATCATCTGGATCCCAGACAGAGTCACCTTCAACCAAAAACCAAACTGGTTTGGAACCATGAAATAAAGCAATGCAAAGCACATACACAAGAACTTCTGTATTCGGGTATGCCTAAAGAACTTCCTAAGAACCTCTAAAAGTCTTTCTGGCAAACATGCTAATAGTGTTAATGTTCAACAAACACCTATGTCCCTAATAAGCAGATGATATTAACCAGAAAGAGGCTGAACGAGCTAAGTGAAATTCTATCAAGCATTTTAGTTGATGTAGAAATTGACACTCAGTCAATTCTTACTTACTTCCTTACTTACTTAGAGCTTTGGTAAATCAAAAGAACCCTGTAAAAAACAACTTCTGTCCAGCCATCCATCTATTCTTCTGTGTTTTATAAACGTACTTGCATGCATGCAAATCAAGTGACACTGTGAACATAACACTGGCAAGAACCATGAAATAAAGCAATGCAGAGCACAAATAGCATTTGGATGGGTGACTGTGGAATATGAGGGCTAACTAACTTAGCCTACCTCTGGAGTCAGTAAACGAGTATCATTGCAAAGTTGCCTACCAGGTGTGGCACCGACCAAGCATGTTGCATCAGTACTACTTGCCTATTACTGCAAACTGACTTTTAGGTCAAGCTACTGTTAATGCATTTGCAGTGTATTTAGTTATGTTTACATCTCAGGATCCTGTTTTACTATACACAATACAGTATGGAGTGTGTGAAATAGCGTGTTGCTATGGCTGCTTAACACGTATACCGTATATACTCGCGTACAAGTCGACGTCGCGTATAAGTCGACCCCAAAAAATTTGACCTTGGATAGGGGAAAAGTCTAAGACCCGCGTATAAGTCGATTCGTATTTTTACGTTAACCCGGTAAATCTGGACATTATACAGCCCTTTCCAACATCAACTAAACCCACAAGTTAAACCCTAAGATGAAACACGTGCACAGCGAACACGTGTGTCGACCAAAATAGAATGTTACCCAACAAATTATCTACCAATAATTATACATTTTCTTATCAAAATACCATTTAAATTACGAGTCAGCTATTTTTAAAAGTTAATTTTCGCCTTTTCCTGACGTTTTTCAAATTATTGCGGACTTATAGTTTCCGTTTTGTGGAAGTTACGTTAATCAAGACAAGAAACCTGAAAATGGATAAGGCAAACTATTATAGCGCTATCCCAAGTTTTAACACTCTAAACTGCCTAAATTAACCTGCCTTAACAGCATAAATTGCGGTTTCGAACTTTAAAACATCTCCTGTAAATTTCATGTCATCCCGTAAATATCAGTTTCGCCGTCAACGTCATCGATCTCCGAGTCCCTGCTTAAATGACGTCGTTTTGCAAACCGTCCATGATGGTAATAATATAATTGTACAATGCCGCATCTTAAAAATAATTGCTGTACCATATCTCTTGGCAAATCAATCCTTTATTCAAACTTTGAACAATAACGTCTCTTATAAACCTCATTTTGGGCCGTCATTCACTATTGCCTATAAATAAACATTGGCGTCAGTTCCGTCCCATCGGCTTGATAGCTAATGATCACAGTGAAATGCTTTAATTATGGCCAATAGTTTTGACCTGAATGGTGCTTTCTCTTTTAAAGTTTACAGTGCAATTCCCACACGGGTCAATTTTGGCATTTTCTAAGTATTGCAGAATACGAATTTACGGTCGTAATAGAAATGCGCTATAAAATCAGAAGCATAGAACGGAACCCGTACTCAGCCAAAAAGAACAACAAATAAGAACTGGTGTTGACGTTCATTAGCGGGCATAAATTTAAACTTAACAGAATATTATTTTATTCTATAAGATATGTTTCAGTATTTTGCTAAATAATTTATTCTTTTGTAGTATAATTTAATATTATTTCCTTTACGGATGCGCCATGCGATCGCTCATTGTTGCATCATGCGGTATCGGACGTGGTATGTTGTTATCTGACGGGTATGTTGTTGACCTCCATTGCATGTCCTTGCGATCTCCGATGGATAAATCTTGCGATCTTGGTTTGTCCCACGTATAAGTCGACCCCCCAACTTTGGACTTTCAAAATTGTCCAAAAAAACTCGACTTATATGCGAGTATATACGGTAAATGCCAGTATATTGGTATGTACTTGCATCATAAATAAACACACATAAATACAAACACACTGACAAACATAGTGTAAGCAAGCACTCCCTGCATGAAACAATCCATGAAACAATCTAAATCTGTTAAGTATTAAACCAAACAACATAGTCTTTTGTCCAACCTGACAATGTTTTGTTGAACAGCAACCAATGAACAGCATCGTCCACATTTCCACTGTTCATTAGGACCGATTGTGCAAAGACTTCAGGATTGACATTCAACCATGTCATCAGCTTCTACACCAGTTCAAAAGTGTAAAACATCAGTTATATATTGTGATGCAGCAGTCTATCATCATCATTATCTCGTAATCTCAAGAGATTTCTACAGCACCCAAAAAAGCGAAGTCACGGGAACCAGCTTATTCACAGGCGGGAATCAGCTTATCTCTACATCATCAACACCACCATTGTTTCCTGAAGCCAGCCACTTGGCCACAATGAGTGCAAATGAATGATCTCCATTGTTTTTGGTCATTTGTCAAGTCCTGTACTCTATTCATACAGCGGTGTATATCAGTGAAACATTATTATTAGTAATCAAGTACTACTTATACTGGACAAATGAATTCACCTCAAAGTATGGGTAGCTTGAAAAAGAAATCTTCAACTGTTTGCAAAATTAAATTTACAAGATTGAGAAGGGTCCCATAAAGTGGGTGTTAATGAATCCCATACTTCAGGACCAGTGTGCAATAAGGCAGAAAACTACATGTCATGTTAAACACAGCGTAACAAATACCATTATCAAGGAAGTTACAGTAAATAAGTTAATAATTTCCTGCAGCATCTATTAACAACTTCATCCTTCTCCTTCCTCACTTGACTGTTTACAAATCGCTGCTCCTTATCATCTCCACCATTGCAAACCCAGTCTCCAAACAAACACCATAATCCAACCTGCAGATTGATACTACCTGCCCTGTAGACCTTAACCCAGAACTGAATCTGACACAGTCTGCCTTCTTTTGACTTGTGCCTGTGAATAAGCTGGTTCTGATGACTTTACTGTTTATGCTAAATTTCTGACTATGGATCAGATTCGAAGGCCAGTAACCCGACTTCTTGACTCTGATGACATTACACTGGAAATAGATGTTGATAACTGGAAGCAGAACACTGGAAATGGTGCATCACGTGAGAGAATGTTTGTGAAGTAAAACCAACTCAGTAAGTCAGTCACTTCTGAGTTTAAGCTTTCATTTACCTGTTGGCATAAAATACAGAGTTACTCTGAAACTTGTGTCTTGTTTTTTTAAAACTACAACTGACTGCAAAAAGGGAACAATTTTACTCAACAAAGGATACTCTCTTATGCCACAGAATATACTTTTTTCTTACAACATACTGGACATTTATATAGCGCCATTCTGGAACCATCAGAATTGTGAAGACAAATAAAGCTCCAAACCTGACAGACTAGTAAATATTTCTCAGTTTCCTCATTGTGTTCGACAGTCAAATCTTCAGTTTTCTCAGCGTTATCACCCACTGTAAGAGAACAAAATACATGGACATCAGTAACACTGCTAAATGTAATGTAGCATGACATAATGTAATAAGCATAGTTTCCTATGAAATTATCCTTTGTCAAGTATTATGTGTTAAAAGTCATTTAAGAGACTGACAGAAAAATTAACAGAACTAAAGTACTGTGGCTTGCTCAATAAGTGCAAAACTGCAGTTAAATAACTTACCAATACAGTTGTCACCCTGTGAATCACTGAGGACAAAATTCTTGATGCAGTTTGTATGCAGTACATTTGAATCACCTGTAAAGATTTCGAAAACAGATTCAAACTCGTAACAGAATCAAGTCAATTAAGTATGGATCAGATGAGTTTCTCACATATAACTGCGATGCACTGATCCAATTTCTATTACACTGCAACTCATTCTTGCAATTTCAAACATAAAAGATGACCAGGCCCAGCAGGCCTTTCCAAAGTCATCATACTTATTACTATAAGTTATTATAGGTGTATAACACGGTACGTAGTTCAATGGTTAGCATGATGAACTGTAAACCCAGTGTTTAAGGGTTTAAGTACCTGACATAAAGAGAAGCGAGAAGAGCGGTTCCTAAAGCTATCCCCAAGACAGCCATGGGCATGAAGTCATTAGCAACTCTGTTTTCCTTAACTGATGGCATTTGGGCAGTCCTCTCCCTTGCCACCTGATCTTCCCATTGACAGTGTACTCACTTTGTAGCTAAGTTCACTGAAGTACAAGAGGTGCAGAAATCTCAAAGCATTTCCTGCCCTGGCAGGGATTAGAACCAAAGACCTGTTCGTTGACAGTCCAGCATGCTAACCAATAATCTAATCTAATAACTTCTATAGTGCCTTTATCATAATGCCCAAGGCATCAACTGATGATTGCTTTGAGTGGTATCGCAGTAAGAAAATTGTAATCCAGGTTGAATTCCAACAGGTCAGAGAACCACTAAAGTAACATGCATCTTAGGAAGTAAATTTAAAATGCAATTATTAACAAGCAGCCTCTAGTGTACTAGACTATAAAAGAAACACGTCTGATCATCATCACTTAACGGGAGATCAGGTTGTGATTGAGACGATTCGTCCTCTCTCTCTCGCATGGACTGAGACTAAGAAAATGGAGTTAACATTTACCATTTGCTAGAGGCAGTGCAGCAGGTCGGAGGTGTTCATCTGAAGTGGCAGCGGCTGTAGGATGTGTTCCCTTGTCCTCATCTGAAGTGGCAGCGGCTGTAGGATGTGTTCCCTTGTCCTCATCTGAAGTGGCAGTAGGATTTGTTCCCTTGTCCTCATCTGAAGTGGCAGTGGCTGTAGGAGTTTTTCTCTTGTCCTCATCTGAAGTGGCAGCGGCTGTAGGATGTGTTCCCTTGTCCTCATCTGAAGTGGCAGCGGCTGTAGGATGTGTTCCCTTGTCCTCATCTGAAGTGGCAGTAGGATTTGTTCCCTTGTCCTCATCTGAAGTGGCAGTAGGATTTGTTCCCTTGTCCTCATCTGAAGTGGCAGCGGCTGTAGGAGTTTTTCTCTTGTCCTTCGATGGTTGCAGTAGTCTGGATGAGACTTTGGTCTGCATAGATGTTCTAGGAGTTTGATCTTTTTAAAGATAACACGCGGTTAAAAAATTGTACATTTTGAAATCATAAAAAATCACAATCTGTTATCTACCTTTGTATAAACAATACACATATTGAATTTTGACAACTTAGAACCTGCTCTTAGTGCAGCACAAATCCAAGACAAATGGTCAATACTTTCATACAATGAAATGAGATTGAAATTGAAGATGTAGTAGCTGCAACAATAACTCATTTGGCTCACTATTATATAGTAATTCCTCGTAACTAGTAATATTAATTGAACAATATTTGCAGCACACATTATAGTCACATCCTCTTCTTGATTGTAGGCCGCTTCTCTGCATATAAAATTTTTTATTCATCGCTCACATCCCAAACATAAATTATGTTGTTTTGAGATGTTGTTCCAACTGATATTTTGGAATCTGAAGGTAGCAACTGCTGCGATGGTCATTACAAGGCTGGAATTCGTCATAGTTGATGACTGTAAAATAAACATATACGGTAAGCTCATTTCTGGGCACTGCATTTAGCAGCGTTTTATTACACCTTATTCCCTTCATGAAATTTTATATGAATTTTCAAACTTATAATTCTGATTTTTATTTCAGATCTTTCAATCAATCAATCAATCCGATTTATTAAAACACACGAACAATGCATTTAACAGGCAGATTTTTCAACATAGGTGTATTTTCAACATAGGTGTATTTTCAACATAGGTGTATTCTCAAAAATACTTCTGTCAAGTTTGAGATAAATACATGAACTGATCAACTTTCAGAGATAAAGAGACTTAAACATAATATACATCTATATTTCTAAATATTTGAAGCAACTGCTTTCACATGAACAATGGTAAAAATTACCAAAAACACAGAATTAAAGACAAAATGTAAATATAATGATTACCAACCAACTGAAAAAATTTCTTCGGAAAGAGATGTATCAGTCTGCTTTAAACCTTGGTGCAGATCTGGTTCTGTTGACTCCTCTGTCTTACTCTTCCTTGATCTTCTATTTCTGCTCAATGAAGAAATGCATTTTCCACTTTTTTCTTTCTTTCGTGTCTTTAATGGTTCCTCTGCCGACTCATTCGATGATACATCGTCACTCAACAAAGCTACACGCAGACGCAGCAAATCATCTGATTTTGTTACCTTCTGACCGGCATCAGAAACCTCTTCACTCTTTTTAAAACTCTTACTAAGCTGTTTCGAAACTGATTTCCTTTTTATATCACACTTTTCATTGCCCAACTTAATCACTTTCAACTGTAGATTATTTGCCTTCATACGTCTGAACTTTGGCGGAGCTTTCAGTGCAACATCTGCCACAATGTCACCTGCGCTTGACCCTGAAGTAAGATTTCTTGCCTTTTCTGAACTGTTATGCTGACCATCTGACCGACAACGTCTTTTAATAGGCGACCAGCTGCAATCCTCATCATCTGACCTTTTCCTTAAATTCTCAGTGACAGGAATGCCATCTCTATCTGACGAAGCAGATCGCAACTGATATTTCAGACTTCTTTTCCCTTGAATTTCCAGAAAAACATCAGGCTCATTACTCTATCAATATAAAAAATTTAATTCATGCTTCACTTAGTAGACACATCAATGGATACAAACAAACTGCATTCTTCTAATAAGAAGTTCTCGTATAGCACTGTATAAATGTCTGGATAGTGGATACACACATCAATACATATTTATGATGCAGATGACAAGCAATGTGTCACACTGTCAACTGGGAAAAAACAGTGCACACTATAAAATACTAAACTTTCATGCAAAAAGCAATAAGTGCCAAGAAATATAAAAAATATGCATACAAATATAAAAAATTGCTGCATCCATATTGTACTTTTAATCATGAATTTGTATAACACCTGGCTCTTTCAAATACAAAGAAATTATGCATATTTTATTATAAGTTTGTCAGGTAATTCATTCATTCATTCATAGATTTATATAACGCCTCTTCAAGGGAACTACTCAGAGGTAATGACAAAACGACAATGACAAAAAACTTTATTGATCCCAGTAAGACAAGCAAACAAGTAATACTGAGAGAAAAAAAGATTAACATAGAGAAGTGGTAACAAAATATTAAAATTCTCATCGGCTAAACTATTCAAGACAAGCATGTTTACGTATCATTTGCATAGTAAATTGTAGGTGAGATCAAATAGGCGCCCAGAAGGGACTAATCCCGCTAAGAGGGGCCTGTGTTTCAAAGTAAAGTAGAAAAAGATGACAGAGAATGTATGAGTAGAAGTAATAGCCAGGGTCAGTAAGGGGGTAGATAGTAAGGTTCAGTATTTGCTAGATTGCATGCAACACAGAGTTTAATGCAATACAAGATACAATATTCGGTCAGCACATTGACCAAATATGCTGTCGGGCAAGGCAGTCTTTCTATGCAGTGCGCATTCTAACTGCTCATGGTTTATCTGGCCCCAGACTCCACAACGTGGTGCGCGCAACCACGGTGGCCAGAATGTTATACGCTGCACCGGCATGGTGGGGATACGCTGGTCAGCAAGAAAGGAGAAGGCTCCAGTCCGTTATGGATACACTGACCCGCCAGCGATACCTCCCATGTAATAATCCAACAATTGAACAACTTTGCCGCCATGCTGATGTTGCCCTGTTTTCGGCAGTCCTTTGCAATCCAGGTCATGTCTTGCACGAGCTGCTTCCACATGTTAAGCCGAGGGTTTATGGTTTAAGGCCTAGATCCCATGACAGGGCTTTACCGCAAGCCGACAACAGCATGAGAAAAACCTTTATTGTCAGAATGCTGTATGCTTACTAACCAACTGGACCTATGCTATATAGTAATATATATATTAGGGCTGTACCGAATAGTTGATTATTACTATTCGGCCGAATACGAATAATTGGACCAACTATTCGGCCGAATACGAATACGAATAGTGTACAAGATTAGTCTACCGACAACATTCAAACTTTCAAATGTAAGCAAAAGTTTCAGTTCAGTAAATTTAATACATGAACTAAAAGTAAACAGTTAGCTACATGTAATTATTGCATCCTTCTGCCAGTCTGTGTAAACTAGGAATGGAACTAATTTAACTAAACTTAGAAATTATCACTTACTTAACGTTCACTCCACTCGCTATAGCAACCGCATATGCAGAAACAATAGTGGTCACTGTGACCACTATTCGTATTCGGTTCAACCGCTACTATTCGGCCGAATACCGAATAGCTATTTGGCCCACTATTCGGCCCCGAAGCGAATACGAAGCGAATATTCGGTACAGCCCTAATATATATATACATATTATGGTTAATGCTATGTATATATATACCAATGTATGTTTGTTTATTAACTTTAGAAGATCTATTTAACAGACGTTGTTCACCACTTACTTAATACAACTGTATTTGATATTGCCCTCCTTCCAAAGTTCAGAAATGCACACGACCATACGACAGAACATCGATGGCACATAGCAATTGTGAGTGAGGACTTGCTCAAGGTCCCTACACAGTAACTGCCTCGGGCACGGCTCAAACCCATACTCTCCGCGTTACAGGCCAAGTGCTCTAACCAACCAGCCACTATGCATATATATTATGCTCAATCGCTTTACAGATCATCATGAACGCACGCACACTATCTACAAAATGCTTACTCGTGTCACCTGAGTGAGATGATCGCAACTTGTCTGCATCTTCCTTTGGGATCGGATATTTATCAATTATCGGCTGAATGACCTGCCTGTAACGATACTTCATTTTCAGCCATGTATGTTTAGTAACCTAAACAGAAAAGAAACATTTCTTACGAAGGCTGCAGGAAATAAGGTACACATAAACAAATCCATTTTCCAGTATTACTGAATCACTTATAATGTATGTGCACGTGATATAGGTCAGAGATCAAAGAAGATTGATGCCAGTGGGTACAAACACTAAGTATTGTTTTCTCCCACATGTCATATCAGGACACATGGGAGATGCTTAGTTTCTTACACTAACAGATGTAGGTAGAGGTAACCAAACTCTTTGTATGACTGCAAAAACTCCTCAGAAGCATGGTTAAGTTAAGCTAAAATGACACACTGACATGCCAGTAACACATATTGCCATTCACAGACATACCAGCATCACTGACAGATACACAAGGCATACATGATAACATAGTCCCAGTGACACATATGCCATCAACAGAAACACATCTAAGAATGTAGCACCTTAACGGATCTTAAAAGTTGCTAAATAAATACTCATGCCCATGGATACTGTAATGAAACACACTGTTTGATCAAAGCTTGCCTTTTGAGATGACATCTTTAACCAGATCTCTCTTCTGTCAGTTTTCATGTAGTGATTTGACTTAAGTAGGAAGTGGATGATAGCCAAGTCGTCTTCAAGAGAAAACTCACTTTGAACCCTATAAAGATACATCAATATTATTTCTAAACTATAACATGTTTTACATCAACCAGAAAATTTTTCCCAAATTCATTTAATTCATCACACTACAAAATTGTTGGTCAGTTAAGATCCATTGTATAATGAATCAGTTCTTATGTGTGACGACTGTGACGTACTTAAGACACTAAAGATATTAAATGTCTATACATATACCAGAGCTTCATTACGGTACTACATTTCACAATAACACAAATTCTGCATAACATTGTCATGCACATAGAACCCAAATTAATTTCAGCTTAAGAAGCATGACCATTATTAGGTGGTTTTTGATGCAGCACCCAATGACAGCATTAAAAGGAGGTTCTAAAGTAATTACACACTTAATTACCAAAATGAAATACTTGAAAGAGGCTGAAGATGATTATCATCACCACGCTGAAGATGATTATCATCACCACGCTGATGGGACCCTCAGAGGTGCTATACAAATGTTCCATTACAGTTATGGTTACAATTATGAAACAATCATCACCAATTATCATCGTCTTAGTCATCATACTACGAACAGATATTATTTAAATACCTTACTTACTTAAAGGCATCTTTACGTGATGGTGACATCTTATCATTTCCATTATCCTTCAAACAAACAGTTTAACAAAAGAAATTACTCATTGATCTATTTATGTTAAGCGCTTACTAGTGTAGAAAGTCAGCAAAATCTGATTCTCAGGGACAGAAAAATGTGTGCTGAGGCAAGAAAGAGTTATCGGAATAATCAGGTAAATAAGAAATACGCAAGTAAGTAAGTAAGCAAACAAGCATCTGTTAACATGCCATGTCCCCATCAGATGAACAAATGAGAAATCGTAGGCATTGGTGGATCACGTGGACAAACAACAAAAGCAAATCAGTACAGAGTAAAATAGTTGTAGATCAGTTGGAGACACAAATGTACACAAATTAACAAACATGTAAATTTGTAAACAAGAAATTATTCCAACTCAATAATTTTATTCAATACAATTAAACAGAATCGATAAGTCTTTAGAAGCTATATCAGTATATATCGATATATTTTATCAATAAAAACACAGAATAACAAGGAATACCAAACATGAATCAAATGTCAGCATTTCATCGTGTTAAGAATTATTGTAATCCAGAAGAGTAACAAGTAAAATCAATTTCCAGGTTTCACGCTAATCTTTAATTCCTTTCGAGGAGAATACTGTATGGGGTAAACAACCAGACCCTGGGGAATTAATTTTGCTGAAAATACATGTTTTTAGGTTGTTGTTTGACTTACTGATCAATTTTCTTCATTCAGCAACTAGTTCTTCAGTTAATACTATTATCAGTAGATCAAGAGTAAAAGCATAAAATAATTCAGAATGCCTTGTTGTCACAGTTTAGGACAAACAAATACTCCAAAGTAATGCTTCCCAAACTTTTCCGTGTGATGGACCAGCAGGAATTTTCCCATTGCAGCAGGACCGGTGCCCAATTTATTAATCATTTTTCTTTTTTCAATCACCTTAAAGATGTATTAATTATAAGATTTAAGAAATGAGAATGTAAAATAAATCTTGAAATTTGGTACAAAATTATGCAGTTACATTGGAAGGAGCAGATATTGTTGGGAAAACATCACAAATTTAACTACAGTTCTAATTATAAAATCAAGAAAACGTCTGTCGTCTTTGTTGTCCAGTTTCTTGACTCACTTTGCGGACCAGAAACTGAGGGCTCGCGAACTGGCACTGGTCACTACTTTGGGAAGCACTGCTCTAAAGTACAGTACAATATCTCAATTCATTTCTCAATTTCTCGACATGGTTTACGTTTTCCAGTTTTCATGCTGCTGAGCATAGGTGATGATGTATACATATTAAATGCTAATATTCTCTGTGATTGAATTGTGACGAATACATTGACGTTGCAGTGTAATCGGTAGTATCTGTGGCGAAAGACAGACAGACAAACATAGAAACAGACAGAGTGAAAGACACACATAGGGCTGGACATGCGCCTTGATCCACATATCAACATATTAGTGAATTTGACAACAATGCTCCTGGTAGTCCGTTTCTCAATTTGGTACTTGTTTGATGTTTTCTAGTGTTCATGCTGCTGAGCATAGGTGATGATATGTAAACGTTGAATGCTAATGTGAGTGAATGTGATGAGTACATTGACATTGCATTGTAATCGATAATATCTGGCAGCGAGAGGCAGAGAGACAAGGGAAAGACTCACAGAGGACTGGTCACGCACCTTGAGCGGATTTGCTAGTCCGTCCTAAGTTTGCTGCTCGTCACGACGTTTTAAGTAAAATAAATATTAATACGGATATTAAAATACGGAAACGGAAATGTTAACGCAAGCGGACATGTTTTCGTGCCGCTATGTTTACCCAGGTCTCGCCGCCTCAATTCTAAACACCACCCTTAGCCTTCTGACCCCTTTGGATCTTGACCTGCAACGGATTTTGACCCTACCTGCTAATCGATTTTGTTTCGATTAAGCACCTGTGAATTAGCTGGTTCCCGTGACTCCACTTTTGTGGGCGCCGTAGCGTCTCCAGATTACAGTTCCATAGCCGCCTCTCCAGAGGTTGAATCGAAAATTTAAAAAGCAAAATATAATGGTTGAACTATTTAGGACTAATTCTTACCTCGTTTCCGCGCACTAATCGCCTACTTTTGTTATTAGACGATTTCATTTTATTAAACGTTAAAGATGACTTATTATCGTTACCTAAAACCAGACGCCGGCTTTGTTTTGCTTCGGCCATGTTCACGTATAATATGGTAAACAAGGATTCTTTATATAAAGAGTCCTTGTATGGTAAATATCAAGGACCTTCTATACAAAGGACTGGAAACTCCGTATATAACGTCGAGTGCCTAGTTTTTGGGCGATAATCGGGGGTCAGAAAATAAAATGTCGCATCTTATTTACATAACAAATGTATTCAGTTAATTATCTTCATAAGGTAAATCGATGTAAAATTATGTTTGCGACGTAAAAATTGTCTGAGATTTAAAACACCATTTTAATTGCCCAAAAAAATTTGAAGTGTGGCGACATCTGTGGACAAGAGTGAAAAAGGATATACATTATTTTCACGACCCTTTATTTTCCAACCCTCTAATATAGTAAATATTATGGTAAAGACTTCTATGGCGCAATTACAAGGCCTAGCTATCAGAATCAGTGATGGGCACTAAACTATTTTTTTATAGTTAAACTAAAACTATTTTCCAACTAAATAAAAGTAGTTAAACTAAAGTTGGCAACTGATTTTGTAAATTAGTTAACTAAAATAAAAAAAAGTAGTTAAACTTTTTCCAACTATTTTCCAACTATTTACGACAAACATTTTTGCAATAAAAGACGTTAAGTGAACTGTAATAATGCAAAGCGTCAATGACAATTTCACCTTCAAACTATGCAATGTGTACTGTTCTGGAATACAGTTACATGTGCACTGTAAGTAGTGTATGAATTTGAAAACACAGGCTGTAAATGCTAAAACCATGCAGTGTTAAAATGTTTTTTGCTGACAGTGTTCAATGTTCACTGTGGAAAAATAGTTGCATATTGCTGATTTTTTTAGTTAAACTTTTTAGTTAGCAACTAAAAATTTTTAGTTAAACTATGGTTTTAACTAAACTATTTTTTTTAGTTAAACTTCTTCCTTAACTAAATTTTTTTAGTTAAACTAATAGTTAGCAACTTTTTAGTTAACTATTGCCCATCACTGGCTATCAGTTTTGTTTCACTGACTGTATGTCTGTAATTATTGGTATTTGCGATCATGATCTCAGGATTTCTTCAGCCCCCAAAAAGCCAACCTCCTCTGCCTTAATCCTTCCAAAACTGAATTCATCATCCTAGGCCTTCCTGATCAAATCAAGAAAATCCCTGATCCTTCCATAAACCTTTTGACTAACTCATCGTCTCTCACCTTCGCAAGCTTGGTGTTATTTTGATCCACACCTCTCCTTCTCTAACCACATCTCCAACCTCTCGCGCTCCTGCTTCATGCACATTCGTGACCTCCGACGCATACGACCCATGGCTGCTCGACCTTAAAACTGCCTCCACCATTGCTACCTCCATTGTTCATTCAAAGCTCAATTACTGCAATTCTCTTTTCCTCAACCTTGAATCCACTCATATCAAGCGTCTACAGCTTATCCAAAACTCACTAGCCAAAGCTGTCACTAACACGCCCAAACATCATCATATCACTCCCATCCTCAAATCACTCCATTGGTTAAAAATCCCAGAGCAAATCCACTACAAAGTTCTATCACTAACCTACAACTCCTACAATATTCCCAGCCCAAGTACCTTCGTGATCTCTTCACCATTCAGACCACCCGATCATCGTCCTATGTCAGTCTTTCTCGACCCCCAGTCACTACTCACCTCAAGTTCTCCAACCGAGCCATGCATATCCATCACAGCACCACGCCTCTGGAATGATCTCCCCCCGAATTCATATTAATGAAGATCAGCGACTATCAATATCGGGTCTATGTGCAGCAGGCATATGTACTCTTATGTAATTACATACATGCATTTTAGTATTTACATCATAAATTTCCAAGAACATTTCAAAAGTACTGTAAGGTTTTATAAAAGAAGTCTGACCTGTTCTACAACAAAAATTCTAAGCTCAGAAAACTACAAATTTTACAGTAAACAGGCAGATAAAAACTGAAGTAAAGAAGACCTTTCGGAGACAATGCAAAGCAGCTTAGTAAACATACTACACAAAGAAATAAACTTTAAATATGTAAAACTTTTGTTTAAGATATTTAGAATAAAATGCTTTCTCAATTCACACTTGGAAACTGTTTAGGTCACCTACAGCAACCCTACTAGATTATCCAACACATAAATCTTTATTGGCAATTACTAAGAAAACAATCAAAAAGACTGACTGCTGATTCAAAAGTCACATTAACACACGCGTGTAATAAACTATAAAAATATTAAAAATATATGGACCATCTCACATTCTCATAGTAGCAAACAGAAATTGAAGTAAATTGAGGGAAATATCACTAGATTAGGCTAATCCGTTGATCTTGCAGTGCCAACTGTGCCACGGGTTGGGGTGCTTTGATAATGCTGTCCAGCATAATCTAATTAGATCCTGCACAACACAGACTAATCGAAATTGGTGTATATGGCACAACTGAATGTACCAAATTTAGCTGTTGACATCTGCTTTGGGCATAATCCTTCTCTTGTCCAAATTTGGATGACCCTCAATCCCCCTATTTGCAGCCGTCCTTAATGGACGACCTCTATATGGTCAACACAAATTCCTTCCATACATTGAAAACAGCAGTACTGTTATCAGTCAATGAAACACAATGTGAAATACAGGCCATGAAACAAATCAGTTAATGCCTTACGAGCGTACAAAAGCCGTACATGTATTTGAAATCCCAGAGAAAGAACCGCCTCTTCATGAGCTTGGTGCATGCAGCTGCACCAACACATATCACATTGTTTGCAATATCCGACTCCGTGTGCTTAAGAAATTAACAAATTATGCCATGTGGCAGATTCAGGATTTATATTTTAAGAGCATGCCGAGGCAGGATATTACGAAAAATGAATTAAACATTTAGGCAAAACTTGAGTTTGCTAAAGTTAGAATTGTCACATGCAGGGACGTATCTAGCATTGGGCTTGGGGGGCTTAAGCCCCCCCAAACAAGTCAAGCCGTTGTATGCTTACGGCTAAAATTCGTATGAACACTGTATAAATGCTGCCATGTTCAAGGCTTAAGCCCCCCCCCCAAACGAAAAAGGCTAGTTACGTGCCTGGTCACATGGTCACTACACCACACTGAAGAGGATGCAGAGGCAGGATATTAACACCACTGCATTATGTGTTACTTATGTTATAATTAAACTACTTTTGTATCAGATAGAGAAAAAGTGCCAAGACTTCCAACTGCCACTCTCACAGGAAATGGAAATGGAATGAAAAAGTCTGTATAAAGAAATCGGGAATCACCAAAATGTACATTGAATGCAAAGAAGTTCATAACATTGTCGTGAAAACATCAAATACTTTTTTTGCTAAGACATCATCACACAGTGCATAAATCAATCCAATCTCTGATAGCACCATCTACCAACACACACACACAGTTCTAAAATGTTAAACCTGTCACTTATAAAATCAGAACTGCTTCGGAACAGCCAAGATCAGCCAAAATTCTACTTGTCGCCTGAACGCAACTGAATGCAGTAACCATACTTAAGTCAGCTGTGGTCCAATGATGTCCCTTAAAGCTTTAACGAGCTCTTCAACCACCTCCAGCCTCTGTCCAGGTTTTTCAGGTCGAGCACACTTGTCAGCCAGTTCACGGATATGGTACAGCTCCTCGACATCTGATGGAATGTTGTGCAGAAGGCTGATCGAAATGCCGTTGTGCGAAGCGAAAGATGAAAGAATATTTCGACAGACGGCATAGTAGTTGTGGTCAGCCGTATGTGCAGAGCACAGACAGTTTGGAACTGTCAGCAAACAAGACTGCTCGTTGTCTGTGCACGAATCAAAGACGCTGTAGCACGGTTCATCCCAACCAGGATTCTTGTCGCGCTTAATCTGCCAACGATCCACAACCGAAATGTGCCGCCCATCGGAAACGAGCACATCTCCAGTTTTGTCAACCAAAAAGCTAGAATAGCTTAACTCTGTCCAATAGAGCGCATACTGTGACTCATTTTCTGTAAACTGGCGTGCAATTCCAAGGAGTTTTAGTGCAAACGTTGCCCGGATCTTAAAGGGCATGCCATAAAAATTGTCGAGTGGCATTCCTAAGGACTCCGTCATGACAAAACGACCACAGGCGCCCACGTACCTCGGAAATGGCCAGCCTTCAAGTTTTGGAAATGTTTGGAAGATGATTGGCTCCTGGTTGATCATGAGCGTTGTCAGAAGCTGAACTCGTTCGGCAGCAGAGAGACTAATGGCATCATGCTTTTCATGATACTTTCCCAAGATCATCTCCAGCAGGCGGTCGCTAGGACAAGTTGTCATCACCGACATCCCGGTGATTTGTTTCAGCATCCACTTGGTTCCAGATGGTGGAAATGCTCTTCCAGCTGCCCTACTCACATCGCAACCTTCTGGCTCTCTTGCTAGCGTGCAAACTTCCCTCTCCATGGTGGCTATCTTTGAATTGCTGCCAAGTTTCGATACTAAAAGACTTTGCCCTCCTGAATCAGTTCCATAGTAGTCGTTATTTACGTTAACATAGTCCAGGAAACGAATTTTTGACCATCCAACGAACCAGACTTTGCCATTTTTTGCGTCTTCGCATGCACTCGTACCGTAGCAGGCGGGACACTTTGACAGCTCTAAAAATGACTCCTTCTTAAGATGATTTCCAAATATAACGAAGAAAATCGTTCCGTAAACCAGGGCGGACAAAAACAGCGTCAGTCCCATTGAGAACTTGGCTACGAACGGAAGTCGCGTGAACCGCCTCTGCATGAGTTTCGACGCCAGTTGAAGTTGACTGGCCATCTGTCGCGGATTCTTTGTAATTGCCATGAAGAGAACTTTAATCCGGCTATCTCCTTTTCCTTCCCTGATCATCCTACACGAACACCCGTCTCATCGGCCAAAAAGTACAACTTATATTAGCCGATAAACAACCCAATCAAAGCACCTGTTGTTACCTTCACAACAACGAATCCGTGTATAGAAGGATGGAAACTCGTGCAAACAGTTGTATATCAGTTTACATTTTTACCCACAGATGTCGCCCAGATTCAATTATTACACCAGATATTAAATAATATTATGGAGTTTTATTCTCAACAGGCAGTTTTTTACTCCGAAAATATAATAATTCGTCATAATTTTTTCTCCATAAATATTAAAAATTACGATGCATCTTTATGTAAATAAAGTGCAGTACCTTCCTGTTCGCCAGAGGGCTGCTCAAACACGCAACATGAACAGAACCTCCCAGTTCTGTGTTATTAGTGCTTGCATACACAACCAAAGATGTACACAACACAACAGCATATAAGAGAAAACGCAATAGATACGGCACGGAGGGAACGTTCCATTTATAACTATAATTTTTTTGGGACGGCAGCGCCGCAATTAAGTAAGTAAGCCTGTTTTTTGCGCACGTTTTAAGCCCAGAAAATGTAAAATATAAATGAACACGTTTTCTATACACTGCAACTACACGGCAACATGCAGTCCAACGTTTTCACCCATCTAATACCACAGTATAAATAATTATTTATACTGCAATTATTTATACTGTGCTAATACTTAAACCTGGAGATCTTTGCTAATATACTGCTCTTAAAACAGGGAGCTTATTGAAATCATACTAAATCTGATTTAGTCCAGGTCGTTGATTTAGAACGGTGTCACATAACTTCAGCAGTTTATTTTCCGAGCGATATTAGGTGACGCTCGCGATTTAATATCCGATAGTCTGCCTTCAGGACATTTTAAGTGACTTTATCGGGTAATATTGTTCAAAATCGCTGCTTGTTTGAATGGGCGTTACATTTTATGGTCCTCTTTGACGCAGTCAGCTCCGCTGGTCTTGTTATTTCTCTTTCTTGACCTGCCCCAGTGCCCCATAGTGCTTGGACTTCCACTGGACTAGGCCTACGGTTCCGGAATCTCGGGCTAGCACGGTTCCAACACGGGGACCTTAAACGGCGTGGCACCCATTCAAGCGGGCAGCGGTGGTGAAGGATCTCACCCGATCAATTCATTGATAAATGAGCATGGTCCGGCCATATACGGTCGCTATAGAAAATCGCGTACGTTTACATTTACCGGGGGTCCGGTATTCGGGAATCAGCCGGAATATACATACATACAACATACATGCATACATACATGCATGCATACATACATGTATGTATACATAATGCATAGATACTATATATGTGTGTATATATATATATACATATATAATAATTATATATAAACAGAAAAATATACATGCAGCATACATGCATAGATACATACATACATACATGTATGCATACATGCATATATACATAAATGCATGCATACATATATATATATATACACATAAATTATACAGTATGTGTATATATATATATATATACATGGATGCATGTATGCATGCATGTATGCATACATATGTTGTATGTATGTATATTCCGGTGGATCCCGGAATAGCGAACCGGAACCAAGCCTACTCTTTGGAAAGCCCCATATGATTTTACACAGCACTCTTGAAAACGCTGGTGCCCTGCGCTTGGCCTTCAAATGGCGCTTGAGAAGTTTTGAGATTACGATTTAAAGGTCTTTTTTGATTAAAAACTGAAAGCAATACTGTTAAAACTCCTATACTGATTTCACCTCTTCTATCTCAATGCTTCAATTCCGAACACCATTCACCATAGCCGACTGTCTACCTGATCTTTGGATCTGGACTTAGAACTGAACTGGATCGTGCTTGCCTGTCTGATAAGATTGCTGACTCTGAGGAACCAATAGTGGGAGAAACTTCTGGAATTCATATCCTAGCCAAACCCTTTAAACCCATCTAGGAGTCAAAAGATGTTAGCTGTTGATTTTTTCATTCTTTATGAGAAGAAAATATGAGAAAATAAGGTTAGAGGTTCCTACAGTTTTATTAGATTTTGGGGTCTTTCTCTTCCCACAGTCATGTTGAAAGAGGACTTTTTAAGAAGTTTTGGCTGAGATTTGTTTACATTTATGTAAGCATTTTGAATCATCATAACTCTCATCAGCAAATTTAGAACATTATACCATGAAAGTACACTGCTAGACTGAGTGAGAAGCCAATGATAAAGGATATTTTTGGTAATAGGCTAATGTGCTCTTCATTGCTTAACCCTTTAACGACGAGCATGTACTAAAATGCATTGGAAACTAGACCCTCTTGTCATTAAAGTATTAATTACCTATACCACACCAGATTCATATGCTCAAATCAGAGTTCTTACTGGCTGGAACTTGTCTTTAACTCTTCGGACCATTTGGAGGAAATGAACTCTTCTGAACCTAGAAGGTGTCAAGATACGTAGTCTTTGTCTAATAGATTACAGTTACAGACTATTAAAAAGTTGCTTGAAGTGACCACTGATTGAGGCATAGTGTGTATTACAGCAGCATTATAGAAGTCATGACTAGATTGCTCCACATTCCTTGCTGTAATTTGCCCATTAAAGTCAGGCAATGTTCAAGTTGTGTGTAGCAGGGATGTCTGTATTATAAACATAGTCCAAGAATCATAAGCTATTTTATTAAATCTTGTGTGAAGTAAATTAAATTATTTATTAACCAAATAATGCTTTTAAAATTGTTTTTTTAAAGATGGATAAGCTCCAAAGGCAACATCTTTCAGAAATTGAAACAGCTGCAGATGAAATTCTGGCTCAGAGAAGAGATATTGTAAATCTTGACAAGAAAAGACAGAAAACAAGAGAAGCCATTAGGCAAGTTAGAATTAATATTTAATTTGTGGGTTAAAATATGCAGCTATTAATATCAAAAGATTGTTATCTGGATGACTGTATGCAACAAAGCATCAGTACACGTGCCCCAGAGTGTGTCATAAAAATATTTGTACCCATTATCTTCTAACATGTATAAACAAACATTAAATGATTTGTTTAATATTTGATATCGTTTATTCGTAAACTTAAAGTTTATGTTGAATTGTCAACCATGCAATATACACTGTGCTATATTTGATAAATGCATGAACACTTAGGACTCAACGACCACCCGAAGGCCTGGTTGGCCGCCTGAAGCTTTACATCTGGGCCGTTTGTGACTGCATTACCAGATACCCAGCCATTTTCTAGGCATTACTTTTTAAGTTTTAAGTGTAAAGAGCCATTGATGATGATAATGATGACTGTTTAAATCCGGGGCTTGTGAAGGTGAATAGTAAATGTGTACCTTACCTGTGGTATTTGTGTTCTGTTCCTTGATCACAGAGCTGTTGAGAGCAACAAATCATGCAAGAAAACATGGGTTTGGAATGGCAGTATGTTTCTGAGAGTCCCATCAGAGACCGCTGAAAAAATCTTGAAACGAGGTTTGACTCTACTTTTTATCTTACGTTCAGTTTCAGGCTTTCAAGTTTTGTCAAAATCTTACATGTATGGGTTTAGTTTTTAAGGCATTGCTGTGTCCCGGAAGTACTCGTCAGGATAGTCAGTTTTTATTTTTCCGTATTATCGCCCTGAGTTTGAGAGTATTACCATCTGTGGCCTTTTTGCCACTAATACCATAAGGTATGCTTAATGTTTCAGGTGTAAAAATTTAGTAAAATGCAGCTTGGGTACCCAAATCCACTGAGTGGCTACCCAGCTATCCATGACTCTGTCATTGGATAAGTAATGTCACCTTCTGACGTGCGTATTTTGGGTGTCAACGCGAATCAATATAATTTCAAAGTCAGCTGCCCAAAATGCGAAGATGAAGGGACCAGACCTGTATTCACCAGTGTCATTAAAGAATGGTAATTGTGTCCCCTTCAGCCACAGCTGTTGCTGGCCCAGCCAAGTACTAGTGGGTTTGTAGGCAAGGAATAGCTGTTGGTATGCCAGGCCACTTCTCTCTTCACACTTAAAGGTAATTTCTGGAAACGGCTGGGTAATGGATTTGCATTTTGGCTACAGACACTTGGACGGGGTACCGTCTGGATGCCTGTTTAGAGGTCTACTTACTGTAGAGCTTATATCACCAATAAGCGAGTGACAAAATGTATGATTAATTTCTGTACCACTCCTCTCTTTCTGTATGTCTCTTTTTATTTCTACTTCTCTTCGTCTGTCCTTCCATTCATTCCTGTTTCTAAAATCTACTTGTGCTATTTACATGAAAGTACATATAACCTTTTTTGTTGTTGAATTGTAGACTTTAAAAGATTTGAAGAAGAAATTAATAATTTAAGGGAAGATCTTAAACCAAAAGTTAATAAACTCAATGACCTACAGCACAAAGGTGAATTGAAAGGTTTTAACTTGACACCACTTAGTCAAGAAGAACTTGGCAAGGTGATGGCTGAACTCGGTTAAGTACCTAAAGCTGAGATGAACATGTCTAAACAATTCAAGCTTTTTGCATGTGACTGTTTTTTTACTTGTGCTTGGACTAGATATGCAGTTTGTCCAGCCCACTAGAACTGTGGCAAGGTTTATTATTCTGCAACTTTGATAAAATCAAAAACTTTGCTGTGTACCATATTAGGTGCTTGAATCTCATCAAGTTCTTTCCATGTACATATATGTCCCAGTTTCCAAATGAAACTGTATGAGGACTTCCAGCCTTTCCAGGTCAGTTTAATACAACAAATGTGCAATTCATCTTGGTAAAGATGAAAATAAATTGACTGCATCAGTGATGCTGATTTATTGTTTTGTTTTTAAAGCATAAATGTTGTCTTGTTGGGAGAGATGTTATGCCTCATCAATTTGGTCTAGTATTCAAAACTGCCACTGCTCTTAAACTGACTCATCTTGACTTGGAAGTTCTTACCAAGAATATCCACCCAGGGTGCTTTTCTACTGAAAATGTTTTCAACCATGTTACCAGTGTTGAATGGACATGGGTTGAGACTGGCATCGTCCATTTACTTGCATTCATTCATTATTATGGTAGATAGTGTGCTTGGGCTACTTTTAATACTCAAAATGGAACTACATGTGCTACTCCCTTGAAATGTTTTGTAATGTAATATATACACATTGATCAAGGGTCGAATACATGACTGCTTTTAGTTTGTATTTTTGTGAACAATTACTAAGATCTCTTATCTGGGTATAATAAAACTTTTTCTTAAATAATGTTAAAAAAGTACAATAATGTTTTGCAATAATCTGCAAGTCCGCAAACAGGTGACCACAGCACCAAAGGTTCACTTTAACACAACATTCAGGCCAAAGGCTATTAAATACAGACATAGCGCTTTTAACAACAAACTACAACACTTTTGCTATCATGCCATTGATGTATGCAGATCATTGCTAACCTACAAAGAAAAACTATTTACCATTTCACAACGTTTACAATATTATACAATATTGGTGAGCCAGCGTTTGCTGTAAAGGGACATTGGAAGTATAGAAAATCAAGTTCAAAATGATTTGAATGGGTTGAAAATGATAATAAGAAAGCGAGTTTGAACCTCATCGTCAGTATACATATAGAAAACAGAAAGGAATTATTTATGATGAATAATTTATGATGATACGCCAGTCAATCACAGTGAACCTTTTAGATGGCTACAGATATTTCAATGCCTATCTCTTCTTGTTTGAAATTTTCTTCTTCAGTTGTTCGTTTTCATTTTGCAAAAGGTGAACTTCTGCTGTTTTTTCTGAAAGCTGCAGATAGAAATGAAATTCTTTAGCAAAAGTTATTGAGGAAAATTTGCAACACAAAACTAACATGATTGGATATTTAATGAGTGCAACTTAAAGAAGTGTTATTGAAGTTTCCTTGAAGTTGCACTAATTAAATATCTACCGTAATCAGAGTCAATATTTAGTTCTACACTGCAGTTTTTGTATGGCACGTTAACCAGCTTGGTGTATTAAGCCAATAGCTTTGGAGGACATAACACCACTTCATGTTAAGCAGATTGACACGCAAACTGGGAGCGCATAATCAAGTCCTCAATGTACTTTTGCCACTGCCTGCAGGCCTATCTTATATGACATCACAAGCTGATCACTTGCGATGAAGCATTCTACAACACACTCACGTTCCAAATGAGATACAGCCACTTCAGAGCAATCAGCTCTGAAGTAAAATAACGTGCTTGCAAATTTGTGAACATTTGTATTTTTAGACTTGTAATGTGCCTTTAAATATTATACAATACAATTTTACTGCACTAAGAAACTCCATACAGAGCAGCCACTTGAGCTTCCCATTCATCAACAGTCTACTCTTTAGAATGCCTGCCACAATCATCCAGTTTTCACTTCGATGAACTTGATTCTGCCCTTGTAATGCTCACTTAAGGAACCACTAATAGCAGAATGATGGAAATCTATTAAATGCAGAAAATTTGACGCCATGCATTGAAATTGGAAACAGAAACCAAGAATAAATTGGTCTGTTGTTGCGGGCCAACTGAAATGATGCAGTGGACCCACAGGAGTTGCCCAGGCCTGTGCCAGATGCAATGATTAGTCAGTTTTACAGATTCTTGACTCACCATATCCAGGAGCAGCTCAACTTTAATTTTAAAGAGATTGTGTTCTTCCATCAGCTGCAGGTACTGCTTCCTCACCTTCAATAGTTCCCGATGGTCACCCGCACCACCAACACCTGATTCTAAAAGAAGGAAACACTATGAGTGAATTTCATACAAAAAACTTCCATGCTCAGAAGAAGAAGACCAATCCATTATGACCCAGAGTCCTTGGAGGCCAAGATATTGGCCAAGTTTACAGGGTTAGCAAATTATTTTTTAAATCTTGGCATGTGAAGGCAGGTGGCCAGTCCTTTCATTTGCCATCTGATTTCCCCACTAACAGTGTATTCATTTAATAAAGTTCTTCAGTGGCACTGCTGGAAATGAAATGTTGAAATACATTGCATATGTATAATATTAACTCCAGGTAGCTGCCTACTGTAAATTTAACACATCTGCATGAACATGTACACACACCTCATTTGCTGCTGGTAAGTCATGAAGCCGTAATGCATTTCTGGCTGCGTTTAGTCATTTAATGGTTAATACAAAATTCGATTATACAAAATTTTACTCTGTCTTTCATCTTAACTGATTTGTACTGTTTTTTTAATAAGAAGATATTTCTACCATGGTGGAAATGTGAACCCCAACCTCTGGGTGACGGTCCAGCCAACTACTAGACCTTTGTGCATTACAGTTTCCAGGCTCACATGCTTGGTAACTGCCTACACAAGTTAGGAGTATAAGCCTGTGTCCTCTGGTAGCATTGCTGTGGTCATTTTATCCTGCAGCCTAATAATCCTTCACCTTGGGACCAATATGTTGTGAATTTCTACAGGCAAGTTCAAACAAGTGTATTTACCTTCTTCCATCACTAATAACCTAGATTTAGCTCTTGGCAAATATGCACTCGGGTAGAAAATGGACACATTCATCACCATTTATTGTTCTGGTAATCTAAAGTCAATATCTAAAATCTGAACAATTTCACACCACATTTTGCCTTGCACCAAATGAGTCCACTTGCAGATGCCAGCACCTGGCACTGTCATGTAAATCAATGTAATTCATAAAAGCTTTATTACCTAATGCCCATTCGCCATCATCTTGAAGCTCTAAGACATAATCGCCAAGCTTTGCTTTTATCGGTCCAATATCAAGGCCAAATTCAGAAACTCGTTTGTCTGCATCAAGATTGAGGTTCGAAAGAGATGCGCTTTTCCGTGGAGGACCCTTTTTTGGACTGAACTTGTTTCCAAGAAATGGCAGAGGCATTTTCGCTTTTTACTCCACTAAAATAATTCAAGCACAACGGAAATGTACACGAAAATATGCCCAAAACTGAAATGTAGCTAAACAAATGACCAATAAAATTCCATTTCATTCTTAAATTCTGGACTTGGAACAGTATAATCTAACATTCACAATTCAAACACTCAGATTTATTTATATTTCCTCTCTGACTTTTGTAACCATTCTTTACTTTATGCTGATATGATAACCTCATAGTATTGGAGAAAGTGCAGGGAACTACGAAAAGGATTTAGGGGGTCTGAGTTATGAAGAAATGTTGAAAAGGTATGGTCTAACAACATTGTAGAGAAGGAGGAGCAGAATTTCTATCTAATTGAAGCAGATTAGATTATCACTGGAAAGTTACAGTTCAGCGGGATAGGTTCTTTGAATTACTACCAAACAAGGTGACGCGGCCTCAAATATACCCCTAAGCCGTAATTTTTCTGGTTAACGGCTGGCTTGAGCAAATTTACGGCTGGTTTTTCGGCTAGCCGTAAAAGAGCGTAAACTACCTTTTTCGGCTAGCCGTAAATTTAAGTAGTAGTAAGTAGTTTACGCTTTTTAAGCGCGTAAACTACCTTTCTCAACTATAAGTGCATCATTCATTAACACAGTAATACAATATACACTAGGGACTATTTTTAAATCGAAAGGTGGGCAATATTCACTCAGTCTGAAAATAATTTTAGAAATAAATTCAAATAATTATGTTAAGAAATAAACGGACATTTCATGTTTTCAGTTCACATACTTACATTGCATCGAGTTCACATTCATTTACGATTTACGAGTATGTAATACTGATTGGAAGTTAGAACCACAAAATAATAGGGCTACCAGACATGCATTAATAGGTGTAGGCCTAGCCGCATAGCGAGAGAAAAAAGAAACAGATACACAGAAACAAAAAAGTGAAAATTCTGGCAATAGACTGCAGCCGATTTTGAAGCAGAGTAGTAAGAGTGTGCACTCTGCACTGACTTGCATGAGAGATAATTAGAAATATTAAACTTTGAATATAAAACCGGAAGTAGAACTCGGAATATATGCAACATCGGACAGCCTGGACAGGGCCCTTACAATAGACGATGAGACGTCAGCACTTACCGCTCATTGAACACTAAGTACAAATTAGCAAGCCAGCGTGGAAACTTTATAATCACAACTGTGTGTATGTTCTAGCCGAACTTTTTTCCGGCGGCTAGCCGTGAAATAACTCTCGGCGGTTTTTCGGCTAAACCGTAAACTTTCCGGCGGTTTATCGGCTTGCAGAAATTTTTTCGGCTCGGCGGCTAACGGCGGCGGCTTAGGGGTATGGCCTCAAATATATATTATTTTAGAAAACGAAAGCAATATTATGGTAGAAATTCTTCTGTGCAAGAGTTGTAGAATTTTTAAACAATTTGGACGATAATACGGTCTCAGTCCCATTATATCACGTTATGTTATCGGCCGCCTGCACAATAATGCATGACAGCATCTAGTAGGCCTATCTCGTGCAATATCTAGCTACTCTTACCAACAAAAATCAAACACAAGAAAGTTTCAAGGGTTCTAAAAACATTCAGTACGTAAAAATTATATATTAAGTACATCAATTTAGATGTTAGCTCTCATCCCAGCTAAAGTTTATCGACCTAACAACGAACGTGTTCCGACTTGTTGTCAGTAGAGATTGCCCGCCATTGTATATTTAGTTTCGTATATTTAAAATTGCATTAAATTTATTAAAAGTAAGTAAGTAAGTATATTCTTTAATGAACGCTAGCACTTTTGCTAGCGTTCATTAAAGAATATACACAGCGCTTTACATACAATGCTACACGGAGGGAAGACAATAGAACAATGAAGTAATAATAACGTTAGATCAAAAATGAAATAATTGCAGCAGAGCCTAACTGTACAGCATCCTACCCAAGCTAGACTGTACACCTGACATAATTATTCCAACTGTAATATTATCAAAGATCTTAGAGTCTAAGATCTTTGATATTATTGCCTACATAATTAAATATATGCCCATAGGGCCATATAAGCTAGATAAAAATACAATTATATTAAGTATGTATAGGTAAAATTTATACACCTAGTAGAGGTTACATACATAGGCCTATCCAGTCTAACTGCAAAATATAGGCCTAGCCGCCTAGGGTATGAACCTACCAACAGGTCCAGCATGGCAGCTACTCTACGGCTTTGCTGATTGATTTATCTACAAAGTAAATGCATATTGACCAGAATCCACTTAATGCTCTTGAGCACAATGCACTGACAGAAATGAACGATATGCAGTCCCTTCTTTTAGTACCTTCGATGAACAACAGGCTCCGCATATGACGAAAATTGCTAACACATTCGCAAAAGCCCCCATATCCCATAGAGTTGAGCCCTCTGCCGAGATGTATTGCTGCCCTAGAAGGTAACGTGTCAACACATATGCTTTCCATGTCTTCAACGCGAGTTCGAATCAATTAATTAATCAATCAATTGAAATCGACAATTAGCATTGTCATGCTATGTGTACCCTCAATGGCCGTCATCTTTGGACAACGAATCTAATCCATCAATTAGTTCAATATATAAAGTGGCATTGTCTAAGCGTATAATTAACAGGCTCAACCATCTCTCAGCTCGCTCTGATCAGCTTCTCCATTGGTCATCAAACAGTGTCATCGGCTTTTCATGTTGACGAGCGCCACTGCTTTACACACTTCAACCTGCGTGGACTCACCCAGGACATAGCAAGCTATAATTGCGCTCTGTGCCAAGTGTAAATATAGCGCTGCCACCCAAAGATCAACTTAACCAATAGTGACCAAATTTCCCTGCACTGTCTCTATACGTCTAAAACTTCTTCTTCTTCTTCTTCTTCTTTTCCTTCAGGCTCGAATTAATCCCTCTTTGGAGAGGGGTCAGCCACTCGGATCCTTCTCTTCCACTTGTTTCTTTCTTGAGCATCTTCTTTCTTCAGTTTTAGGAGTTTTAGGTCTTGTTGTATCGTGTCTTCCCATCTCTTCCTCTGTCGTCCCCGGCTGCGGCGTCCGTATACCTCTGCATTCATGATTCTTTTCACACAACTATCATCCTCTTTTCTCATTACATGTCCATACCACCTCAGCCTGGTCTCTCGTACTTTGTCAGTTATACATGCCACCCCGAGCTTCTTTCTGATGTCCACATTTCTTTTCCTGTCCTTCAGTGAGATCCCAAGTATCCATCGTAGCATTCTCATCTCTGTTCTCTCCAGTAACCCTTCATCCCTTTTTGTCAGCGCCCAGGCCTCTGCTCCATATAGCATCACCGGTCTTACCATTGTTTTGTATACCTTTCCCTTGAGTTGAGTTGGCATTTTGGCGTCACACAACACTCCCGTTAGTTCTCTCCATTTCTGCCAAGCCACCTTAATCCTGTTCCTGATGTCATGCTCGCAGCCACCCTGTGCATTCATGGTCGATCTATACGTCTAAAACTTAACCCTGACAAATCCAATCTCACCTGGTTTGACCCTTCCTCTAAGCTACGGCATGGCACTGACCTCTCACTCCTCTTTACTTTCCCCATCTTCTGTTGTTGTTCTTTGAGTCATGTTTGTCCCAGCACTCTGTCTAAAACTTCAGACAGCTGTAACTTGATACACAGCCTTATTCTGAAAAGGCTCGACTACTGCAACTCTATAATACTTTATGGTCTCCCCGACTT
Source organism: Allolobophora icterica (assembly GCA_963556255.1). Lineage (NCBI taxonomy): Eukaryota > Metazoa > Annelida > Clitellata > Crassiclitellata > Lumbricidae > Allolobophora > Allolobophora icterica. The sequence goes on from OY744605.1 coordinate 49,552,795, forward strand.
CCCACTGCTTCCTCTAACTAGAATCATGCACTGTCCTGGACTCTGTTACCGAAACCATATGGCACCTGCTCTTCGTTCTCTACACTGTCATCCTGTCTCTGAGCATATCCACTTCAAGTCGCTAGTGTTACACAGAATCTTCGGGAAAGTATGCTGTTCCTGGTACATCTTGTCTTTGGTCATCGTTCCCGCTAAGATTATCATTCAATCTAAACTAAAAGCTTGTCTCTTTCAGTTTGTTTATGGTTTTAAAGTGTCCTGTGGCCAGGCTTCAATGTGCATTTATAAGGTTTGTAAGAAGGCCCATATCCAACTACAATTGCATTGTATCATACAAAAACAAATCATGCAGAAAGCTTACTATCATATTATGTTGTGTTTCTCAATTTAATATTACTAGGGCATATCTACATGAGCTTAAGGAACTCGTACAACAACCATAGTCAACATTCATTTATTTTTATTTAACTATAACTTTAGCAAAACAATCAACTTCACATACAACAGATGGAAAGACCCAAACAATTAGACATAAACAGTGGTCATGTGGAAGATGTACCCAAGCAACATACCATGGCAACCACCATGAAAGATTTTACACCAGTAATCAAATAAATATTATTCATTATGAGGCCATATCTACAGAAACAACATAAACCAATGGAAAGCATTAATCAAAGTTCACCCTAAGGTCACATGGCACCTAGTCAATCATTCATACATATTTAACAACATACATATACATATATAATGGTATATTCCACCATATTATATATATGTTATATACAGTACATTGTCCTACATAACATACACATGCAAATTCTTAGACAAGAGCTCATAAATATTGAATATTGTTAACAGTGCAATTTACACCAATCAGGATTAACTAATAATGAATATTAAATCTCAAATTCAACAGTGGCCAATGTGCCAACTTTTAATTGGCTTCTCGAAGGAGTACACAAGCATATTCATAATAATAATAGCTGACACTAATTAATACAGTGTAATCATGTTATTTCAAGAAGAATGTTTCAAATCAATACACCATGGCAACATCATAAAAGCCTTTACAACCACAATCTATGCAATATGATGTTCACCAACCTTACATGGATGATGCCTAATACTGAATAAGTTTCAACCACAGAGAAAAGACAAGAGCCAATATTTTCCTTAATTTCCATGCTGATCGGGATATTTATTTCTGAATTTTTAGCAAAGACATGCACAGTCTGAAAAGCACCAAACCATGTAAACCAGAGCTCTTCATTGTTAGGTTCTAGTTCATCATAACATTAACCTAAACCAGAAATCCAGGCCTGCATGAAAGAAAAACTTACACCTTTTCCACAACAAAGAAAACCAATGTTCATTTTCAACCATGAAAAACATTCTGTGTAAGACACTGGCATTTTGGTATGGTACTTCAATAAACTAAAAGTGACTGGGAAACCAATGCAGCTCGTTGTGAAAGTGGTAACTACTGGTGCAACCAAACTGGCTATTTTTAACCAAACAGTAGATATGTTCACTAACAGAAGAACAATTGTCACCAGTTATAGCCTTATTCTATAAATACTTTGGCATGCCAGTCAGCCTACTTCCACCTGCAGTAAGTGATTATTTCCTGGTAAAACTAAGTTTTTACAACAAATCTGAATATCTTATAATAATTATGTTTAGAATTATTCTGGCATTAGGCACAAACAGACAAACACAAAACCCAACAAATTAAAACACCAGCTCCAGACAGACAGACAGACAGACAGACAGACAGACAGACAAACAGATAGACAGACAGCTGAACATCCTGTCAATGCACAGTCTCATATGCAGCACAGGCTTTATTACTGCATACATGTATATATATGTTGTTGATAACTGTTATTATAATACAAATTGTTTGTTAGATAAATTCATAACGTTAATGTTAACATGAGATAACAAGCCGTACCAGTATAATTTCATATTGCAGCCACATTAACAGAAAAACATGCTTTATTTGATCACAGTGCAACTTATCCCATTATGACCATTTGACAATTATACAGCCTTATTGGTGTGTTGCCTGTGAAATGTTAAGCTGCAAACTCTAACTTGCACCCCAGCCTTGCATTCTAATATCTGATGGAAGTTTCCTAAATTGCACCCATGCATTGAACTCTGATATTGGAGGTAAAACTTCATACATTTCTGAATGGACAAAAACCATTAAATCAAACTTGCAGTGTAGAAATTTGCTGCTTTGGTCAAAACCATAAATTCAAATATCTCAACCAGTAATGCAACACATACCGCTCTTTCTAGTCTACTCGGAGGAGCTCTCGCAGATCCCCAGCAAAAGACTGGTCTGCAGCCATCAAGAGAGAGCACTGAGGTTGTCTCACAAGTAGGTACACAGATATAAAAGCACCAAACTTTAATTATACAACTGTAATTATGAAACGGCTGCAAATGTAAAGATGATCAGAAACAAGAAAATGGTATTTCAGAACCATAACTTAATACAGAATGTTGTTAGCTGTTCATATGTACATAATCATCAATTTACCACTGAAATTACAAAATAGCAGCAAGCAGAATATGGCAAAAGTTAAGTCAGAATCTCATGACATCAATTACGTCTGCAGAACGACCTGGCATAATCGAGAACCCCGTTGCAATTTATCTTCCACTGTGAGTTCTGCATGGCACAAAAACAAAACCAGTTTAGATCCACATCTCGGCCAAGTTCTGTTTGGTATGGAAATGGACCTGGATGCAAGCCCTCTTCCAGCTTGTAGTTCCTTTCTAGTCGAACCACAGAACAAAACCACATTCTTCACGGAATCCTGTTCTAATCCAACACTGGCCCTCTGTTGACAAGGTATACTTTGCTTCAGTGTCTCAGCATCCTCTACGATTTGAGATAAACGAACAGGCTGTCCCTGCAAGCCATTCATTCTGATTTGATATGCCTATTGACAAGATTCTATCCACAAAAGGAGAGTAACACACACAGTATGAAGAAGACGAAGCACATATTGGCATCTAATGAACTTTGCTTCTATAGATGATGCTAACTCATACTAAAAGAAACAGTGCAAGCAGTCTTACTACGGGGCGATGCAGGTAAAGTAACTTAGCCTAAAAGTAATAAATATGAAAGCGATGGATACATAGAAAGCAATAAAGGGATAGAAAGAAAAATGTAGTGATCGAGAGAGAAATACTGAAGCAGACAGACAGACAGACAGACAAAGAGAGAGAAAGACAGCCTTTCAAGACCAGCAACTCAAAGGAACACACATGCCAAGACCATCCTCCTTGTGAGAGCATTGGGCAGATCAAATGGCAAGCCAAAGAAGTTTAAGAAGTGCAACCAACAAACAAAAGGACACGCAGCTCAGTTACAGCAGACGTCAGAATTCTCCATAGCAGAGAAAAATAATCCGAGTCTAGATCTCAACAATGGCCTAAAAAAATAAACCCAAGAAACAAAATACTAATCTTTACTGCCTCCACTGACAGAAAGAATGCTGCAAGCAGTCATGCACCATACATACTTATCAAATATAATTTCAGCAGTAATAAAGATAATATCAGAATTTCAACAAGTCAGTTTTACTGAAGATATTCGTAAGTCAAGAAATTAAGAAATTATGAAGAAAAAAGCCTGAAAAATGAAAGCTAATTGGGCTTAAAAGAAAACATTAAAAGGACAAAGGACAACATTACAACAAAATAAGGACAGGCCAAACCGGGTACCCGAGCATACAAATGCGCTTTACATTGGATTCGAGCTGCAAATACTTTCAAAAACAAAACTAGGAGCCAAGCATAGCATTCAGCATAACACTTGATGCATAATACTAACACATTTTATAAGTCACAAAGAAAATTACACCAAATCGTCTTTAACATTAATTTATTACTTTGTACAATACAGTCCAGCTTGACACAGCAGAGAATCATCGCATCACTGCTGCAGCACTGGAAACCCGTTTCAGACAGCTCTGCTGCCTTCCACTCTCAATGACAACAAATAGTCCGGCACCACGTCCTTGCCAACAAGTACACAGTCTATCATACAAACAGACGTCGTTTGTTGGTGAACTGCAAGAAAGTGGAATCTTCCAATGACTACTTCAATGCTCGGACAAAAATCATAATACACAAATATTTTGTATTTCCTATAAATTAAGTCACGTTGTACAGCCGCCAACCGAGCACCGTGCGATGATCAGTTGACCATGAGCGTGTGAGATTCCATCGGAGCAGCTGAGTCATAGAGGGTGTCTGTGTCCTGTGTCGGTTCACCCTGGAGCTGGCAAGAGTTGTTCAGAGTTCCCGCCCCACAGTCACAGAAGAATCTACAAATCGCAACATGTCAGCAACGCAAGTTAACACTAGTAATACTAATCCCAAAAATAAAACAAGTTATGTTAGAGACAGGACCTCAAATGCTGCTAATCATGACAACTTTAAACTACAGCCTTTCTTTTCACTGTAACAACCATGGGCAAAGTGTTCACATACAAATGCAACTGATGCTGAGCAAAATTTGGTACTGAAATTAGCTGGAAACTACACACAGAAAGTCTTGGATCCGAATTCAGGACTTTGGGATTCAGAGCTATCCAGCTTATGGGTATAAGAGAAGTAAATGAAGGTCATCCTCTCTTCTATTGTGCTCAATGGCAAACATTCTTTAGTTCTTGCCCCTGGCTGTCCTTGAAGAAATAGAGCGGACTCATTTTGCAACCTTTTAGAATGTCATGAAACTGAGACTGTGTCATTACCTGTCGTGCCTTATGAACTCGACCTGGTGACCTGCATGACAGGTCTTGATGCAATTGATGCAGATGGCGTTACGATCAGTTGTGTTACAAGTTCGGCACCTGTTTGACATGCCCAAATCAAACAGATGTAACAAAAGCCAGGTATGGAATCAAACAAAACTAGCAAAGCCAAAGAATAACAGTGCTCAGTTACATTACAATTTCTGTGCAGTATCCATGCCAGAAGTAACCTGAGCTTGAACGAAAATACAAAACGTTAAATTTCAGATCTGTTGGGAGTGAGTTTTTGAAAATACAATATAGTCAGGAGAGTTAAGCTCAGTGCAAACCATATTTTATGAAAGGAGGACACACAATACATGCAGAAGTGTAGGGCAACAGCAACAAAAAATCAACCAATCAATCAATTTTTGTTAATTTTTCAGTCACTTGGTACAAGAAAAAAAATTGTGAAAGGGTTAGGTATAAACTTATATTAGGAGGTGCCCAGTTTAAAGTTTAACGGAGAGGCCAGTATGACTGCTTAAGATAATCTTTTGAGTGATGTTAATCGGTCAGTAAGTGTCAACATGGAGCACTCTTGATATAGTTTCGATCATCTTTTCTGGGAAGAGAGAAGTTGTAAGGCCGAGCAAAGCCTGTAATGGGTGGGTGGATGTAGTGGTGGAAACATCCTGCGTAAAACATGGCCAACAGGCCACATGGCTTTGAACAGGCATTCATTGGCTTCCCTTGTCCATACTGCCACATCACCTGCATAGCTCCAACGGTTATGCACTGAGCAAGTATCAAAGATTTAGGTTATGCACAGAACAAATATACTGTGAGAAAACAATTAAATTTACAGTGAAGATTACCTGTAAAAGTCATGCATTGGAAAACTAGTGTAACTGGATATTTTGTAGAGACACTGTCCATTGGAAACAACCTTCTCCACCATGTTAAGATTGTTGAACATTTTATTTCCTGTAGCCAAAAAACATTGACAACATTACAAACGCTGCCGCCTATTTTTGCAAGCAAAAACAGTAACAGATCAGTTACATGTTTGAAAAACTTAATTCCAACTGAATCAAACAATTCCAGACTTTAATACATGTCTTATGAGACTCCTTTGCAACATTTATACATGACAGTGGCTAGGTACGACTAGAGATGACCTCATTGAATAATGATAAGTCTGAGGATTCAACACTGAATTTCAATACTGTGACTTTCAATATTTCAGTGTTTTGTGAACTACAAGCCTCAATTTAAAACAAAAAGCTTTGCTGAAAAGAATGCAAAGACTTATGCACAAGTGCTATATGTTCATATTTAGACATATTAGCTCTAACAACGAGAGTGTACTAAAAGCGACTGGGAACCCAATGCAACTCATCATTAAAGTGTTAAGCCTTTTTACATATGACTTTGTTTTAAAGCAAACTCATTATGGTGCAGCAGTTGCTGTGGCTCCCAAAGGTAAAATAAAAAGGTTCCAGCATCACATCATTAAAAACGATATTTAGTACATTATCACCAAATGCCTTTATTTAATACTGTTTAGAAGCAAAGGTAAGTCACCTTTTAAGATTGGATTAACACCACTGGCAAGGCAAAGTCCCCCAAATTTGTTGTTGAAGATTTTGTTGCCTTCGAGTGTTGCCGTGGCATTGTTGGTGATCTCAATGCCAGCTGCCTGTCCATCAAAGATGCGATTGTTGCGGAGTGTGGGGTTACTCTGGTTGCTGATGAGGACACCTGCCTGTGTATTACGGAAGATGTCATTCAGTTCCAAGATTCCTGCGAACAGAACACTCACCAGTTGGAAAGTGGTTGTGCACTAGCTATTTGGTGCCACACAAGGCCATTCAAATCCAACATTATGCACAATTAAATAGGTAAACAATGCTTTCCAGTTCTACCGTTACAATTTGTCTAATTTTCAGGTACTAAACTTGTAAACTGGTTTCAATATATCATTGCACAACCATTTTTCTTACTTTCTTCAATTTTAATTTCAACTATTTTTAAACTGCTTTTACAAATACCAAAGTTCCATCTTTACCAGCATGATCTTTGAGCTTTCAGAGGTCACAAATAGGTTGTAACAATATTTCATAGCCAATTTATAAATTTACATATCTGAATATTCATGACTTTGTCTAGAGAACTGACCCCGTCCACCATTGAAGATGCAGACCCCTCCGTCTCTTCCATCATGGATCTTGTTGTGTTTCAGGGTTGGGTTGCTATCTGTTTTGATCCAGACGCCAGCCATTGCATTATCAAAGATCTCGTTGTGCTCGATCATTCCAAGGCCTCCATTGTATACAAGGATTCCACCATTCTGACCTCCCCAGATCTTATTTCGACGTATTATAGGATTACTGCCAGTTCTAAAATGCGCATACATTAAAATGTCATGTTTTAAAAGATTAATTAGAATTCAGTTCAAACTAAGCCATCTGCAGAGATGGCTTATATGTGCAACTGCATGCCAAACAATAGTCAAGAATGTATCGACTGCACCCACTCATCAGGCTGTAGTCTGGATCTACAGACCATCATATACACACCTGGACAAATATAAACCCTAAGAGTTCTACAGCCTTGGACTAGCAACTGAAATGGCACACAGCTGCCAAGAACCATTTTCAACCATGGTTAAGCTTAAGGCCAGAAGAGATCTCACGAAGTAATGACTAGTAGTAAAGCCAGCCAAGCTACAGACCTGCTCAGGGGCGTAACTTTGGTCTAGAAAGTGGGGTACCAAATTTTTTATTGTTTCAGCGTCACGGCTGTTAAATAATTATAACTCCATCGTTTGTATTACAAGCAAAATAATAATTATAGGCTTGATGATGACGATGATGATGATACTACTAATACTACAACTAATAATAATAATAATAATAATAATAATACCAACAATAATTAATTCACCACTAATTCAGCAACTACCCAACCTATGATTGTTTAAGCAAAAGCTACCGTCTTCCATGTTCGAGAGACACTAGTTAACACCCCCACAGTTTAATCAACTGAAATACAATGAGCATACACAGTAAGCCTATAGTCCCAAGATGTGCTATCGAGTCTTTAGTTAAGTATACTGTTACCATTACATATCTAATGATGTTAGATCGACTGCCTTTCATCAAATTGTAGGTCCTATTACTATCCAGGTGACCCTGGTAGTGGGGTCCACGACCCATTTCAGGTCTCCTGTGTAGCCAGATAATGTAAAATTGATATAAGTATCATATGTTTTGTTTATCCTTGCAATGTCTGGTTACAGAACTAAAATTACAAAACAGCACAATTGCTACCGGTAGGTTATTATAAGTAATTGCAATTGTGGTGTCACAGAGAATATTGCAACCGCTAGGAATAATTGCATTGTGACTTCACAGAGGATGTGCATGATATCACTAGGAATAATATTGCATTCTGATTTCATAAGACGATATCTTGCCTTAGCAACCTCTTTTAACCTCTCGGAATAATTGCTTGTGATTTCATAGAGGACGCATTGCATTGTGATTTCACAGTATTATGCTTCTGTAGCAACCTCTTGTAATAATTGCATTGTGATTTCATAGAGAACATGTTGCTATAGCAACAATTGTCTAACCTCTGGGAATAATTGCATTGTTTTTCATAGAGGATATATTGCTTTAGCAACCTATTGTAATAATTGTATTGTGATTTCATACAAACTATATTTCCATAGCAATGTCTTGTAATAATTTCATTGTGATTTCAAAGAGGCATGTTGCCATAGCAACCTCTTTTAACTTCTGGGAGTAATTGCATTGTGATTACCTTTTCTCACAGAGGATGTATTGCAGTAGCAGCTTATTGTAATAAATGCATTGTGATTTCATACAGGGTCTATTTCCGTAGCAACATCTTGTACCATCTTGTAATAATTGCATTGTGATTTCACAGATAATATATACTGCCACCTTTTTGGTAAAAGAAATAATAATAATAACAATGAGAGTGATGATGATGGTGATTACACTGATGATAATGCTTGGTAATTGTTTTGAATCCTGAGGGCTTCCTCAGATAAAATAATAATGGGCAAAAACAATTGGTATGAAAAGTGGGGGTACGGTACCCTCCAGTCCAAAAAGTGGGGGTACAGGTACCCCTTGTACCACCGTAAATTACGCCTTTGGGATGCTGTAATAATGAATAATGTGGCCAGTCAGTGTGTAATAATGACAGATAGGCTGGTAATGTTTTGCAGAAAAACAGCAAAATTAATTTCTTCCTTCTACGTTTTACTGAACAATTTTTTAAGAGGTTCTTAGGTCCTACAAAAACACATTGCTACAATTGTATGCAGATATGAAGAAGTGACTCTAAAGAAATGAGACAGATAAAATGGAAGCTACCTGATCTGTACGCCCGAATATAGATGATTAAAAATGTCATTGTCTTCTAGGCTTCCATGTCCATTGTCATAGAAATAGACACCAACCTATAACATTCAAGAACAACCACAGATATGGAAAGACTGCAAAGAAAAGAAAGTAGATACTGAATCTGAACACTTAAACACATGGGATGCCTTCCCATACTAACTTAATGTTTAAAAATCATTTTATAGTTCAAGTATTGACTTAGGTTACAATTTAAAATGCTTTGCTATGCTACATAATTTAATAAAACTCTTGATTAAAAATCATTTTTAGCAGATCTAGTATTTTTGCTGAGAAATGGTCATTGTCTTGGTTTGTCTGCAGTCAAGCAGTCAACTCTTGTGCAGTCCTGATTCTGTAACTTATTATTGGACTATGTAATATAGGTAATAAATTAGCAAGCCATGACTTCTACAGTGCCATTATCATTTGTACATTATGATAAAAGCTTTATAAAAGTCATTTCACCAGTAGATTAGATTAGAAGTAATACTCTACAGTAGCATTGTTCTGAGACAGAAGGATTTTTACATTGTTTATACTGTGGCAAAAGAACAAGAGCACTCCAACAACAGGAATATCTTTCCTTATGGCTTGAACTCTTTAATATTGAGTTGTCAGTTTTTAATGATGCAAGGGTTTTGAAAAGCAGACTTGAAAGGCCGACACATTCACAAACATCCATTATGCCTCCATTAAACAATGCAAAATGCAGCTGAAGGCGGACACGTACTTGTTTTCCACTGTGTATTCTGTTCTTTCTCAGAATTGGCGAGCTGCCAGTGGTGATCCAAACACCGGCCAAAGTATTTGAATAGACTTCGTTTTCTTCTATTAGCCCACGGCCTTTCTCGTGCTACCAGCCGAAAACATTTTAAAATAAAATCATACCATCACAGCCATATTCAAGATTTCAAAACCTTTTGCCCTAATTTATTTTGGTTATACCTAAAAACTACGCAACAAAAGAAATGCAGTGCTAGACCACTCTGAACTTCCTGCTCCCAAAGTGAAAAAGACCAACCTGAATCTGAAGTCTGAACTCTGCATGTGATACTTCAGGCTATGTATGCATTACGCATCCTGACTACTCATGGACTACTTGGCCCCTCAATGTACGAGGTCATGACAGCTACCACAGTAGCGAGGATGACGTATGCTGCATCCTCTTGGTGGGGCTATTGATCCGAACTGCTGATTCCAAACTTTTCATGGCCGTCCTTACACGTCCTACACATGTGCTCCATGCGCTATTACCCCCTCATAAGCATACTGGTTATACTATGCGACCTCATGTTCATAATCGGGTTCTCCCGACTGCTGACAGTCTGGCTTGCAAATCTTTCATAGTTAGGATGATTTTCACCGGAATATAGGCCTTAGTACTTTAACCTGGACGTGATATACATGTGTAAACCAAAATGCGGTTAGTAGTTGGATTAATAAAGGATATACTTACTTACTTACTTACTTATGTACAGTCTGGAAGTGAAAAATTTAAGTGCAGCTGACAATGCATTGTGGAAATGAAGTCTAAGAGCAAAAACCATTCAAAGAAATCTCTGGTAACACCTTCATTAAAGCCCTACAGAGTAAGCAGTATGGCATTAAAAAGTAGAGATTTTGCTGTTTAGTTTTTTAAAACTGTTGGAGAGACATAGTCACACACACAGGCATACTGTGTAAAAACTGAAGAAGAAACAATGAGAAAGTGAGAAAAAGTAGAAGAGACAGAAAAACAAAAACAGAGATCGAGACATGCGTAAAGAATCACATGAACTACTGACCACATAAATGCCTCCGTGTTGGCCGTGGTGGATTTTGTTGTGGCGAACAATTGGATCGCTGCTTGTCCGGATCTGAATGCCAGCAAGCGCGTTTCCATAAATGTCGTTGAACTCGATAAGTCCGCGTCCTTCACCAAAGATGTAGACTCCACCCTGGTGGCCATTGAAGATCTCGTTTTTCCTACAATCAACAGTTTCCACAAACTGTGAACATCAAGTTCTGCCAGAACCAACTGTACTGCTCTTCAGAAAGACACAACCAAAACAGATATTCAAAGAAAACAGTCACTCAGCCAAGATGAAACAATTAAACACATGATTCCATATATCAAACTTCTACCTATTAGCAGATGGGTTAATCATCCAATATTTCCTCAAAATGTCAAGTTTAGTTATGCAAAATACAAGGAGATAACACAAATTCCATTGCAAAAGTTTACCATATTGCCTTAAGCTCAGCAGCAATTATCATATTAAAAAAGTGATTAGTAGGTAACCAAGTCTGAAAAAGATTTTTCAGAATACTTTTATTCTTTAAGCAAAGTTATTCACTTTCATATGTCTCCACAAAAAGTCAGCTATATTATACATGAATACAACTTTGCTGAGCCAGACAGCACTGTGGTGCACACACGTACACAGAGAGGAGAACATGTCAAAGCATGCAATTATTTACGACAGTTCACATATCACTGAACAGTTTTACATGCCGTTTCATGACCTCTAAGCATATATGCCGATGCAAACATGCACTCTTAAAGGTATAATCTGCTACAAGCAGGCACTAACGCTTATAGACATAAAATGCCAGGTTAGGCACAGTTACTGCAGCCACAGCCATCTACTCCTTCACTTCAATCCTACGAGTGGGCCACAATGACTGTATCGTCTGTGAACACTACTGGAGATTTCTCCATGGAACTTAACATTCCAACAACATGAAAACCTTTTCCCACAGAGCTCAACAACAGATTGGAAGCATCAGAGAACAAATCAACAAACTCAATCACACAACCTGCGTCGCTTACAGGGACGCAAAGCCATACACTACGACAAAAATAACGACATCTGAAAAGAAACGAAAGTGAAGAACTGTAAACCTTATTGTAGGATCGCTGTTCGACGTAACCCAGATGCCGGCAAAGTTGTTGGAGTGGATTTTATTTTCAATGAACTGGCCACGTCCATTTTCATGAACATAGATTCCTCCCGTCTGACCATGATGAATGTGACATTTGATGACGGTAGGATTGGCACCGGCCTTTACCTCAAATCCGGCAATGCGGTTATCGTGAATCTCATTATTCTCAAAGTATCCCTATCAGACACATTCAGTTTTATAAATCATCAGTTGCTATAAAGATAAATTGTTATCATGAATCTAGTATTCTCAATGCAGCCTCATCTGAGATATTCCTTATAAATCATAATGCACAACAACAATAAACAGTCATAAAGTTTTATAGAAAACTCATAACTTAAAACCCAGGGACAATTTATATATTGCTCAAGTAATCTTCTCAAAATCTTTTCCTATATAGTTACTGCTAAATGAAAATGCCTGTCTGTTTACCAAAGGAATGGAGCTTTAATTGTGTTCATCAAACCACTGAATTTACACCACCCACTGTGAATTAGTCGATGAATGACCTAATACATCTATAGACCAATATAATATCTTACCTATCAAACAATAAAACATTTACACCAAGCTCAGAAAAACAATCTAACTTTCACTCCAAAGAGAAAATTTGCCAAAAACTTTCTCAAACAGAAATTATCATAAAAAGAATATTTACACAGCATCTGTTTATCAGAAGATGACAAACAGTGCTCAACAAAGAAAACTGACTCAAATGAACTGAAAGAAAACTGGAAGGAAACTTTCCCTTTCTTCAGACTGAAGGAAAGAGAAAATTCACTTTTCTCGCTCCCTTATTACAAACTGAAAACTGCTTATGATCAATTTATACTGATGATCAATAATTACTCCTTTACAGAGTGAAACACCCAAGAGAAACAACTGAAATGCAGGTGAAAGTCCCAGCGGATATACTGGTGTGACTTAACTTTGTGCAGTAGCTCTGATCAAGCTTTGAACCTGCGCATAACAACGTAAGAAAAATGCTTTCCTTTTTCACAAACTACATGGTGGTTGAGGCATGCCTGAATTTCACGATCCAGTTAAGTACCCTTGAAATTGTTTTGCTATCTTTTGCACTCTTTATGAAGCATTACATTACATTACAAAGCCCATTAGTGTAACATAACAGTGTCTAGAATCATCAAAAACTGTCTCTGAGATTATGAACCAGCATTACAAAAGTTTGGAAACATAAATACATTGCCACAAAAACGACAACACTAAATAACAAAATACATAGCAGAAAAAACATCTAAGCCGTTCTTCCAGATGACAGCCAAGAACTCTGCAGCCTTGAATGTGTTTTCTATCAAGAAAGAGGTACTAGTAAGTCAGTTGACCAAGAAAAAGCAGTTTTAATAAGTTTTAGAATTTGAACACTGTGTAAGAGCTTCTAGAGATTCTTGGAAGGGTTCTAAAAGACGGTACTACATAAAACTCTACGAAACTATTGAAGTGCTCACTTACGATGCCATTATCAAAGGTGAATATGCCAACATCTCGGCCATGATGGATGTGGTTACCCCTCATGATCGGATTCGCATGGTTCTTCACCCAGACACCAGCAAGAGCATTACGACTGATCTCACAATCTTCATAGGTTCCCTGAATTGTCACAGACAATTTATTCCAATTTGTCATAAGTTAAAAGTTTGCAAATGCTTTCTCCTCTATGTTTTCACCAAGCAGCATAATTGATTGCAGCAACAGCAGCATAAAACAGCACCACTAGCATTGCCATCATCTTCACCACCACCACCACACCATACCACACCACACCACCATCACAATCACTACTATCAAACACTGTGGAATTTTGTAACACCTTGTATTTAACACTATAACAACGAGCATGTACTAAAATGCATGGAAAACTAATACCTATTGTCATTAAAGGATTAAGCAACCATCACCAAAACAAATCATTCCTTTAACTGTACCTTAGGACGAAACTAAGTATGTTACCAGCTAATAAGTCATCCAGAAAAGTCAAAATTAGCATATGCCTATGATGCTAACCTGTGCATAATCTGTAATATAGAGGCCAACATTTTCACAGTCGCTGATGTCGCATCTCTTTATGTGCGGATCTGCACCAGCACCAGATACACACACTGCGGCACCAACTACAACAAGGACAAAGAAAGATGGCAAACCATTCTCATAATAATAAGACTGCTTGATGATCACTACCAAGTACGGTAAGGTCACATGGAGGCTAAATGCATAGTCTAAACAAATCAATCCTAATCATATATATTTATATGAAATACTGATCACAGGTGCACCGGCATCTACTGATATTTTGATTACAGGTACATCATATATACTCGCACACAAGCTGACCTTGCATTTTCAACTTAATAAAAATGAAAACCCTATGACCCACAATAGTCAATGTGAATATTTACATATGCATCTGCACATTAGCAGTGCCGCTAAAGCAGCCTAAGGTTCCAATGTTAGGCCTAAATGGCAGAAGGTATGCTCTAAAGTAGAGCAAAGCTGGTAATCAAATGTAGTCTATAGTCTTATTGCCTAAAGCACATGTTACTGACTTAGTTCCTTTTATAAATAAGTTAAAGCCAATAAGAGCTATCCAACACCTTGCAGAAATTGTTTAATGGCCACTGATTTTAAAATCAGACTGGAAGTTATTCCAAAAAAAGGAATCGGAATGTAAAGCAACATACAATATGATAGTGCTGGCATTAATTGAATGGAAATTAAACTACCATTTCAGAAGTGGAGCATGACCCTATGATGTTCAACAGATTTACATCATCTTCTCCGGCTCTTTAAAATCACAGCCATCAGAACCATCACCATAGAATAAATGGTCAAAATTTTAACTTTATTTTGCATCATGCATTTCATAGCCCTCAACAATATCACTGTCACAGAGAGACCTCAAGATCTGCTGAAGATTCATAAAACGTGTTATCTAGTACATAGGATAACTGATACCACCATTTAGAAATTATGCCTGCACCAGTCATCACAAAAATCCATATGGAATGCAAGAACAGAAGCCAAATGAGCGAGCCCATTGGAAAGTGCTCTAGACAGTGTGCTCCAAGCATTTAGCTAGGTACTGTGTTGTATATTTACAGTGACCCTTCTTGGAAATGTCCATCCTTTTATTAAAGTGGAAGACACTATTCCATATAGCCACTACGACATTATCCCAAGACTAAAATTTATGTTTTACTTATGTTTAAAATAAATGTTTTTATAAAATGCATCACATCCACCATTACATACCAACAGGAGTACACTAAATGAATTCGACATGAAAACTGCTCAAGAGCATAAGTACTGAAAGAACAGAACAAAAGCTTAAATTCACTAAATGAAAACAAGGAAGCACAGAACCAAGACGAACTGTTGAGAGGTTTTAAGTGCCTATCAGGTTCAACAGAAATCATCAGACACACTTAACAGGAGACAGAAGAGATCATAACTCAAACGTTTTCAAGAGAACAGTACAGAGTCCCCAAACGAGAGCAAATAACAGCTGAATTCAGACAAAATGGTACAGTCAAACAGAACCGACTAAAGGAGAACACAGAATGACAGATGAGATTGGAGACTCACCAACAGAGGAGCTTCTAATAATGCAGTGATCTATGGTGGGTGAACAGGCATTGGTTATCTCTAGGGCGTAATGTTTATGATGAGGCACGGATGATCCAATGCTCGGAGAAAACTGAAACAGAAATAGATGGAAGTCACGTGGATTACACAATGTTTTTCAAAACTTATGACTTATAATTTACCTATATCTAATACAACATGCATCAAATGTTACCAAAACAAAGCCTAGGAGCAAATTCTATTAACTCATTTAACTAAGACAACACAAGCCAGTTTATCTGTGATTTAAGGGACGTAGAACTGTATTCTGAAGAATTTTAGTTCATTGAACCCAGCCCAACTCTTGGTCAGGACTAACATGAATCAAAACTCTCTGTACAGAAGTCTATGAAATAGCTAAGGGCCTCTCTCTGTGCAGTCTCTCTACCTGTGTCTGTTTTTCTCTTTATCTTCCTCCCCTTTTCCGGTGTTCATCTTTTAGCCACTCTCCTATGTTAAATGAAGATCTGATAGTCATTCAGTCCCATACAGCTTACGAGCACCACACAGACATTCTCCTGCATCAGACCAAGAAACATTTTCTGCTTTCTAAAGCTGCATCTTTTAGATCTGTTCTAGTTCCTGTGAGAAGCTCTACAAGGTGCTATATAAATGCTGATACACACATGGCAGAGGCCATCGCAGACAGTCGTACAGAGTGGAGGAATCTTGTCGCCCGATGTTCTGCAAAGAACGCAAGGAACTACGAGAGAGAGAGACACACACACATACAATATCACAAAAATTTACAAACGAATTGCAAGCACAGTGCTGTTAACTCACTTTCAGCGTGACATAGCCCAGGTAAGCATCCTTGGCTCCTTCGCAGAAAGTAACTGTCGACTCACTTTGCCGTTCGATTATAACGTGATCAGACACATTGCCAGGTCCTTACACAAAAGGACGAAACATCATTCATATATGCTATAAAACTCACAGTTGTCATCATCAAACATCACTTTCACACAAAATCCTCTGAAGATGATGTATCAACTTACATAGAAAAACAAAGACAATAGTCACAAGCAAAGCAGTTAGTTCACTGCTTTACATTTATGTAGTAGGTATGTGCGTCTTGTCACATATTAGGCTTCACATTTACATGCTAAGAAACAAAAAGAAGTATATGCATTGGCATGGTAGGCAGACACACAATCATAACAAACACAAACTCAAAGCCCACTGCCATGTACTATATGTTTTAACTACCAACTTCAGCAGTGCAGTGGCCTAATCAGTACTGCATATCAAAGTCAAGAGAAAATCAGGTGAAATCGAGAAGGCAAGGGCCTAGAAATGAGTAATATGAAACTGAAAAAAATTCGGTTATCTAGTCTTGACCTGAAATGCCCAAGCCATGAAATCTGCTTACCAGCACCAAGCAAGGTGACAGGGCTGTCAAAGACGAGGTATTTGCGACTGTATGTGCCCGTGTGAATCATAATCAGTGGATTCTCCTCCTCAGATTCAACAGCATGAGAATATGCTCCGTTGATGCTATCGAAATACTACAAATACACAAAAATTGTCAACTGATTTAACTACATATATATGTAAATGGTTTCTGTTTGACATAGTCATTCAGTTGCATCCATAATTAATAACTGTCTTACAGTTATCTATCTATAACCCTTCATTTGTAAGTCAAAGGTAATCAGTAATTCATAATGTTGCTAAAATGATAAATAGAATAAAAAATGATATGATACAAATTTATTAATTCAGCTAAAAAGCATGGAGAGTGGAACAAGAAATAAGTCTTCCGATATCTTACTGTTTTCCACAGCAACACTGCACTATACAAATTCATGCACAACATAGTACATAGCTCGCTAAACAAGGCATGTACAATTCTTCACTACAAATTGATTATGATTATATGCTGAATATCTCATAATTTACTTACTAACATAACAAATGCCCATGCGCATCACAATAAAGAACTGAATCTTATTGCTCCCTTTGGTCAGTTATGCCTCCTTTGTTCAATATCACATACTTTCAATAACAAAGATATGGAATGGCATTAATTTACGTCAGTGTGATGGTTTCTTGCTGTTCTATGTATGTAATGAAACACATACACTTATACAACATATGCGTTGCACATTAAGTTTAAAATCTTAACATTCATACATATATGCCTCATGGGCTGTGTGCTCCACCATATCTCAGGGCATAGGCGTGTGGCGCAGGGTGGGGAGGGGGAGCAGCCAGGGCACATGCCCCCCAATAATTGAGATGGACTGTACACCCAATGCAACACATGTAGAATGAATAACCAAATGCCCCCCCATATTTTGGACAAGTTTACGGTAGTGTCTCAGGGAGCTGTGTGTCTCGGCCTCATCCAACGGTCCTGGCAGCCATAAGATATCGTTAAACACTGGAAACTACTACTACAGTTACATCAACTTCTGAATGCCTGTCATTGTCATGACACCATAGTAGTCGCTAGGCAAGCTGCTATGGCATTCACTCATTCGTAACATGCTTCTATGATATATATTCAGCAATAACAGAACAACCTTTCTTTACAAGTTGCAACAAACTGTAACAACAAACTGTCAGTTTTTAACAAGTGCACCAGATTGCAAATCCCTGACTCAAGAAGATGCTAGCAACTGGCCAGAGAGCAAAATGGCCAGAATGTCAAGAGGCCTTACTGACCTTGATGTTTCTGCCGATGTATCTTTGTGGGTGCGACTCATACTCAGCGGCGTAGTTGGCTCGAACGTGTAACGCTCGATACTAAACAATCAAACACCACACCAGTCAAACTGGTATTCACCATCACAAAACAAAGAGGCATCTAGTAAAGTACACCCAAACCTCCTTACAACATAATTCATTATAGCAGGTTTTACGTAAAGCGGCTGGGAACTTGGACCCACAAATTTAATTCTGCTTACGAAATCATCTCACAGAACACCATTCTATATGCTTCATACAAGGTGACACTTAAAACTGATTGCACAGACAGAATTATAAGTTCCGGTGTAATTTAGCTCAAGAAAAACCTGCTCTTCATGTTTAAATGTGTTTCAGTTCTTATCCAAGAAGTGCCGATGACAGGCTCATAAAAGGTGCTTTAGAAGCACCCAGTGTTTAACATTTTACAATACATATAACCATCCACCATACAATCTTTAAATCTGCATTTAACATTTATTTCCCCAAACACTAACTTAACAAGCAAGTGTTGAGTTGACAAAGTAACCAAAGAGTGAAAAATACATGAGACTTTCATCTTTGTAACCCTGTGTTTGAATTGTGGGCATGACATGTCATATAGATGCCATATTCTAACTACCAGGTAAGCACCTCCTTAAATCCAATTAGCAGAATGATAATGCTAAATATCGTATTTTAACCAAACTGCTCCACACAGATCAGAATAAAAACATTACCAGCATCTTGAAACTCTTTTTCCAAAGGTTTTCACAGTCGCTCGACTGAGGCTGGACAAACTTCACAGAGTTTGAGTCTTCAAAAATTAGAGGAAGGTCGTACTCATAGACACTTTGATACAATCTTTTCCTGAAACAGGGAACATACACAAAATAATCAACTCATTTCAATCATTCTTCAACCAATTTAATCTAAAAGAATGGTGAAAAAATATCAATACACAGGAAACAGTAAACCTAGAGCCAAAACAAGACTAAATTTAAGGCAGCAAGGAATTTTATGGATATGATATATGCCTATGAAGAATAAAACAAAAATAATATTCAAATAATATTCCCATAAAGTAAACTTGTCAACACTAATTGGATATACCTATTTAACTGCATAAAATGAGACAAAGACAGTAAAACTAGTATTCTTAACTTTCTTTATATTAAAGTGTTCATAGAAACTGATAAAAATATTCATGAATTACAGCTTTCACAATTAGCAATTGTTGAAATGCCAATACACAGGAAGAAGTAAATACCAAGACCTAAACCAAGACTAGTCTGGACTACACTCAAAGCCGTAAGTAAATGGATAAATCATAGGGTTCAAAAGAATTACAGAAATAATGTTCACGCAGCATCCCTAAAATTAAACCAACTGCATTGCTGACACTGCTGAATAAGATTAAAATTTTGGTGCTTTTCACAAATTGCGACCCTAGCAAATTCCCTCTGCCAGCCACAGCACATAAGGCAGGTGAACTGTCCTCTACCTTGCTGTCTAATCTTTCCACTGACGGAGCATGGTCAGTGTACTTAATTTATAGAAAACACTTGGATTAAGGGTCTGACATTCTAACAACTAGACTTATGCAACTTCAACTGCTTTTCTGCTAATCCCCTTAAAAATCTGTATGGTATGACTGCTGTTGTATGGGTCACTGTCCTTAATGCCACCAATGTCATATGAGCGACTAAAATAAAAGTGTAACTGAGAGGCCAAATGAGAAATAATAATAAAAATAAAAACGAAAATGACAGTGGCAGCAGCTCAAAACTTAATGACAAGTTCCTTAAATTCATTTAACACTTTAGATGCATGAAAGCAGTCAATTCACACTCCTGATAAAAATCCAAGTCCATTCAATTGTGTTGTGCTCTCCTCTACAATGATCTGTCTTCTTGAAAAGCACTATTTAAATGCTTCCCTACATTATTTCACATATCACGCAGAGAACACAGGTCAAAGATTAAAGGACCACCCAACCTCTGCTTCAACAATGGAGGACCAAAAAACGAAAAGGTTTCTCCAACAGCAAAGGGGCTTCATATACAAACCAGCAAATCCACGAGGCCAAAATAAAAATGAAAAATGAACAAAAAATAATTAGAAGAGTAGCTGGTAATTAAATATTCCAGCATTTATGATGAGACAGTTTGTACAAGTTTGAAACAGGAAAACGAAAACTAACTGCACTGCACCGTTTTGCCATGGAAAAATTAAAAGTACATCAACACAACAAAAGAAAGCATATAGACAAAACATTTACAAAGTGCACAGTTTATGTAATCAGAAAAACAGTTGCGCCAAGTTAAATCTTGCAAAAGCAAAAGCTGCATATATGAGTAATGGTTGTACTATCCAGCTTTTATCAATACTTTGACAATCGTGAGAACATTTTTGAAAAAACAAAAGTATACAGCAGTGTATACTTGATTATCTTTCACAATCAGGTATTCCCAAAGGATAGACAGCTTTCCAGCAGAGCCAGCCCAGGGAAAAGTGGATAGGGGTGTCCAGTCAATAATTTACAAGCTTCCTGGTCAAAAAGATTCTGATTAAGTCTTCAAAGAAAATCAAAATCTCAAAATATACAAGAATTTGTCAGCTTCCTTGTTTGCGTTGGAACTGCACTGGTCAATGACAATATGTACAGCAATGTATATGAAGACTTCTAAGGTTCTTTAACATAGTCAAACATCAACATTGTTCCTTCTAAGGAGCATCCATTGCAAGGGGTCAAATCTCCAATTCACATTCCTAGCTTGAGAGTTAACACAGAACAGTTGGCATCCATCAACAGCATGACAGATTCCCCAGCTGACTCTACCAGGAAGAAAGTCACTAGTACGTGCATATAATCGATATACATGTATATGTATAAGCATACTGGTAGCGCATATATATATATATACACACACACACTGGTCTGTGTAAGTGTACCTAATGTGTGTGCATGTATATACACACTTTATATATACATATACATATTACATATATATAAAGTGTCACACTTGTATATAATGTGTATAAATGTATGCAACTCACATAAATTTACTGGGCCTTTTATATAGCTTTTGTGTGTGGTCATAATATAATGTGAATAATACGTGTGCGCATATATAAATATAATATATATATATATACATATATATATATATATATATGAATGTACTGGGAGATATATGTACATGTATAAGTGACTGAATAATCATATCCAGATATATTTAACAGTTGCATATACTGTTTGCCACCAAAGACCCAAGTATCTGTATCTAATCAGGTCTTCCTATTTATTGTAGATTGAGTGTCACTGGTTACAACTGCTCTGGCCTTGATTTGAAATCAGTGTCTATCTCAGTGAGATAGACACTAACTCAATGCATCAGACAAAATATCATAATTCTAACCATGGACTGTCAACCGAGACATCAGGGGTTCAAATCAGGGCAGAAATAAATCTTCACCTTCATCCCTTAGCCAACTCAGCTAAAATGAGTACACTGACCATACACTGTCGGTGGGAAGATGAGACGGCAAGGGAGAGGACTGGCCATCCGCCCTCATATGCCGAGGCTAAGAAAATGAAAGTTGTTAACACTTCATACACATGGCTGCCTCAGGGCTAGCTAAAGGGACTGCTCTTCTCTTCTCTCTAACAGACACACACATGCACACACTACAGCATAACCGATTTTGTTTTTTTTTGCCGATTCCAGACACAGGATATTATAGGCCATTATTTGCGGATTTCGATTAGTAATAAATCTATGCACAAAGGTCTAATTCCAAGTCAGTCATCATTGGCTAATGGCTTGGCATCAGCTACAGGCGGTAAAAAGGAACAACAGCCAGTCAGTCACCCCTTCCCTATATCGCTATACAGGGTAGGACCCTTGGCAAAATTATAATTATATGCGAGTGGCCTATAAATTGCCTGGTTATTCTGGAGCCCTTCACAACCGTAGTCACTAGTACCAATCTAAATTATATTTGAGTGGCCTATAAATTGTTATTAGTCCCTAGCAAAAACCATAAAAAAAACTGTTATTAATCGGCAGGTTAGATATTCCGGATCCAAATAATTCCAGATCTGGATAATCCGGAATTCTACCGATCCGGATTTCAGTTATGCCCTAGCACACACACACATATATATATATTGCTTCTTCCCAATGCATCAGAAACTCCATTCAAAACCTGGCTTCTAATTTTCAAAATCATAGTCAGGCCACTCTCACTGCCACTTGTAGTATTAATATATAACAGCAAGAACTGTATAATGACACATAATAATTAATAACTGCAGACATGACGGATTGAGGGTAGTAAGATGGCTAGTTAGCAAATAACTCAACCAAACAACATAGCTGTTTAATAGCTGATCCTTGGACTACCACTTGCAGCCATAAGCAGCACTCAGTGACGGTAGCCACTTGCACCTAGTAAACATTTAGCATATTCAAAGTACAACATAACATGCCAACACACCATGCATGCAGGTGTGTTTGTTTGTTTGTTTGTTTGTGTGTGTGCGTGCGTGCGTGCGTGTGTGCATATAAGTGTGCGCTTGGGTTTGTGGCACATGAGATAGATATCTTTGTAGCACAGTTTCACGCATATTACCTAAAATGTAGAGCCACCCAAGTCCTCATATCAGACTATCAGCATCACTGTCATTGCCTGTACTGCCCTCTGGTAGAATAGCTAAACCACCACCTATGCCCTTCCGGTGAATTGGTGAACAAGCAAAAAGACCCCTATATAGACAGAGATGACAGCATCAAGCTCTGCTATCACACCCAATCTTTCATTACGGAGGCTGCCTGAATCGTCACAAATTGACAGTTTTACACTCACAAAATATATTCCAGATGCAGCAGTCAGTGGACACAAAACTGCCCCCACAGCACAATGAAATCTCATCAATTACCAAAGGAAATCAGAAGAGGGTGTCTAAAGTGTCAACAGGTAACCATGTGTACCACAATGTCAAGCAACAAGAGGTCATCTTTGTATGATAACTCGTTGAATGAGATCTGCCCAGGTAAATAAGACAAACAAATCTAGAAAGATTCACAGCTGGTGTAAAAATTATGTCTTTACCATAATTCGTTATCGTTGGAAATGGCGTTGAACCGTTTGCATACTTGCGCCATGCTACTCAGATCAAACTCGAGCAGGTAAGAGAAGATCTTGAGAAGAACCTCGTCTGGCAGCTCGTGCTGAAGGTAATATCCACCAGCAACCTCTGCATATGAAAACAATTTACCACAGTTGCAATTTGCATCAATAATACCTATACCACTGGCCAATGGTTCACTGCTTGCTGGAACTTTTCTACAATGTCACACAGTTTTTTGTTTTTGCATAAACCGAACGACACAGTGGCCGTTTGGTCAAATGCATGCCTTGTAATTTGAAGTATGCAGGTTTGATCTGCCTCTGGTAAAACTGATGTGAAGGGAAAGAAGTAATCTCAAATTCTCTAGTACCATTTTGTTTAACATCAACTTACTCAACATGCTCCGTCAGTACAAAACAATCGACAAGACTGTCAGTCATCTATAGATATGCAGATGTCGTAATTCTAAATTCACTGATAACTAACTCGTGAGGCTAATGGATCAAACATTAAGTCAACCTGACCAACTCCAGTTTTCTTTCCTATCCATTTAAGACCTTGATCTGAATAACTGTCAGTTATTCAGATCCCATTCAAATCCTTCTCATATTCAAACGCAGACACTGAGGTATGAATTAGCACTCCTAATTCATATCAGCACATGTGTACTTCTCTATACATCCCACTTTAAGGGACCCTAAATATATATACATAGGCTTGCATTGACAAGCAGACAAACTTATCAAATCAACATTCCGCAGTTACCTACATAAATACCTATTACCTACATTACATAATGACATTCACACAATGTAATTGCTCATTCATTTACATACTTCTTTTAACTAAACTGTCATCGGAGGCATGCGAGGCAGCTGAGGGAGCTTTGACTAAGTGCATACTCTTCTTAAACTGGTCACAGGGCTTGACAATGAATCAGTACTTTCATATGCACTGGGAAAGGCAAATGTATTGGCATTCTGTCACTATGCCATTAAAAGGCTCATAAAACAATCTATGCTTATGACCCTACCAAACTAACAACTGCAAACATACTTCTGAGAGTAGGATCTTAAAAGCACACTACAAATTCGGCATTGCTTCGGAGAAGACATTGCATTGGAGAAAATAAACATCACTTTCTACAGGCAACTTTCGGAAGACATCACTTGCTTACCTTGTAAACAAACAAATTTTAGGAATGTAATGTTTACTGTTTTACAAGAAAATTAGACAAAACACTTTCGTCTGGAGTTACGGACTATGCCACAACAACAGCACAAAATGGGTGGCTGCTTACAGATACTCAATGGCATTTTAGTCAACCAATGCTGAGCTCGGTTACAACAAGTATGGAAGCGTCACCACCCTTGGAATACAAAATCGTCTGGTGTCTACCATCATTCTTAAGTTGGCAAACATGCACAAATTGCACTTTGGGGGTTAAAAAGGCATCCTGGTGAGTGATTGCTGTGGTGGGGTTTATGCAAAATCCAAAAGATACTCCATCTTGAGACCATGCTCCTGAGGAGTTTACATGTGCTACTTAAATTTAGGAGTTTAAATTTACTGTGCTACCTTTAACTTTTACCTTGTGATATATATAAATATAAAATATAAATAATATATATAACAATATAAATGAGGACACAACATCCATTGGACTAATTACAGGGAGCAATGGACTTGACCAAGGACTGGCGATAATGAAGATCATTTATTCGTACCCATCGCTGCCAAATGGCTGGCATCAGGAACTGATGATGATATAAACTTTTATAAATACATGAGTGTACACAATGGATTAGGTTACATTAGAGTCCAGAATGTGCTGGCATATAAGAAATTAGATTAAATTAATAAGCAAGTGATACACAAGTGCATACAGCTCCCAAACTAGGTGTAGGCAGAATTCCCATGTTCAGGAGGGTAGCTCCAAATCATCAGAAATAAGAAACAAAAAGCAATTCACGCAAACTCTCATCAAAGCCGACTAATGGACAGCAACACAAAACAGAAAAGAGAAAAATTTAGTTTGGCTGAGAGTCTTCAGCAAATCAAACAGAAACTGCAAAAATTAATAACAACTGGAAACCTAAACCAAACCGAAAACAAAGATAAACTAAGATTTTCATTTTCGGATCACACGTTGTGTACACATCCAACGTGAACATTCACACAACAGACATCTATGTATACACAGCAGCCTTTCGAAGCCATAAACCAAGGCCTAACTAAAAATTTGATCAAGTTCTACATAAGTTAACCAAATACAAATAAAGCCAAATGAGAGTCTTCCACCTGGCAAGATCAGAATGACACCAATGACCCAATGTCAGCACATATCTATCTGAATCACTTAAAAATCATCTTTCATGCACAACATTTCCATTTATCTTGCTCATTTCAGCAGCATTTCATAACTTCCACAGTGAACCCAACCCAGTTCAACAAGCCATTCAAAATTGTGTAGCATTTCTGTCTGAGATATCTGACCAGTTCTGGATGAAGAGATCTGGCTTGGTGCCAGAGACCATTTAATTTCCACAGCAAATTACTACACTTGTGATAACACAGATTAAATGCACACACAAACTACAGGTTCCTTTAACAGTCAGAGCTGGTTTGCTCTTGAAATTTAACCTCAACATCAACTGATCCTTAGAGAACACTATTAATTTACTATGACTTAGTCTGCTAGCTTGTGAAACTAATAAATTGTCAATTATCATAGTCTCTGACAACCAATAGCAAAACAACAAATTATATTACAGCAATCCAAATCATTCAGTTAGTTATAATTAGTGTAAATTAATGTAATTACTACAGAACATATGAACAAGCAGACATGCTTAAAGTTAAAAAAACTTGCTTAATTTTTTCAGATTTGTTTATTTCTAACCTTATGGAACTCAATATGGCAGTAATACCAAGTGCTGCAATCAAAAGTAGTGTCTGCCAACAGCATACACACAGCACTCACAAATTGGTAATAAAATGTAAGTACTGAGGCCTATAAGCAGACAGATAGTGCAGCTGTTTGGCATTCATGGTCGACTGTTGTTAAGCTGTACACCACAGAATGCCAACTGTCCTATTACCAGACAATTTATGTCAAGGAAGTGCTCTGGTTAGATACAAAGCAAGAACTGGACAATCTTAAACCATACCTGCTATGGAGGCAGAGTTGGAAGCTTTTGAGCGTCTGGCGCGTTTTGGTGGTGTCGGAGTACAGAAACCAGGACTGGAAAAGTCCGAGCCGGATGACACTGAGGATGAGACGGGCGATGATTTACGCCGGAGGTCATAGCGATGACTGTTCCCAGCAATCTCTGCAAATGAAATCCGTTCTTCGAGCGGTGTCACTGGTGACAGAGCTAAACAAACCAGAATACGAACAATTATTCCAACAACTACCGAAGAAAAATTACGCTTAAATCCACTGGAACACTTTATGTATCTTTTGCTGTGATTTAGACCGACCAGAATGCAACTATAATTATGACCTTGGACAATTAGTGCACAATTCATGATATGCATATGAATAACTATGGCTAAAACAAATAACAGAGAGAAGTACAAGTTGAAAATTGCCAACCAGAATTTAAATACAACTAAACTGAAACATTACTGAGACAGAACTTTGAAATAAATTATAATCAACTTCTGAGCTTCAATATAGGAAGGTGATTTGCCAATTGATCCTTTCCCCAGGATATGAGCATGGATGGTCAGTCCCCTCCCCTGGATACACAAGAGTGGGCGGCCATTCCATTCTTCAGTACACAAGGGTGGATGATCAGTACTCTCTTAATAAGTTTAATCCCAATAACTTGTACTTCTGAACTGTGGACCACACACCAGGGCTAATATTATGTACAATCCGGCACAGAAACTGACACTTCCAGGATTGATGCCAATGGGAATCCACTGGATGTGGTTCAAGAGTGGATATGCTTCATGAAAAGAGATCGATTCTTGCTAATCAACTAGAATTCATCTGCAGGTTGTGCTACTATAACTTAAGCCAGCCCAGAGCAATTAGGTAGACCTTGTTCCCTAGCACTTTAAGATCCTATTGCATGTGCATGATTCTGAGACTGATTCTGCTTCCAACTACAGCAATATGATTCTGTGCATCCACTCAACTGGTCAGCAGAACTCGGCAACTCGGAGTGCTCACATTGGTCCTTACTCCTGTATATCAACATGTTTATGTTGGGGCTCCACTTGACCATCTTATGGAACAATCTTTCCACTGAAATTAACTTGTCTCTGCTTACTGCACATTGCATCCACTTGAGCTCTATAGTGAAACCTTTTCCACCTATATAGTATGCCTCTAAAGGGTTATGTAAATACACTAGCGTAGCAATGTATGGCAGTGAGGTATGAACCATTAAGAATAAGAATCAATGCAGTTGAAATGAAATGCAGACCTGCAGAAGATCCTCAGGGTATCATGGACTGCAAGGAAGACAAACAAGTATTTGCAGGAGAACGCTGAACTAGAAAGGAGTCTACTCGGATTAATCAAGCAGATGAAGCTTTCTTATTTTGGCAAGTGCTGCGGATGAGTGAAGATTGACTGGCAAAGGAGATTGTCCAAGGCACAGTTCCTTGATCAAGAGCTCAAGGAAGACCTAAAATGGCATAGAATGATAACACAAAGTCATGGACTAGATTGTGGTCAGCTGGTTGTTGAAAGAGACAAGCAACAGAAATGGATGGAACAAAACTGTGTGTGGTGTGGCCAATCCTCGGTTCACGGATGGTTGAAAACATGACAAGACAAGACTATTATATAAAAGCTCCATTACAATACAATGACCTTCCACCTCTGACTGGCTTTTCCTCATCGGTCTCGCGTTCCCTAAAGGCACTTCTGTTTCCCCGGGGTTTCTGTGCTGAGAGCGCCTCTGAATAGTTATTCCGCGAGAGGCGCTTTATAAATTTCTAGATACAATACAATACAATACAATACAAAAGTAACAACAATGTAAACACCAGCAGCGCATGAACATTCAGACAGATAATTGTGCTTATACAATGTCAGCATAATATGCTTCTACTAAATCTGAATGAAAGAACTTGTTATGTCTGAGGATAATCAATGCATTTATTACTTTTTATCTTTATAATTTATGATTGTTTTGAACATTGAAAATATCAAACACAGTATCAGTTGCACTTACGCATACACATACATTATCTATACAAAGGCAGCTGCAAGAGAGAGAGAGAGAGTGACACAGACAGACAGACAGAGATATAGCACAGAAAGAGACAGACAGACAGACAGACAGACAGAGACAGACAGAGAGGCAGAGACACAGACAGAGATAGAGAGACAGAGAGAGACAGAGAGACAAAGAGAGAGACAGAGAAAGAGAGAGAGAGAGCACAAAGCAGAAAGAGATAAACTGGCATGGACACACATGAAACAGAAAAATATCAAAGCCAAGCAGAAGAGGAACAAAATACAACAGATAGGGACCGTTAAATACCCCGAGTTTGGTCAAAAAGCAAAGAGAAATGCTTTATCAATTTAAATATGTCTCAAATTGCAACTTAACAAACATTACACAGTAGTTAACTGAAACACACACGCACATGCGTGCGAACACACATGAATATTAATGGCTAAACGGGAAGAACAATAATTAAGTGGCAGTAATATCAGATTATGCCTTTTTTGTAGAATTTATTGAACCCTCTGCCAATGGCTTTCCACTTTGCAGAACTCTAAATTCAGGCATAAACGGGCAAATATATGATTACACTTATTATACACTATGGTTTGAATCCGTATTGCAGCTGCAGAACACCATAAAATGTTATTAATGCAAAACAATAGTCATAATTAGTCAAATACTTGAGAAACAGAGTTTTAATTTGTACAATGAAAATAAGAATAAAACAATGCCTGTCTTTGACAATATCATGATGCTTTAAATCACATGAAATTGTCCATGGACCAAGTTACAATTTAAATGAAAGCATAAATGAATTTATCAGTCACAGTGGCCTGATCTATCCACAGCCATAGTCTCCATTAATGCACGCTTCACCATAGGAAAGCTACCACATTTGAGCAATTTAGCACAGCCACAGAAGAAGAATACCAGAACCTGGCAGTTGAATCAGTTCATGAAAACCAGCAAATCTTCTACATCAACTACCTATCTTTCCGAAATAAGTGAAGATTTTCCAGCTAAACTGATCACCATTTTAGTTAAGCCTTGATGTAAAAGTTTGTATTTTTGACAAACTAGCATCAATTGGTAAAACACACTTTACACAAAGTCACAATTAAACCCGAGGAAAAGTGACACTTTTTTAAGTAATGACGGTGCAACCTGAATTTAGATTTTAAAATAATAATAATACTCTGTTAATTGAAACATAATAACATTTCTTGCTCTCACAGTTAACTCGGGTTAAAATAGGCCCTGGCCACAACATAAAAGATCACACCTAGAAGTGATTTATGCATTAGGTCAGTTTATGATTTTACAACCCAGCTGTGAACAAATTCTATGGCCAGCTGAATTGGTCAATGCATCATTCAACCCATTTAACACTTAAACAATCAAACTGCAAAGCAAATTAAATGGTAGAATGCTGCCATTGTGAACATTCTAAAATTTAATTTCTTTAATGCTACAGTACTTAGAAATAAAAAAATAGCATAAGCAATAAACAAAATAAGTCATGTCAGCGCACTTATATTTTGTTCAAGACTTTCTTCGAGAGCCCATGACAGTGCTACATCAAGGTATCAACCAATAGACCAAAAACCAAAGATCGCAGACTGTTGGGCGGGATGTACAGAGAAACAAGTGGAAACTAGTGGTTGAAGGTAGGTATGAGTGCTCATTGTGAGGGTTTTATAGGTCAGACAGGTCAGTTTAAATCTTATTCCGAATTCAATTGGAAGCCAATACAGCTGACACAGCAGAGTTAAGGAGTTTGAACAAGAAGCTGCATGCGATCCAGAGAATTTTGAATGTGTTGAAGCCTATTGACTTGAAGATCTGATATGCCTGTTTCTGTTACTTACTATTTAAGTACTGACTTACAATAGTCCTTCTGGTAGCACATAGCACTCTACTTTCCATTGCAATATGGGGTAGCCATAATTGTTAACAGGGGCGTCTATCCCCCCCTACGACGATGGAGCAACGTCCTTTTCCCCTCTTCTTCCCCCTTCCCGTTCCTTGCCCCCTAAAATGGTGTGATACACACTGACAGATCTCCCCCCTATTTCTTGGATGGAGCATTTGCTCCAAGGTTTCTGTGGTGTAGACGCCCCTGATTGTTAACAAGTATGGTGAGCCTGGGTGACCACGAGTTGCTGTTTCAAGAAATACCAGAATTACATCATATGATCTTTAATTACCTTACCATTCACCATCATTCTTAACTATTTAAATATATGATATTTTCATGTATGGTTACTAAATAGACATTATTATGGTTTTGTTATGCACCACTAGCGAGTTTTTTTCTCAAAGTGGCACTTTATAAATTTATGTCAGATTACAATTACAATTATGTATTTAATTGTCACCATCTAATGACCAGGCATCAGTCGATGGTGCTGAACAATTGTGAGTGACAGACTTACTCAGGGTCCATGCCCGGGAGGCTGGTAGGAGTATCGGAAACCCGATTCCCCGAAAGTGGGGAAAATGCAAAACTGACCGAACTCCTTAAGACAATTTTTCTACCAAGCATTCCAATCCTGAAAACTAGTACCTATTATATGGATTATTCGGCTAATAACCTAAGTTAACAGTATATTAGAAAATATTTCAGTTAGTTAGATTTACGTGGATAAAGTTAAATTTGTGTGGATAATTTTGTTTTAACTTAGAAAGCAGATTTCGGGAATTGGGGTTTCAGGGATTCACTACACACCTGCATATACTGTCCGCGTTACAAGGAGAGTACTCTAACCTATCAGCTAAATATCTAGCATGCCACTAACATCTGTGTTGACCAACATTACCCATAAATTAATGTCATACAAAGAAACATCCCATACATAACATAAATATAAAATTCACAAATATTTCTCCTTTGCTGCTAACTCAATTCTGAACCCTGAACAACGCTACATTCCAATAAACTGAACTGCATTCTCCAGAGTGTTAATAAATTCTTTGACATCTTCATGTCATAAAATTCACTCACTGCAGTGTGGTCACCGAAATGTCGCAAATTAAAAGGTTAATAATCCGTCAAAATAAAATGCTGAATTCAGTAACGCAAGTAATGGTGCTATACTCGAACACTTCTCTCGCCTTGTTATCAAGAGAGGGAGTACGTGGGAAGAAACAATAAAGACCAACGCTTCATTCCCATACCAAGATTTTGTGTCGAAGATTGAGGTGAATATCCATTGCCGATTCGTTTCCTCGAGCGGACACGAAGCCTCGTCGTTCTAGCAGAACTTGACGACATATTTGTCAGAAGAAACAACAAAATGCGCAGAAGTCTGGTCACCGACAACGTCTATTTTGATCAATGGACGGCCATATTGGGTACGTTCACCTTTTGTTCAATTTACCATCGATAATTGGGCGGCCCTACGATTCGTAAGACCAATCAAACAGCGTTGTTAAAATATGTCCTCATTATTGTCCAATAGTAAGGGGTATTTATAAATATTAGACCAATTAGAACGTAACGTTGAAATCGCGTTTTTAGTTCATTCCCTAGGTATCTCTTGTAAAAACTGTAGAGTCTTTGAGTCTTTGCTGTTGCGTTGGGATCTTACTATTAATTGCAATCGTAATCTCGAGATTTCTACAGCGCCTAGGCTTAAAGAAGAAGTCGTGAAAACCAGCTAATTTACAGGCGCTTAATCGAAACAAAATCGATGGGCAGCCCTGTAGTGGTAAAATTAGAGATGAGTAGCCTAGGCTACAGTACGCTACCAGTTAGTTTTCCGAAACTATTTAAAGGTGAGTACACGCTACCGGTTATAAGTTTTCCGGAACTAATTAGAGGTGAACACAATTATTTTGTGAGGTGAGACTGGTGAGTATACGGTCTCTAGAGGTGAGTACACGCTGTATAGGCCTATACCCACTGCGCCATTGTGAGGTGCCTGAAATTCGCTCTATATATAGTCATGCATTATTTGGCGGCGATGGGTACGAATAAATTATCTCCATTGTCCTCGGTTATAAATTAATTTTTTTGTCAAAACCATTGCTCCCCTTAGTGTTAGTCCAAGTGATATTATGTCATTTATATTAGCTACATCCAGCGTAGTTTTGGTGTGTGTTTATTACTCTGATCCTTTCCAGGCTATCCGCCACCAATGTCGTCACCCGCCCACCATTATCTGCCTTTATCTAACAGACCTCAGGCTTTCCACCCTAAATTAAAGCCTTCGAACCTTTTCAAATCCTACCCTGATCCATCCACTCCGCCTTCAAATCGGCTGTTTGTAATTTTTTTTATGTAATCCTATTCGCAATAGCATGAATTTGAATTTTTTGCTGAGTAAGTATAGCCCTATAGCTATATATATGTCAAGGCAGATTGCGATTAAGAGAAAATTCAAATGAAATCATTGAAAAATGATTGAAAACATGAAAACAAAACAATTTTTGTGAAAATGGCGCCCCTAAATTGTGGCGCTCCAGGCGACTGTTTTTTTTTCGCCTGCACCAACCTGTCACGGGTTGGACTGTTGAGAAACTGATTCACTAACCTAAACCCGTTTTAGGCTGGTCTTCCTGACCCAGCTGTTGTGTCGTGTTTAGAATTTTCAGCGATTCACAAAACATAGGATTCAACCAGATATTTTATGTCCAGCAACAAAACAATCGTGTACAAGTAAACAAACTATTACCACAGTTCACAGCCACACTGGTCAAAATATTATGCGCGATATGAATGAAACATATTACTCTTTAAATTTTATCTCTTCTTTGTGAGTGTTACGATTACGTCATCTTTTGTTGAAATGACGTCATCTTAATCAATAGAAGACAAACCGAATTTCATTTGGAAAGGTGACTGCGAAGCGATGGCAATTGGGGAAGGTCGTTTCGAAAAGAAATCTTCGATCAGAAAAACGCAAGAAAATGGATGTTCCACTGGAGAAGTGTGCTGCGTTAAACCACAGTGACTGACTGATTCGTGCTAATATCATCTCGAACAGAAAAGTCTTCCAAGAAGCTAGAAATTCGAAGCCAGGCGTAAGAATTAAGTTTTTCTCTACGTCTTTGTCTGCCTTCTGCCTCGTCGCGAGCGTCTAACCGCAAGGACTGCCAGAACCCAAACTATCAAACTTCTCTCGCCATTCCTCTTCTCTCTCCGATCCGGCTACTACCCATCCTACGTGGCCACTTCCTCCAGTGCTTGCCAGACTGGCCTCTATAGGCTATGGATCTTGCTCCTTCTACCAGGCATCGGTATCTATTTCCATGTCCTTAAAAGTTATATCTGGCGATTACGCGCGGCTATGATTAGCCTATACCTGTGTTGCTACTGGCCTCCCATCAGCCCATCGTCTAGCAAGCTGCCTCTACCTTCAGCCTCTAGCTGCTGACTAAACTTAGAACATGTCCGTCTTGGCTGCTTGGTTACCCTCTTCCATGTGTCTCCGTACATGGGCGGCGATCCCGGGGGGGGGTCGCAGGGGACAAGACCCCCCACCTTTAAGAGTGGGGGGACACGCCATGCATCGGACCCCCCAAAAAAAATTTTGAAGAAAGACTAAAAATGCAATAGTGTGCGAGGGCGAAAATGAGTTGTTAGTGCGTTTTTGGACCTGAAAAGTAGTTTCGAGCAGAAGTGTCCCCCCCCAAAATAATGTGAAGAAGGAGAATTTTTTGTAAGAAAAATAGGTAAAAAGGTCGTGAGTTATTTTAGAAGGTATGTTTTTTGAAGAAGTCACTAAAATAGGTGGAGGACTTAAAAAAAGGTCATCAACTTTTTTCGTAGATGAGATGAAATTTTTTGACAACCAGACCATGGTCGATTGTATGTAATTTGCCGGCGCTACTGCGAAAAATTACTAAAAAAAAGGTCATCAACTTTTTTTGGGAGATGAAATGAACATTTTTCGGAGATAAAGTGGTGGCAAAAAAATTTTTTGGGGACAAGATTTTCCAAAAAAGGTCGTCGACGAGATCGTGGCCGACTTTGTCCCCCCCCCCACATCTCAGACAAGATCGCCGCCACTGTCTCCGTACGTCTCCGTATCTAAGTGAATTTGTCTGTTTAATTACTAAAATACATGTAAACGGTGGCTTTAATGGGTCTGTTTTCTTGTTTCTTGAGTCTACGCTCGGATTCTGTAGAAAACATTGTATCTCGTATCGATTACACTTGTAAGAAAGAGGAAAAGCAGAGTCGGGCTCTGTTTGTAAGTTGTTGGGTGAACCGTGAACGCTTTAGTACACCGGATAGGCAGATACTGTAGGCCAGGGATGGCGAACCTATGGCACGCGTGCCCAACCTGGCACGCCAACAGATTTTGCTTGGCACGCCACCTGAACTCTGAAGCTTAGTTTTTTTCATACTTTTTATATTTTTTATTTCTTACATCCAGCAATTTCTTTCGTGCTTCATTGTCACATGAAATTATAGTAAATGTAAATTATTCGCATTATTAAGTAGCCACGTCCAAAAATAATACAATGACTTTTCAATATTAGCTTTCAGTTTTTGGGTACTTCATTACATGTTCCTTGATTCAATAAATTTCTGGCACGCGAAATTTTCCGCTTTCTTTAAGAGCCATTTTCTGGCACGCGAGCTAAAAAAGGTTCGCCATGCCTGCTGTAGGCTTTTGTCAGTTTGGTGACAACTGACATTTCGAAAAAACAAAAACTTTGGATATTAGGCGTCTAATTTGTTTCCGGATTCTGAAGGCTGCGTATTGTGTTCACTTCCGGTTATGCATTGTATGTATAGCACGACTTAGTAATAATAATAATCATAGTTCGAGAATTCGCATTTTACGAATTTTATGAATTTTTAAAATTCACGAATTTTAACGAATTTTAAAACTGCAGTTTTAAAATTCGTTAAAATTCGTGAAATAATAAAATAATAGAATTCTATGCTATGGCAACGAATTTTACTATTTGTTTACGTTTCAACTTATTAAGCAAGTAAATGTCAATGTCATAGGCAATCAATTAATCAGCCGTAAAAGATACCTGACTAGCAACACAATAGTACTGATATTCAGCTATTGTTCTTAGAGTCTTGAGCTTCGATTTCGATCATAGTTTGGGTGTGTGACTGTGAGTGTCGGTCAGCAGAACGAAAAACCACCAGTACCCCAGCTCCAGTATGACCAGTCAGTCACTAATAACACAGCTTGCAACCAAACATAGTTAAAACGGGTTGGCAACTTTCACCGAGCTGTGTCTTGTAGGCCTACTTCATCGTTCTCTGATTCTCAGTCAGGAAAAGCCCACTGCTCCCACTTGACTCTGGTTTCTATATTTTCGCCATGAAAATGCTCCCGAATTCGGCAGAACAACCAACAAATTCCTTGCCACAAAAACACCACTGTATTTTTGGATTACCCTTTCTTTCTCCTCCAAAATTACTGCTTACTTACACTCCGGTCCATGCTCTTTCATCAGATTTTAACTAAATTAACTCGTTACGTAATAAACTTTTATATTGAATTTTAAATTAAATTCTAAACAGAAACTTAACAGAACGAATCACGACGCCATCATATTTGTTGATGCTTACGCTGTTCTTGCGAAACGTCAATGTGAAAAAACCCAAACAATGACCAACGAATTTTTACGAATTTTTACGAATTTAAAATAGACCAAAAATTCGCGAATTTTTACGAATTTTAAAACCGAAAGTCACGAATTCTCGAACTATGATAATAATGATAGCGCTGCGCTGGGTTACGTAATAATTACTTTAATAATTCATTCATGGCATTTGATAGTTGGTGACGTCATAAGCCTATGACGCTTTACTATAGTGACTAACGCTGTTCTCTGTCGCAAACTGCAACTAATTTTTTGCTTAAACTTGGCGAGTGCAATAATTTTATCAATGTCTAAAGTAAATAATTCAAAGGGCGTTGTGTGGGAATATATACTTCGTTGCGAATTCTGTAGGGCAAACAGCTCAGGCTGTCAATTATGTAAATCAAAGCTGAAAATTTCAGGCGGTTCGATACGAACTAGGGTCTATGCATATTCATGTCTATAGATATATAATATAGTCCAAGCATCAGCTAGGTAAACTAGCCGAAACACAAGGACGAAGATTATCTTGTCATTGGGGCGAAGCCAGAACCCTAGCACACACATGAACAGGCTACGGAAGCGGAGCACCAACTACTCTGGTAACTTGGTAAGTCCTCACTTTAAACCAGTAGGCTATGTAACGATGACTAACTACATATTAACACCGAATAATAACCCGTTCGGAGCAACATCGCTCAGTGACGCAACTTTGTTCTAAAACGTGAGGATACTAATTTTGATAGCCTTTTATAATACACTGCTATTAATTATACTCATTATGATCAGTAACATAACATAACATAACATAACATAACACAACAGGTTTTTAAGTGGCTCAGAAGACTTGCATCTGTGTCAGAGCCACTCTCTCGATCCTCCTCGCAATTGCACCTCGTTCTAATATCCAAATTTGTTAAGTTTCTTCTTAAATGCAATAACCGAGTCCGCAGTCACAGCCCCCTCTTCCAGCTTATTCCAATTGTGTACTACTCTGGCACCGAAGAATCTTTGCATTATTGTCCCAGCTGATTTTTTAACAATCTTGTAGCTGTGCCCTCTAGTTCTGTCGTTACTTGAGAATTTAAAGAGCCTTTGTGCTGGTATTTTATCTCTTCCTGTCACTATCTTGAATGTCTCTAATAAATCTCCTCTATTTCTTCTTTTCTCCAATGTTGTCAGCTTGCATCTCCTCAGTCTTTCTTCATATGCCAGTTTGTCGAATCCTTTGATCATCTTCGTTGCTCTCCTTTGTATCTTCTCTAGTTTTTCTATATCCTGTCTCAAATATGGGCACCACACCTGCACACAATACTCAAAATTAGGTCTAACCAATGATTTGTATAATTCGAGCATTATTTCTTTTTCTCTGCTGATTATTGTCCTTTTAATCATTCCTAATACTTTATTCGCCTTCTTTGCAGCCTCTGCGCACTGTCTTGAGGGTTTAGTACTTCTGTGTATGATCCTCCTAAATCCTTCTCCTCTTCTGATTCCCTCAGTAATATTCCTCCCATTTCGTATTGAAATCTTTTGTTGGTTTTTCCCATGTGTATAACTGAACATTTATCTGTGTTGAATAACATTTGCCAATCCTCGGTCCAACTGTACAGTCTTTTAATGTCGTTCCTCAGTGCATCGGCTTCTTCTTCCATGTCCACCTCTCTGCCTATTTTCGTATCATCGGCGAACTTGGATATCTTTGACACAGTTCCACTGTCAATGTCGTTTATGAAAACAACAAAGAGCAACGGTCCCAAAACAGATCCCTGTGGTACCCCACTCCACACTTTCGACCACTTTGAAAATTGTCCTCTTATACCAACTTTTTGTCTTCTACCGCTCAACCATTGTTTTATCCATTCTAACAAATTTCCACCTATTCCACTCGCTTCCAATTTCTTTCCTAGCCTTTTGTGTGGGACCTTGTCGAATGCCTTTGCAAAGTCCAGGTATACTATATCCACCGCTTTTTCAACATCCAATTTTTCAAAAATCTCTTCAAAGAAATCTAACAGCTAGGTTTGTTAGACACGACCGGCCTTTCGTGAATCCGTGTTGGCTATTGAGGATCACATTGTGTTTCTCATAATGCTCGATCATGACATCTTTGATGATTCTCTCCATCACTATACACACACAATGCTTGTTAGGCTAACGGGCCTGTAGTTTTTTGCTTCGTTTCTGTTCCCTTTTTGAAGATCGGCACTATAAGCGCATCCCTCCAATCTTGTGGTATTTCTCCTGTTTTCATTGACTGTTCCATAATATGCGATAATACTCCTCCCAATTCTTCACTTACTTCCTTTAAGAGCTTGGGATGCATTGCATCCGTACCTGGGCTGTTCTAAGCTTTTCCAATTATTTTGTCGCTTTCTCCTTTGTAAATATTACTGTCTTCAATCTTTGCTCCTCCTCTCCGTTAAACATCCTCATCGCTTCCGGTATATTTACTTCGTCATCCTTGTTGAAAACTGTCCCAAAGTATTTATTTAATTCCTCTGCAGTCTCTTCGTCTTCCGTGATCAAACTTCCCCTGTCGTTTTTAAGTCGCCTCTAATCCATCAGGATTCTAGGTAGGCCTACCTCGGGTACTTATTATTATTATTATTATTTTTTTTTTTTTTAAATTTTATTATTATTCGATTTTTCAGGTGAAACATTAATAACAGTGATGGTTATCATGATAAAGGTTATATTAAAGGTATACAGTTGTTTAGTGGTTAGCGTGTTGGACTGTCAGACAGAGGTCGTGAGTTCAAATTCCTGACCAGAAAGACATTATATGATTTATGAGGCACGGTAGCCGATATGTTAGAGCGTTACAGCTGAAGTGAAGGAACTGAACGAGGTTGGCAGATGTAATAAAGGAGACCTTGAAATAAACTCTGCTAGCGAACTGTTTACGCATAAGCCCTGTATTGTCTATAGAACTGCGTGTATTCATAAACTCATGCCTATACAGTCCAAAAGGTCGTCATGCCGGAGGGTGACCTCGACTCAGAAAAGGCTCGCCAAAACAAAAACCCAAAATCTCTGCGGAATTCTAAAAGTAAAATACAAATAAGAAGGCAAAAAGGTAAGGAAGAAAGCGAAGAAGAATGTAAGTAAAATACAAATAAGAAAGCGAGGAAGAAGGCAAGGAAGAAGGCAAAGAAGAAGCATATGAGAAGGCAAGAGAGAAGACAGAGCAAGATACAGAAGAAGGCAAAGAAGAAGGTAAGTAAAAAGACAAAGAAGGCAAGATGAATACAGAGAAGAAGGCAACGAAGAAGCCAAAGAAGAAAGCAAGTGAAAAGGCAAAGAACAAGACAAAGAAGAAGGCAAAAAAGAAGACAAAGGAGAAGGCAAGATAGAAGACAGAGAGCAAGACACAGAGGAAGGTAAGTAAAAAGACAAAGAGGAAGGTAAGTAAAAAGACAAAGAGGAAGGAAAAGAAGAAGCCAAAGAAGAACGTAAAGGGGAAGGTAGGTAAAAGACTAAGAAGAAGACAAAGAAGAAGGCAAGGAATAAGGCAAAGGAGGAAGCAAGATAGAAAACAGAGCAAGATACAGAAGAAGGCAAAGAAGAAGGTAAAGAAGAAGGTAAGTAAAAAGACAAAGAAGAAGGCAACGAAGAAGACAAAGGAAAACACAAAGAAGAAGGCAAAGCAGAAGTCAAACAAGAAAGTTAGTAAAAAGACAAAGACCAAGGAAAAAAACAAAGGAGGAGGCAAGAAGATAAGACAGAGAGCAAGATACAGAAA
This sequence comes from Allolobophora icterica, assembly GCA_963556255.1. NCBI lineage: Eukaryota > Metazoa > Annelida > Clitellata > Crassiclitellata > Lumbricidae > Allolobophora > Allolobophora icterica. The sequence goes on from OY744605.1 coordinate 49,592,871, forward strand.
AAGGCAAAGAAGAAGGTAAGTAGAAAGACAAAGAAGAAGGCAGAGAAGAAGGCAAAGAAATATGTCAGCTAAGAGAGAAAGAAGAAGACAAAGAAGAATGCAAAGGGGAAGTCCAGGGAGAAGGTAAGTAAAAAGACAAAGAAGCAAAGAAGAAGGCAAAGAGGAAGGCAAAGAACAGGGTAAGTAAATAGACAAAGAAGAAGGCAAAGAAGAATGCACAGAAGAAATAAAGAAGAAGGCAAAGGAAAGGGCAAGAGAGAAGACGGAGATAAAGATACAGAAGAATTCAAACAAGAAGGCATAGTAGAAGGTAAGTAAAAAGACAAAGAAGAAGGAAAAGATGAATACAAAGAAGAAGGCAATGAAGAAGGCAAGCTAGAAGACAGAGAGCAAAACACAGAAGAAGGGAAAAAGGAAAGTAAGTAAAAAGACAAAGAAGAAGGTAAATAAACAGACAAAGAAGAAGGCAAAGATGAATGCAAAGAAGAAGGCAAGGTAGAAGACAGAGACCAAAACACAGAAGAAGGTAAAAAAGAAGGCTAGTATAAAAATACAAAGAAGAAGGTAAATAAACAGACAAAGAAGAAGGCAAAGAAGAAGGCAAGAAGAGAAGACAGAAAACAAGATACAGAAGAAGGCAAAGAAGCAGGTGAGTAAAAAGACAAGGAAGAAGGCACAGAAGAAGGCAAAGATGAAGACAAAGAAGGCAAAGGAGAAGCCAAATAAGAAGATAAGTAAAAAGACAAAGACGAAGGCAACGAAGAAGGCAAAGGAGAAGTGAAAGAACAAGGGAACTAAAAAGACAAAGATTAAGGCAAAGAAGAAGGCAGAGAAGAAAACAAAGAATAAGGCAAAGGAGATGCCAAACAAGAAGGTAAGTAAAAAGACAAAGAAGAAGGCAAAGGAGAAACCCAAGAAGACGAAGAAGAAGAAGAAGAAGAAGAAGAGGAGGAGGAGGAGGAGGAGGAAGAAGAAGAAGACGAAGAAGAAGAGGAAGAGGAACAAGAACAATAAGAACAAGAACAAGAACAAGAAGAACAAGAAGAAGAAGGTAAGTAAAAAGACAAAGAAGAAGGCAAAGGAGAAACCCAAGAAGAAGAAGAAGGTAAGTAAAAAGACAAAGAAACAGGCAAAAAAGAAGGCAGAGATGAAAACAAAGAAGAAGGCAAAGGAAAGGACAAGAGAGAAGACAGAGAGAAAGATACAGAAGAAGGTATAGAAGAAAGCAAGGCAGAGCAAGATACAAAAGAAAGCAAAGAAGCAGGTGAGTAAAAACAAAAAGAAGAAGATACAGAAGAAGGCAATGATGAAGACAAACAGGAAGGCAAAGGAGAAACCCAAGAAGAAGAAGGTAAGTAAAAAGACAAAGAAAGAGGCAAAAAAGAAGGCAGAGAAGAAAACAAAGAAGAAGGCAGAGGATAGGGCAAGAGAGAAGACAGAGAGCAAGATACAGAAGAAGGCAAAGAAGCAGGTGAGTAAAAGGACAAAGAAGAAGACACAGAAGAACGCAAAGATGAAGACAAAGAAGAAGGCAATGAAGAAGCCAAAGAACAAGGTAAGTAAAAAGACAAAGAGCAAGACAAAGAAGAACGCAAAGAAGAAGATAAAGGCAAAGGCAAGTAAAAGACAGAGAGCAAGATACAGAATAAGGCAAAGAACAAGGTAAGTAAAAAGACAACAAAGAAGGCAAAAAAAGAAGGCAAAGGAGAAGGCAAGATAGAAGACAGAGAGCAAGATAGAGAAGAAGGTATAGATGCAGGCAAAAAAGAATGTATGTAAAGGACAAAGAAGAAGGCAGAAAAGGCTAACGAGGAGAGAAGGAGAGAAAGATACAGAAGAAGGCAAAAAGAATGCAAAGAAATAGGTCAGCTACAAGAAGGGACAGATGAAGGCAAAAATGAAGACAACGAAGAAGGCAAAAGAGAAGTCAAAGAAGAAGGTAAGTAAAAAGACAAAGAACAAGGCAAAGAAGAAGGCAGAGAAGAAAACTAAGAAAAAGGAAAAGGCAAGAGCGAAAACAGAGAGAAAGATACAGAAGAAGGCAAAGAAGAATGCAAGATAGAGCAAGATACAAAAGAAGCAGACAAAGAAGAAGGCAAAGAAATAGGTCAGCTAGAAAACAAAAGAAGAAGACACAGAAAGGCAAAAATGAAGACAAAGCAGAAAGCAAAGAAGAAGGCAAAGAGGAAGGCATAGAAGAAAGTAAGTAAAAAGAGAAAGAAGAAGACAAAGAAGAAGGCAAAGAGGAAGGCAAAGAGGAAGGCATAGAAGAAAGTAAGTAAAAAGACAAAGAAGAAGACAAAGAAGAAGGCAAAGAGGAAGGCAAAGAGGAAGGCATAGAAGAAAGTAAGTAAAAAGACAAAGAAGAAGACAAAGAAGAAGGCAAAGAAGAAGGCAAAGCATAGAACACAGAAGAAGCAAAGGACAGGGCAAGAGTGAAGACAGAGAGAAAGATACAGAAGAAGGTAAGTTAAAAGGCAGATAAGAAAGCAAGTAAGAAGACACAAAGCAAGATACAGAACAAGGCAAAGAAGATGACAAGTACAAAGACAAAGAAAAAGGCAAATGAGAAACCAAAGAAGAAGGTAGGTGAAAGGACAAAGAAAACGGCAAAGTAGAAGGCAAATACGAAGGCAAATACGAAGGGAAGAGAGAAGGCAGAGATCCAGATACAGAAGAAGGCAAACAAGAATTCAAAGGAAAAGGTAAGTAAAAAGACAAAGATAAAGGCAAAGAAGAATACAAAGGCAAGAAAGAAGACAGAGAGAGAGAAATAAGAAAAAAGCAAAGAAGGTGAGTAAAAAGACCAAGAAGAGGTAAAGGAGAAGCTAAAGAAGAAGACACGAGTGAAGGCAAGAAAGAAAACAGAGAGCAAGATACAGAAGAAGGCAAAGAAGAAGGTAAGTAAAAAAGATAAAGAAGAAGGCAAAGAAAAATGCAAAAAGGAGGTGGCTATAGAGAAGACAGAGAGAAAGATACAGAAGAAGGCAGAGAAGAAGGCAAAGAATAAGGCAAAGAAGAAGCCAAAGAAGAAGGAAAAGAAAAAAAACAAAGATGAAGGCAATGGAGAGGGCAAGCGTTAAAACAAAGAGAAGGATACAGAGGAGCGCAAAGCAGAAGGTAAAAAAGAAGGTAATTAAAAGACAAAGAAGAAGGCAAAGGAGAAACTCAAGAAGAAGGTAAATAAAAAGAGAAAGAAGAAGGTAAAGAGAGAGACAAAGAAAAAGACACAAGCGACGGCAAGAAAGAAGACAGAGAGCAAAATACAGAAGAAGGCAAGGAAGAAGGTAAGTAAAAAGACAAACAAGAAGGCAAACAAGAAAGCAAAGGAGGAAGCAAGAGAGAAGGCACGACAAAGATACAGAAGAAGGAGAAAAAGGCAAAGAAGAAGGTAAGTAAAACAGAAAAAATAGAAGGCACAGAAGAAGGCAAAAATGAAAGCGAAGAAGGCATATAGGAGAAGCCAACGCAGAAGGCAAATAAAAAGCAAAGAAGAAGGCACAGAAGAACGCAAGGAAGAGTGCAAAGGAGAAGGGAAAGAGAAGACAGAGAGCAAGATATAAAAGAAGGCAAAGAAGAAGGCAAAGAAGAAGGTAAGTAAAAGGACAAAGAAGAATACCGAGAAGAAGGCAAAGAAGAATGTAAGTAAAAGAATAAAGAAGAATACAAAGAAGAAGTCAAAGAAGGGGGTAAGTACTAAAAGGACATAGAAGAATACAAAGAAAAAGGCAAAGAAGAAGGTAAGTAAGCGCACAAAGAAGAATACAAAGAAAAAGGCAAAGAAGAAGGTAAGAGAGAAGACAGAGAGAAAGATACAGAAGAAGGCAAAACAGAAGGCAAAGAAGAAGGCAAAGAAAGACAACGAAAAAGGCAAGAGCGAAGACAGAGAGCAAGATACAGAAGAAAGCAAGGAAAAAGGAAAGAAGAAGGTAAGTAATATGACAGAAAAGAAAGCAAAGAAGAAGGCAAAGTAGAAGACAAGGAAGAAGGCAGAGGACAAGCCAAAGAAGAAGGTAAGTTAAAGGACATGGAGGAAGGCAAAGAAAAAGACAAAGAAGAAGACATAAACCAAGGCAAGAAAGAAGACAGAGAGCAAGATACAGAGAAGGCAAAGAAGAAGGTAAGTAAAAAGACAAAGAAGAAGGCAAGACGGAAGACAGAGAGCAAGATACAGAAGAAGGCAAAGAAGAAAGTAAGTAAAAGACAAAGAAGAAAACAAAGAAGAAGGAAAAGTAGAAGACGAGAGAGAAGACATATGCATGGTATAGATAATAGATAAGTTGGCTACGTAATTAAGTAGGCCCTACATATAGACGCCATAAATTACTTTTCAAATGGCTTATCACCATTAGGCTGCCTCTCTGTCACAGCTGATTTTCTGGTATTGACGTCTACGGATTGGTTCTGGCGCGCCATCGGTTAATGCCTTGTGCAGTAAACAACAGCAATATAGGCCTATAGGTGTCGCTAATTGTCTTCTATGGCAGCGGTTCCCAAACTTCTCTGGGTCCCGACCCACTTGTGAATATCTTGGCAGTCTCGGCACCCACTGTGTAAAATTAAGCATTGTGTACTAAACTTTGCTTCGTAAATTGATATCGAAATATGGTGGAGTTACATACAGCCCTTAGAAAATTTAAAGCATTTAAAGGAAACTTAGGTAAAAAACAGTTCACAATTTATTGCAATCCAGGTAATTATAGCCCAATCATAGCCAAATATTGTTGCTGCAAAAAAATAAATGTTTCTCGAAAAAATTTGGCGACCCACTTGCCAAAGCTTCGCGACCCACAGTTTGGGAAACGCTGTTCTATGGTCATGTCCACTGGATTGTGATATTGGAATGTGATTTTGATTCGAAGCGACACAACTATCGATTGATGACTCGGGTATTACGATAGCGACGCTATGGAAATTTCAATATTAGAGTAGATAAAATTGGAGAAGGGGATCTTGCAGAACAGTCTGGTGTCACATTGTGGACACGGCTACGCTCGGTCGAATTTGGCAACACAGAGACAAATGGAGAGGGAGAAACTCAACTTTAGATGTCAGCAAAGCCAGTAACCTGTAAAGACTTTGATTCTCAAAGAGAGAGATCAAATAGAAATCTTAAAGCATAAAGATTCTTATTAGATTGATGTTCGCCCGTTTTAGCTAACCCCAGAACTTCTATAGTGCCACTCATTTGAGTCGAAGTTATCTCAGAACATCAGCCTGGGTTGATTCGGTCAAATATGACATCATCGCAATGTGACGTACTTTTCGTTTGTTCTCATCAGTTTCGAGAATATTCGCTTCATTTGTGTCAAACGCTGCAGACGGAGAAGAACACGATATAGAAGACGACGAAAGATTTCGAAAAATACTTCGAAAACGATTTAAAAGACGACGAAGATGGTGAAAAAGATAACGAACAAAAGTTCCCGAACTGAGCGGCAGTCGAGCATCGAAGTGAAAAAGAAATTATTCGTAATTTATGACAGAAATTTCTCATCGTCATTTTAACGACCGAAAATAAACGGCCAGTAAGTAAGTATGGTAAAACAAGAAATAAATTAAAAGAAAACGTAAAATGATGCAATTAAAACGTAAGTTTGAAAGTAAATAAGAAAAACCAGTATTACATAAAATGAATAAAATGTTATGGCGTGCGTTCTCTTCTGTTACTGCATATGTCATTCATGATAATTGATTGCTAATTATTTATATAGCGCGTTTTAATGTACCATTCAGGAACGTTCTACATAAAAGTGTCAAATCGCCTTCCAATAAAAGTAGTTTTGAAGGTCCTTCTGTCTGCCTCTGTCCCTGTACTTCTCAAACAGCGAGACAGACGGAAATCGTAATCTTCAAACTTCTAAAGCGCCACTCGAAGTCCAAGCGCAGGGCACCAGGCTATTCACGAGCGCTACGTCAGATCAGAGGGGTTTCCAGAGAGTAGTCCAAAAGAGGTCCGAGTCCGGTTTCCAGAAGGCCAAACCAAATCAGAGGGGGTTTCCAGAGAGTGGTCCAAAAGAGGTCCAAGTCCGATTTCCAGGAGGCCAAACCAAATCAAAGGGGGTTCCAGAGAGTGGTCCAAAAGAGGTCCAAGTCCGATTTCCAGGGTACCAGATTAGGGGGTTTCCAGAGAGTGGTCCAAAAGAAGTCCAAGTCCGATTTCCAGGAGGCCAAACCAAATCAAAGGGGGTTTCCAGAGAGTAGTCCAAAAGAGGTCCAAGTCCGATTTCCAGGGTACCAGATCAGGAGAGGCAGAGCAGCTGTCAAGGCGGGTGTCGTTTACGGCGAGAATAATTGGAAGGCGGAGTATCAGATGAGTCAGGGTAGGAGTATTTGAAAAGGTGAGACTTCAGTTTTTAGTGGAAAGCCCGGGGGTTGATAGATAGAGGAACATCAGGGTGAGGATGAAGGACGGAAAGATCATTGATGCCTTCTCCCCTCCCCATGACTAAAGCGCGCAGCCAGCATTATGACGTCAGTTTCATTGACCTAATAGGTTCATTCACTGATTATATTAATACTACATATCAATGGGTCCATTCATCAGTATCTAGAAGGCAATGGTCCATTAATTTGACGTCATATGAATTTCTGGACCATTGACGTCATTTTTATTTGGGTAAAGGATGAAGTGGATTATGACGTCATTAGGTATCGTTATAGATTCTGCAGATTAGAATGCCGCAGTTTGTCCATGCAGAGACGTTACCTTGTCTTATTTCATTTAAGAAACCAATTTGAAACAAGTGTTGGATCTGTAGATGTTTGAATTGGAAGAACGAAGACGAATTTGCAAATGTAAGTGGTTCAGTTTTATATGCTTGATTAACTGATAGATTAAGCGTTGAAAATTTAGTATTATCTGTTAATAGATTAACAGGCCTATACGAAAAATGAACTCAATAGTTTTATTTACTCGGTGTAGGTTCGTCGGTGATAGTAACTGATCACGAAGAGTAAGTCTTGCAAAGTCAAAAGAAATTGTTCACGCCAATTCAGTCTAGCTTATTCACGAGTGACGGGCGTCTCTTCAAGTCAGGCGGTTTATACGGAGATACGGTACTGACTGTATTGAGCGATTAGAATGGGAAGGAGACTAGAGGAACTAAACGAGAAGGGAAGAGACCGCGGATTGGATAGATCGTTTAGATATCGTGTAGCGGCTGGGCTTAGTTTTCAGTGGAGAAAACCTCAAAGGAGTGATAGATAAATAGGAAGATCTAAAACAACAAAATAATAATAATAATAAATTAATAATAATAATAAACAATAATAAAATAACTTATCTAATCTCTAAGACATTGAGGGAATGAGGTACCTCAGGGCAAAAAAAACAATAATAATAATACAAATAAAATGAAAATAATAACAACAATAACTACGACGACGACGACGATGATGATGATCGGCCATGGTTTTGAGTCTTAAAGGATCAAATGAAATCCTTTCAGTTAGAGTTACAGTTATAGTAAATGGTTTTTCATTTCAGTTAGAGTTACAGTAATAGTTGATGGTTTTTCATTTTAGTTACAGTTACAATTCTAGTTAATGATATTTCAAATTAGTTACAGTTACAGTCATAGTTAATGGTTTTTCATTTAAGTTAATTTTAGTTATACTTACAGTTATAGTTAATAGTTTTTCATTTAAGTTATGTTACAGTTATAGTTAATGGTTTTTCATTTCATGGTTTTTCATTTCAGTAATAGTTACAGTAATAGTTAATGGTTTTTCAATTTAGTTATAGTTACAGTTATAGTTAATGGTTTTCCATTTCAGTTAGAGTTAGAGTTATAGTTAATGGTTTTTAATTTCAGTTAGAGTTACAGTTAGAGTTAATGGTTTTTCATTTCAGTTAGAGTTACAGTAATAGTTAATCGTTTTTCATTTAAGTAGAGTTACAGTTATAGTTAATGGTTTTTCATTTTAGTTACAGTTACAGTAATAGCTAATGGTTTTTCATTTCAGTTAGAGTTACAGTTATTGTTAATGGTTTTTCATTTCAGTTAGAGTTACAATTAATGGTTTTTCATTTCAGTTAAAATTACAGTTATAGTTAATGGTTTTTCATTTCAGTTAGAGTTACAGTTATAGTTAATGATTTTTCATTTTAGATACAGTTACAGTTATAGTTAATGGTTTTTCATTTTAGTAATAATTACAGTTAAAGTTAATGGTTTTCATTTTAGTTATAGCTACAGTTATAGTTAATGGCTTCACATTTCATCTTTTTCATTTTAGTTATGGTTACAGTTACAGTTAATGGTTTTTCAGTTTAGTTACAGTTACAGTTAATGGTTTTCATATTAGTTACAGTTAACAGTTATAGTTAATGGTTTTTCATTTTAGTTATAGTTACAACTCTAGTTAATGATATTTCATATTAGTTACAGTTACACTTATAGTTAATGGTTTTTCATTTTAGTTGTTCTTGCAGTTACAGTTAATAGTTTTTCATTTTAGTTATAGATGCACAGTTATAGTTAATGGCTTTTCATTTTAGTTATAGATACAGTTATAGTTAATGGTTTTTCATGTTCGTTATAGTTAATTATAGTTAATGGTTTTTCATACTAGTTACAGTTATAGTTAATGGTTTTTCATTTTAGTTACAGTTATAGTTAATGGTTTTTCATTTTGGTTATAGTTACTGTTATAGTTAATGGTTTTTTATTTTAGTTTTAGTTACAGTTATAGTTAGTGGTTTTCATGTTCTCTACAGTTACAGTTATAGCAAATGATTTTTCATTTTAGTTGTAGTTAATGGTTTTTAATTTTAGCTACAGTTACAGTTATAGTCAATGGTTTTTCATTTTAGTTATACTTACAGTTATAGTTAATGGTTTTTCATTTTAGTTATAGTTACAGTTATAGTTAATGGGTTTTCATGTTCGTTATAGTTACAGTTATAGTTAATGGTTTTTCATTTAAGTAGAGTAACAGTTATAGTCAATGGTTTTTCATTTCAGTTAGAGTTACAGTAAAAGTTAATGGTTTTTCATTTCAGTTAGAGTTTCAATTATAGTTAATGGTTTTTCATTTCACTTAAAGTTAGTTGTAGTTAATGCGTTTTTCACTTCAGTTAGAGTTATAGTAATAGTTAATGGTTTTTCATTTTAGATACACAGTTATAGTTAATGGTTTTTCATTTTAGATAGAGTTATAGTTATAGTTAATGGTTTTTCATTTTAGATACAGTTACACTTATAGTTTATGGTTTTTCATTTTAGTAGTTATTACAGTTAAAGTTAACGGTTTTCTGTTTAGTTATGGCTACAGTTATAGTTAATGGTTTCTCATTTTATGGTTTTTCATTTTAGTTATAGTTACAGTTATAGTTAATGGTTTTTCATATTAATTATAGTTACGGTAATAGTTAATGGTTTTTCGTTTTAGTCATATTTAGAGTTATAGTTAATGGTTTTTCATTTTAGTTATAGTAATAGTTAATGTTTTTTCATTTTAGTTAAAGTTACAGTTATGTTAATGGTTTTTCATTTCAGTTAGAGTTTCAGTTATAGATAATAGTCTTTTATTTTAATTATAGTTACAGTAATTTTAGTTAAAGTTACAGTTATAGTTAATGGCATAAGAGTTAATGGTTTTTCATTTCAGTTAGAGTTACAGTTATAGTTAATAGTTTTTCATTTTAATTATAGTTACAGTAATAGTTAATGGTTTTTCATTTTAGTCATAGCTACAGTTATAGTTAATAGTTTTTCATTTTAGTTATAGTTACAGTAATAGTTAATGGTTTTTCATTTTAGTTAAAGTTACAGTAATAGTTAATGGTTTTTAATTTCAGTTAGAGTTACAGTTATAGATAATAGTTTTTCATTTTAATTATAGTTACAGTAATAGCTAATGGTTTTTCATTTTAGTTATTGTTAGAGTTAAAGTTAATGGTTTTCATTTTAGTTATGGTTACAGTTATAGATAATAGTTTTTCATTTTAGTTGTAGTTACAGTAATAGTTTATGGTTTTTCGTTTTAGTTATAGTAACAGTTATAGTTAATGGTTTTCAATTTAGTTATGGTTACAGTGATAGTTAATGGTTTTTTCATTTTAGTAACAGTTACAGTTATAGTTTATGGTTTTTCATTATAGTTACAGTTACAATTCTAGTTAATAGATTGTCATATTAGTTAGGGTTACAGTTATAGCGAATGGTTTTTCATTTTAGTTACAGTTACAGTTATAGTTAATGGTTTTTCATTTTAGTTATACCTGCAGTAATAGTTACTGGTTTTCATTTTAGTTATAGTTACAGTTCTAGTTGTTGGGTTTTCTTTTTAGATATAGTTACAGTAATAGTTGATGGTTTTCATTTTAGTAATAGTTACAGTAATAGTAAATGGTTTTTCATTTCAGTTAAAGTTATAGTTAATGGTTTTTCATTTAAGTTAGAGTTACAGTTAGAGATTATGGTTTTTCGTTTTAGATATAGTTACAGTAATAGTTAATGGTTTTTCACTTTAGTCGTAGTTAGAGTTATAGCTGATGGTTTTTCATTTTAGTTATAGTTACAGTAATAGTTAATGGTTTTTCATTTTAGTTACACTTACAATTCTAGTTAATGGTTTTTCATATTAGTTAGGGTTACAGTTATAGCGAATGGTTTTCATCTTAGTTACATTTACGGTTAACGGTTTTTTCATTTTAGATACAGTTACAGTTATAGTTAATGGTTTTTCATTTTAGTTATAGTTAGAGTAATAGTTAATGGTTTTTCATTTTAGTTAAGGTTACAGTTATAGTTAATGGTTTTTCATTTCAGTTAGAGTCACAGTTATAGATAATAGTTTTTCATTTTAATTATAGTTACAGTGATAGTTAATGGTTTTTTCATTCTAGTAACAGTTAAAGTTATAGTTAATGGTTTTTGATTTTAGTTTCACTTACAATTCTAGTTATTGGTTTTCATATTAGTTAGAGTTACAGTTAGAGTGAATGGTTTATCATCTTAGTTACAGTCAACGGTTTTTCATTTTAGTTGCAGTTACAGTTATAATTAATGGTTTTTCATTGTTAGTTATACTTGCAGTAATAGTTATTGGTTTTCATTTTAGTTATAGCTACAGTTCTAGTTGTTGGGGTTTCTTTTTATATATAGTTACAGTTATAGTTGATGGTTTTCATTTTAGTTATAGTTACAGTAATAGTAAATGGCTTTTCATTTCAGTTAAAGTTACAGTTATAGTTAATAGTTTTTCATTTCAGTTAGAGTTACAGTTATAGATAATGGTTTTTCATTTTAGATATAGTTACAGTAATAGTTAATGGTTTTTCATTTGAGATATAGTTACAGTCATAGTTAATGGTGTTTCAATTTAGTTATAGTTACAGTTATAGTTAATGGTTTTCAGTTTATTAACAGTTACATTTCTAGTTAATGGTTTTTCATTTTAGTTACAGTTACAGTTATAGTTAATATTATTTTTTAGTTACAGTCATAGTTATCGTTAACGAAATCATTTTATTTTCATTAACGAACATATTCGTTACCGTTATCGTTAAAGAAAATCACACTAATATTAAGACGCGTTATATAATTTGTCTTGAGGTATATAATATACTCATGTCTATAACTAGTGGAAAGATTATGTAAATATTATAAATAAATATGTAAATAATATCTGAAAATATAGTCAACATCTACAGTGGAGTTCACCCATTTGAGTTGGATGTTCTGCAGTAGAGTACTGTAAATAGCTCTTATTTTGTTACCTTAATTATAATATAAAAAGAAATTAATGAACAGATTCTTATATCCGTTTATTTCTAGGTATTTCGCTAGTTTCAAATGATCCAAGATGGTACTTCTTCACTGTTACATTGCATAATATGGTGCTACCTAGCCATATAACACTTATTTCCGGACACTGATGCTTGCTTGTTACATCTAAATTGGTTGATTTGTAATATTTTAAAATGTATGGAATTCATAACCATATTAACCTGATCTGTTTTTTTATTGGATATGATTGAGGACTAATGATATTTATATATTATTGGTCGTTAGATAATACCACTAAATTTGTGTGTGTGTGTGTGTGTGTGTGTGTGTGTGTGTGTGTGTGTGTGTGTGTGTGTGTGTGTGTGTGTGTGTGTGTGTGTGTGTGTGTGTGTGTGTGTGTGTGTGTGTGTGTGTGTGTGTGTGTGTGTGTGTGTGTGTGTGTGTGTGTGTGTGTGTGTGTGTGTGTGTGTGTGTGTGTGTGTGTGTGTGTTAGTAGCAGACCTGCTGGGCCTATGGCGTGGCTTAAAATCCCATAGTGAGACCAAGACCAAGACTTTGAACCTCAAGACCAAGACTTTTAAAAACGAACTCGAGTGTACTCGAGACCAAGACCTTGGTCTCGAGGACAACAAGTCTGGTTATTCTGCAGTTACGAGAGCATTTTTTGTGCACATTGACAGTTCTGTGCAGTGATCTATTATAGCCAAAATGTAAAGTTGTAATATTTGTGCATTTAGCCCCCCTCCTCCAATTTCCCCAACTCTGCTAAATTTTAATTTTTGTCAAAAGTAATTTTTAATAAGGCTTGTGTGGTAATTTCATACCGATTTCGGTCAAAAGTATTTTAAATTTACAAGGTTTGTTCTTTCATTTTGTTTATAATATGGAATTTAAACTTATCTTCTCATAGTCTCCCTGAACTTCCCACACAATCATTTATAAGCAAATTGTAAAGTAAAAGCACAACACAAAAGCTTTCTGTTCAACTTGCTCATTCACCGGGCAGCCGAACATAACAAAAGTGCAATTACTACCGATTATCGTCTAAACACAGCAAAACCACCCATTTCCTCTTTTATGCCATTTGGACGCTCACCCTATGTGGAACTCAAAATGTAGATTCATGCCAAGCCTAGCCTAGCCAGCTTTCGTTACTTAAATGAGTTTCGCATTGCTTAATTGTTTACATGTGCAATTGTGCATACATGGTTATCTGACTTCACGAACTCTAGTGAACCAGTTAGCAGGAACGTAGCAAGCTATAATTGTGTTCTGTGCCAAGCATAAATAGGTCTATAGTGCCCCCCCAAAGATCTACTCGATCCGTGAGGCCTGCCTACCAGCCTCTCAGAAACAGTCCATTCTTCTACCTGCCTTGAAGCGAGATGGCTTGGACCCAGGCGATCCAACCAATTACCGGCCTATCGCTAATGTTACTTTTCTATCTAAAATTCTAGAACGCATTGTAGCTAATCAGTTAATTGCATATCTAGACTTAAACGAATTGATTCCTGTTCAGCAGTCGGGCTTCCGTAGAAATCACTCTACGGAGACCCTTCTGCTTCGCCTTCTATCTGACTTCTATGGCGCCATGGATCGTGGTCAGATAACTCTCTTAGCCTTATTTGATGTGAGTTCTGCTTTTGACTCTGTGGACCATTCCATTCTTCTTCAGCGCCTTTCCACCTCCTTTGGGTTGGTCAGTCAGCCTTTGCAATGGCTCCGTTCCTTCTTATCTGAACGCACTAATTGCGTTGTCCTTGGCTCCTCTAGGTCCCTTTGGGTACCTGCTCCATTTGGCGTGCCTCAAGGCTCTGTCCTAGGCCCCTTGCTATATCTTCTGTACACGGCTGACATCAGTTCTGTTTTGTCGTTTCAGGGGCTCCTACACCAACTCTATGCGGATGATGTGCAGGCCTACATCCATTCCCATGCCTCTGACGCGGTGGCCTCTGTTCGGCTGATGTGCCAAGCCATTGATGCCCTTTCCTTATGGATGGCCTCCAATCGGCTTCTCTTAAATCCTACGAAGACCCAATTTATATGGCTGGGCAGCCGTAGACAGCTAGCGGGCGTTGATTTGCACCTGCTAACCCGGATCTTCCCTAATATTACTTTTTCACTCACTGTCCGAGACCTCGGTATCACCCTTGACCAAGAACTTACTCTTTCGCAGCACGTGAATCTGCTTACCCGAAGCTGTTACTATCAGCTTCGTCAGCTTCGAGTGGTCTCTCGTTCTCTTTCACACGATGCTGCTGTGGTTCTCGTCCATGCTTTTGTTACCAGTCGAATTGACCATTGTTGCTCGATTCTAGCTGGTCTCCCACTCGGAGTCTTAGGGCGTCTGGATCGGGTTCTACGCTCAGCCGCTCGACTTGTCGGGCGTATCCCCAAGTTCGCTCCTGTATCTGCCTACATGCGCGATGTGTTGCACTGGCTCCCTATCGCGCAGCGTATTTCCTATCGGATCGCTGCCTTAGTCTCTCGTTGTCTTCTAGGCTGCGCTCCATCTTACCTTCGTGACCTTTGCCGCCCGGTGTCCGACGTCGTAGCGCGTCGGGCACTACGCTCCTCGGCCAGAGGGGAGCTCTTGGTCCCGCGTGCTCGTTCTTCTATTGGGCAGCGCCGGGCTTTCTCAGTTGTGGGTCCCTCCACTTGGAATGGGCTCCCGCTGGAACTGCGATTACTACCTCTGAATAATTTGCCTGCATTTCATAAATCGCTCAAATCTTTCTTTTTTAGCCGTGGCTGAGCTGGGAGCGCACCTGAGTAGGTATCTTGAAGGAGCGCTATATAAATCTTCAGAATGAATGAATGAATGAATCTACTTAACCAATAACGACCAAATTTGTTATCTTGAATATAATATTTACAACTAGCTGGTTTACCCGGCGTTACCCGGGGTTATAAGTTTCAATCCCTGTAGCGAATATCCTCCATCCATCTACCCTCCATCCAACTGCATCCTTCATTCACCCTCCATCCACCAGCATTCTCCATCCACCCTCCATCCACCAGCATCCTCCATCCATCCACCCTCCATCCAACTGCATCCTTCATCCACCCTCCATCAACCAGCATCCTCCATCCACCCTCCATCCACCAGCATCCTCCATCCATCCACCCTCCATTCAACTGCATCCTTCATCCACCCTCCATCCACCAGCATCCTCCATCCACCAGCATCCTCCATCCATCCACCCTCCATGCAACTGCATCCTTCATCCACCCTCCATCCACCAGCATCCTCCATCCACACTCCATCCACCAGCATCCTCCTTCCATCCACCCTCCATCCAACTGCATCCTTCATCCACCCTCCACCCACCAGCACCTCCATCCACCCTCCATCCACCAGCCCGGGGTTATAAGTTTCAATCCCTGTAGCGAATAAGCAACAAATTTAGGTATAAGTTGAAATCCCTACGGCTGCGCCATCTGGCGAATCTTTAGAAATGCGTGCCGGTGACAGAGAATTGGTCGTGAAACACAGAGAATCTTCTCGGGCGGCGCCATCTGGTGAGTGAAAATAGGTTTTTATGACCAGGTAAAAATGCATGGGCCGGGTAGGTTTTTGCCCGGGACACCATGGTAGCGGTGAAAATGGGGGACGCGAAGCCGACCACTGGGTGTGTCATGCCCACCCCGACACAGTAGTGAAGGTTTCGAGTGAAAAGCTCTAAAACTGTAGAAATGCATCCCGGTCAAAGTCGCTGTGACAGACAGAGTTTCTTCTATATATATATATATAGATAAATAAATATGTTCAAAAGACAATTTTGAAATCAGGTATCTATTAACATTATATATATATATATATATATATATATATATACAGTTTTATTTGTTGTTCCTTAATTTTATTACATTTATTTCAATTGAAATGGATATTATATTAATTTTAAAGATAAAGTAATTACTTTAATAATTAAATCATTTCATCTCAAAATTTCCAACCCCCTCTTGATAAAATAAACTGGTCTGTAGATGTTTATTGAAACACTCGGCAAAGTTCATTTCCTTTAACTATTAACACTCTGGAGTGAACAATGCACAGTTACAGGGCCAAATTGCCAGCAGATGATGGAAGACTATCACAGAAGTTTTTCTTGTTTTGTTTGGTTGAGCTTGGTATAATCTTGTGGCAGAAGCTGCAATCAGTGTAGTCTTTCTTGTAGGTCAAGAAATTCTCAAATGTTTTGCTTATAATTTTATGCCACAGTTGACTACAGGTCTGAATTCCTTGGCTCAACACTGAATTTATTGGATGTCTTGGGAATGTTCAACTGTCCCTAGTTGGGACAATATACCTAATTGTGCGATATGGCAGCTGATTGGTTAGAGTGCTCGCCTTGTAATGTGGGGAGCATAGGTTCAAGGCTCCTCTGAGTCATTTACTGTGTAGGTACCTTGAGCAAGTCCTTCATTCACAATTGTTCAGTACTCTTTCCTAGTTGGCTACTGTGCACTAAGACTTGCCTGAATCGTGCACTACTGTCTTTCAGTGTGGCCCTTTTAATCCGTGGTCTGTAAACATATAGTCACGGTGGTTTTGCCTCCTGATGACTGCACGTAAATGGGTCTGCACTGTACTAATTACTGGGCACAGTGGAAACTTACTAGAATCTTAATTAGTTGTAATAATTAGTAATTATTAAATACAGTCTGTAGTCTGTAGTACATAATCCATCAGAATTCCTGAAGTTCAATATAAAACCTTAATAGAAAACCATTATCAAGACCAATCTGTTAAACATTCAAACATATGTTATTTTAACATTACAGTTAATATCATATGCAGTCGCATGCAGAGGTCACTGTGAAACAAACGAATCTCGAGTAGACGGTGGAAATGTGTCTAAATTGTGTCAGAGATTGAATCAAGACTGTTCTTCAGTTGAGCAAAACTGGGTCTTTTGTCAGCATCCTATATGTGACGCAAAAACAAGCTTACAGGAGACATTTGCAAAATAGTTTGTAACATGTGTTATCGCTTTTATGTATATGCTTTTCCCTTAGTAACAATACTCTAACATTAATTATCACATTTAAAAAAATAAAATGAATTGAAATTTGAAAAACTGCCAGTGTATGCTTATTGATCTAGATCTTAATTATAACATCAAAAAGATGTTTGGAGCCTGAAGTCCGTCTCCAACAGATGGATAGGAAACCATTAAACACTCAATTCACTTGAATGGTGCACAAAGCCTCCTCTCCAGGTTCTCATATTCTGTCAGGAAAGCAGGCACTAACTAGTATTCTTTAAAATATCATAGCAGCCATCCAGAACTTTGCAATCCATTACACTATAAACTGTTTGTCCGTGACATTAGAGATTGTCGGTCTGAATGTTCTGCAAGTTCAGCACCAGCGATCAGGAAGAGTCTAACATTGCTGAAAGTATCTTGCTGGACATATTCTTTCAGTGGCTTGAGGCCTATTTGCATTGACTGGCTTTGTTAACAGGCTGCAGTGACCCATGCCTACAGTTCTTTTGCTCATCTGATGGACGGACATGTTAAGAAATCTTACATACTGAACCATTATTGTTTATTCAGTTAGGCTGTTGGAATTTTTCAAAATCATAAACTGCACAATTAATTAGCACTGAAACAAGACAAGCACCTTTTTCACAGGTGCTCATTTTATACTTCTGAAATTTCTTATAGGAAGCTGAACGAACATGTCTGAAAGGTGTGCAAGACAGTCAGCACTTTTGAGAGGGTCTTAGAATGTCTTTGAAAATACATACAAAAAATAACTGATCAGAGTCCTGTAGAAGTCACACGTGGTGTGTGGTTCCCAGCACATGTACTTCATTCCATCACAGCCAGCTACCTGCATACAAATTGCTGGAATACTGAAACAGTTAAACGGTTGGGATATCTTCACACACCAACCACAGTTGGCCAGTCTTTAATAAATGTGAAAAAGAATATTTGAACAGTTTAAACACTAAGATCATAAAGTATAACAATCATTTTCTCATACTCACTGAATTCCAACATTCGAACATAATCGTAAAAATTGGTTCAGGACATTTTGGCGGACGTGAAAGACGATTCTTCTTGTGACAAACTAAATTGATAAGGTCTACAGTTGGCAACTTCTCATACGGCATCTCTCCTGCAGTAAAGATTTCCCACATAAGAATACCTATGACAGAAAAACAAAATCAACGCAACATAACCACACGATTTTTCTTTTGTTCAAAGCAGTCTAAAACCAAGTAATGTCAGTATCTTGATTTCAGTGTTTGAATCTAAGCTACATTCTTTGTAAATCATTATGGCAGTTTGCACACATGTACTCACCACAATAAGACGGTGAGAAGGCAGTGTACCATAAGGATGGGTCACAGGTACTGTGGCCAAGGAGAACACAGTGTTCTATGAACAGTGGCATAAACTTTGAAATTGATTTCAAGTTAAGCTCTGTTGGAAAAGGCACTCTTCCCTAAGCAAATTATGTGCTAGAAAAGATCTGCACTGACAGTCTCTTGCATATGTGCAGACTGACCAATGAATTGTCTCATTTTCTGTTGACATGTATAGGGGATAGACCTTGTTATGAAATTCTGTTGCCAGAATCTTTTCTATTTCTTACAGTTCTCACAAATTTGCCTTTGGTACACTGGTAAGCAGTGATTGAATTGTCAGAGGGAGGGTTCAAACCCCCCCCCCAATTCATTGTTCAACCCTTCCAGTTAATTCCCAAAAATAACCTTGAAGGTTAAGTTAAACCCTCAATGCAGCTTTCAGTGGTTCAGTGTATTGTGTATCTTCCTTTTCGCGTGCACCCAAATATTTTCAAATATGTACACCCACTGCAATTTCACACGTATACCAATTTCAGATTCATAAGAAATTCTCTTTGGGACATCCAGACATGAAAATTTTTTACAACCCCCCCCCCCAGTTCAAATTTGACAATTCAAACCCTGCTGGTAAGAATAGTTTGCCTTTGGTAAGAAGAGATTGTGGTTAAATGGTACATAAATATAATTCAGTTTCTTCTTATCCTATGGATGATTTATTACTGCAATTTCACTTTAAGTGAGCATCAATTGATGCTTAGACACTGTGATATGGCAGCTTAGAATTCATTAGATCAGATAAGTAGTGAAACCATGGACCCAAAATGACAAAGTATGAACAGGCAGCAAAGGGCCATAAATGTATGAGTATTCTGTGGGATCCCGAAATTAGAAGTTACACCACTGGATTAGATTTAGGTTAGATTTAGTCCTGTTTTCAACTTGTAACTCTATGTTGGTTAAACTTACCAAAAGCCCAAATATCGGACTTGGTGCTAAACTTTGTAAACTGGAGCACTTCCGGTGCTGACCATTTAACTGGAAATTTAATGGGTGAACTGGGAGTGTAAAGTTCATCATCTACAAACCTGTAACAGATCAAACTTAGCAGATAAACTTACTTCCTTTGTTATCCTCAAAAACATGAACAGACCAAATTTAAATGCCTTTCCAGGTTCATTTAATTGTTTGAAAATGTTTAATATGCACTATAAGGTCAAGATGGCATGTCTAAGTTTCTACCTTCTATTGCTACTAATCTTGAATAAAATTGTTGACAAGATAATGTATGTAAGAGGCACAACATTGCTTGAGTGAGAGGCAGTTTTCCTTGTAAAAGTCTCTAAATTATGGCTGAATACACAAAGCACTACCAATATTTTGCTACTCTAAGGTTCATATTATGACGTCTGTGTATAACACAAATGGTTATTTACATAGGGCCAGTTCTGGGAACCTGTGAAAAGAAATCTACCTTGCTAGCCCAAAGTCAGCAACTTTGATGATGTTACTTTCCCCAACAAGGCAGTTCCTTGCAGCCAGATCACGGTGGATGAACTTTTTTGACTCCAGATACACCATAGCATCACAGACCTGGAGACACATGTCAAGCTGCTTTGGTACTTCATCAAGAAGCTTATGTCTGTTTCGCTTGAGGTACTGAAGAAGAGCGCCTGGTCAGAACAAATACATTCAACTCAAGAAAGTAAGCAAACATTTTCAGGAAATCACTGAGGACTTTTCTTTAAGCAAACTTTGTATCTTGCAATTCGAACACATTCAAAGACTTCAATGACATGATAGTTACAATCAATTAGGAATGACAGCCTGCCCTTATTAAGCTATGCTGCAAGACAAGGAAGATAAATGTATCAGTTTGATAAAGTCATCATGGATCACGAGAATTCCACACGACTTGAGAAATTAATAACTAACTACATGTATATGAATAAAAGAAAACATACTAAAATATACCAAAATATCTGCAATAATGCAAGCAAAAAGCAAAATAACTCTGAACAGGGCCGGTTTAACCACTAGGCGAACTAGGCGGCCGCCTAGGGCGGCACATTTCTGGGGGCGGCAGAAAAGCTACACAAAGAAATATTTTTTAAGCCATTGCCGCCGTTTTGCCAGTCCAGAGGCGTAGGCCTAGCCATACAAGGCGCTCCTTAGGCGCGTACGCACCCCCTGCCACATCCTGCTTTAGGGCCCTATTCTGTCATTTTCCTCCAAGCGCGCAAATTTTGAATTTGGTTCATTGTTCCATCTGATGACATATTTAGCCGCTGCCCGCGGTGTTCAAAAAGCCCGTGTACTGCGTGTATGTATCAGCCCCTCTGCAGTCTGAACTACAGTCTGCATGATGACGGATGGTACTTGTCTATTCATGTACTAGGTTACCCTGATATGTCGGAGTAATTGACCTTGTTCGACCCCCCAGCTGCACATGAGTCAGATTCTCTCTCAGCTCCAGCGTTAAGGTTAAAATATGCCTGAAATAGTATGCCTTGTTCGTCTCTCTCTCTCTCTCTCTCTCTCTCTCTCTCTCTCTCTCTCTCTCTCTCTCTCTCTCTCTCTCTCTCTCTCTCTCTTTCTCTCTTTCTCTCTTTCTCTCACTCACTCTCTGTCTCTGTCTGGCTATGTCTCTGTCTCTGTGTCTCTGTCTCTCGTTTTCTCTCGTTTTCTCTCGCTCTGTCTCTGTCGCAGTCTGTCTCTCTCAATGTCTCTCTACAAGACTTGTGGCCTGTACACTCTACATTGTACGAACGTATGCAGTATTCAAAGCTCTCTTGAAAAAAAGAAACTAAGACTCAATTGATGGTAAGGAACTTCTAAATTTAGAGTAGTAGTTCTTGTTGCTTTAATTTTTAAGTGGGTCATACGTAGGCTAATCTGCTTCTCGTTTCTACATTTGCTAAAGAGAAAGCGCGAAAAATCAAATTTTGAAATTACATTAGGCCTATATTTGTATAGACTTCGCACGTAGCCGTAGGTAGGACTAGGACTTAGTAAACGTAGCCACAGGAGTTAGGCCTACTAAGTGTTCAAATGAAACTGTGCACTGTATCATTGATTAATATTTACACTTTAAATTCCCATTAAACGTGTTAAACCATACAGCATAGGCTGCATAGCTAATGCAGTTCCAGACTATTACTTTAATTATGACAAACTTTAAATTTAAAATTTATTAAGTGCCATATTTTTGTTTAATTTATAAGCAATAATGATTCTTAGATGATTACAATGAACGACGATACTAAATTAAAGATGCAACATTCGGCTGCATTCCTGGGTGAAGGTTATATTAACTTGATTAATTTAATATTAATTAGGCCAAGTTATCGCACTTGCCAGGGGCGCAGTACGACAGGTTCGCCTAGGGCGCCAAATACTCTGGCGCCGGCCCTGACTCTGAATAGAAATCATCGAGGAGAACAAGAGCATTTACAAGTATGCTAGAAGCAAGCAGAAAACGATAGAAACCATTGAAAAAGTTAGAGGGAAATGGAAAAGTTATTGTGGATGATTGAGGAAGCTGCTGAAGTACTCAGTAAATATTTCAGCTCAGTATTTACTTTGAAAAAACTAGGAACATCCCAGAAATTTGTTAAGCAGTGGTAAGAAGGTATTGTCGCAGGTGGTTTTTACTACGGCAAATGTAACTGAACAGCTTAAATGGTTAAAAACTTTAGTTACTAGAGTCCAGGTATAGATGAACTACATCTTAGCATTTGACCCAAAGTGAGGGAATAAATCATTCCAATATTCACACAACCTATCCACACCCTTGGCTTACATGTTGCTAAAAAGGACTGTTAACTTGACAAGACAAGAATTCAAACCCATAAGGTGAAACGCCGGTACACTGCCATGGCAAGCAAATGGTGGTACCCTGAAAACTAGACGTAGAAATACTTTATACAGATTATATAGCCATATGGGTTGTAAACGTAAGGGTCCTTACCGTGTTTCATAAATTCTGTCACAATGTATATGGGGCTCACTTCCTTACAGACACCATAGAGAATAACTAAATTCTTGTGGTTGAGCATCCTGCAAAAAGAAGAATATTTACTTAATGTTTACAATTACCTTACACTTTGCATATACTTAGCTCACCTTTACATTTTACCATTACCATAAATTATTACTTATTTCACTTTACAGTTTACTATTGCTGTACATTATTACAGGGTAGATCCGTTTCCGTGTGGCCCGTTTATGTGCAAATCTGCTAAATTCTGTGTTCCATATAGCTCATTTCCTGGAATGCTTCTTTACATCCTGAATGTGGATGATTTAACCAGTCTACCATTGCCTTACAAGCACGAGCAAGGATTGACAGGGAACCGATAGCAGCGATAATTCCAGGTCAGAAATGTTGCATGTTGACCATGACCTTAAAGTCTTCTGGATAAGGACCTATCTGTGCAGAAGCATGTCCATACCCTCTGCAGTTCCTGTTCTTATCAAGTCATACCAAACTTATAATTCGATGCCACTGCAAGTCTCATCTACTTTCTCTTCTGATGCTCCTGGACTGTTGTAACACTGTCATTATTTTCATTTATTCTAGCCGCTTACATTACATTTATTCTAGCCGCTTGTAAGCGGCTAGAATAAATGAAAATAATGACAGTGTTACAACAGTCCAGGAGCATCAAGAAAGTAGATGAGACTTGCAGTGGCATCGAATTATAAGTTTGCTATGACTTGATAAGAACAGGAACTGCAGAGGGTATTGACTTGCTTCTGCACAGATAGGTCCTCATCCAGAAGACTTTAAGGTTGCAAAACCGAGGGTGCAAGCAAATACTTGCTAAGAGCTGATATTGGGTTACACAAGCCAGAATAAGACAACATGTCATGGCTAGGTCTTGATTTTTATCATTTAGAATATTATTGCTCTAATACCCAGTACTTCAAATATGCATACACATCGATATGTTTTCCTGCATTATATAAACCAAATACCTATATCTTTATCCTTTAAAGATGCAATAGCATGCATTGTGAGCCAGACATTACGTACGCCATGACCTTTGCTTCACTAATGAACTCCTTTTCCGTCATGCAGTTTGCCTTGACCATCTTAACTGCCACATCAATCGTCTCCTTGTATTTACCATGGACGACTTTCTATGCAATGCAAAATAAAAAATTCCACTCTGTACCATTGATTACAGACCTCTGCAAAAACACACATCGAAGCATTTCACAAAATGGCAGACAAGCAACATACACATATTAAATTTAATTTTAAATAAGTTCATCTTGAAATACATGTATATCGTTAAACAAAAAAGGATAATCATTATAAAGTTTACAAATAGTCTGCAATTTGTAGTGCTTAAAACGACTCACTCCAAAGTTTCCAGCACCTAAGTCTTCCAGAATTGTCAGTTCTGATAAGAGAATTTCTTTGGCTTCTATAACAACAAAAGCATCGGAGTTTGAAGACAAAAAAAGAGGATTCTGTCACTGCAAATAGATCCAGATTGTTGATCATGATAGACTTAGCCACCTCCATGAACTTATTTAACAATAATGCATGAATCCAGGTGTCTCTGAAAACCGAATGTTGAAATTTGGTTTTATTGGCAAGTACATGTTTTGTACTTGTATTGCATTATCCATATTTCTTATAATAATAATAATAATAATAATAATAATAATAATAATAATAATAATAATAATAATAATAATAATAATAATAATAACACGGACAATTTCTAGAGCGCCGTAACGCGACCATGCCGCTACAAGGTCGCTGTACAGACAACACCTACAGCCTAGCATGATAGCCGGTCCTATATAGCAGACGGATAGGCTTTGATGAAAAGATGTCGCTTGAGCCGGGTCCGGAATGCCTCAATTGATGGCGCGGAACGGATCTCAGGTGGAAGGCCATTCCAGCTACGCGGTCCAGCGACAGAGAAGGGCCATTCTCCGAACGGCCCTTCGTCCGGGGGATGAACAGGTCTCCTCGCACACTCCCCCTCTGACGAAGACCCGCGGCACATGATGACGTCATCCCGCAGAAGTCGGTGATGTAGTCAGGCGCCATGCCGTGGAGCGCCTTAATCTGCACTATGGCAAAGTATATGCCATGAACTGTACTACTGTACTTCTTTACGTCACTGATCTGCTCTGCACACAAATCCTGTGCATTCCACAACTTTGCTTAAGCTGTTCAGTGAACTTGCTCTTGTTCCAAGCCGACATACAGCACACCAAGTCAAGCCCAAACTATGTTCTGAGCAGCAGTGGTGTGTGCCCCAAAATTTAAAACCTAGTCATACTGAAATCCAGATGCATCAGTCAATAGAATCTGCCACTGTGTCTCTCATACATTAGAAGCACTGGTTAATTTGTAAGAAAAATTTGGAATTTACACATGGAGGGTTTAATGGCCAGAAGGATATGCATGGGTGGGTTTTAGGCAGGGGTGTAGTGGTAAAATTAGAGGGGGTACATGCTACCCGTTAGTTTTCCGAAACAAATTGGAGGCGAGTATATGCTAATGGTTAGTTTTCCGAACATATTAGAGGTGAGAACAAATATTTTGTGAGGTTAATACGGTCTCTAGAGGAGAGTACACGCTGTATACTCTCACCTACAGCCCTGGTTTTAGGGCAAAGAAGAGGAGGTAAAGATGAAGTACAAAGGAACTGAAGAGAGCTTGAAATATTGCCTGCCAACCCAACTTCATAACTCGGAGTGTGCCGGTGCACTGCTATTCTTCTAAACAAAGCAACTTACCATGTCCTAGACCAACAGATGGCAGCATAACTGAACATCTTGTGCCAGAACCTGGGGGTGACTTCAGGCAAACTGCAAGACCTAAGTTCAACCAAAAAGACATAAAAAACCACGACATCAACAAGTCTGATGCAATTTTGTTAGATTCTTGCTAACGCCTGCATTCTCTCCCTTCACTTTCTAGCATCAACCGAGCAGGCACTGCTGTGCCACTATCAGATACTGTCAAAACACTTGGGGTAACCTTTGACAGTAAGCTCACATTCTGACCGCACATAAGAAACCTCTGTAAATCTTGTTTCTATCACATCAGGGCAATGTGACACTGCAGGTCGGCTCTGACTCAGAATATGTCGCAAACCATAGCCTGTTCCCTCGTCTCCTCTCGCCTTGATTATGCTAATTCGGTTTTTGTGGGTCTCTCAGATCTTGAACTCAACAGGCTGCAACGCATCCAAAACTCCTTAGCTCATGTAGTGATGCATGTCCCACTACAAGCTCCTCAGTCCTACTCCATCAGATGCATTGGCTTCCTGCTGAGTTCAGAAAAAAATTTAAATTGGCCTGTGGACCTACAAAGCCCTCAGCACCAGCACACCTCCCTACCTTCAATCACTACTAACTCCTAACACCTCCCTACCTTCAATTATTACTAACTCCTTACACCTCCCTACCTTCAATTATTACTAACTCCTTACACCTCCCTACCTTCAATTATTAGTAACTCCTTACATCCCTCCTTGTTGCCTCAATCATTAAGTATGGGTCTTTAAGCTGAGCCAAGCTGCAGAACAGTTATTCCATGCCTCAATTGCCCCTCTCTCTTTGTAGCTCAAATGTACTTCTTTCCTCCAAAAGTGGCTCAAACTCACTATCTCTCCTTGGCTTTCAGGCACTTAGATACCTAACTGCACCTTCTCCTGTCGGCTGAGTATCCATACCTCAGATTCACATTTTGGCATGACCGTGCACAGGCTACAAATTTAATTAATTAATAAATAATAATAATAATAATAATAATAATAATAATTATGACAACAATTATTATCATTACAAGCATTTTTAACACATGCAAAGTCACACAGAAATACGAATCTGAGGCGCAGAGAAATGTGAATCTGACATGTGAAATAACCAGGACAACAGAAACAAACCTGACATTGATGACAACATTGATGAGAACCATAAACAGTTATACCAGTATACAGTAATATTATACCAATCAACAGTAATGGTAATAACAATAAACAGACATTATCAGTTTTTGAGTCACAAGCATCACTCGATAATGCTCAGCAATTGTACATGCTCAAAATGTCTATATAGTAACTGCCTCAGAGGTTATTTGAACCAGCATACTCCATTCCAGTTCGAAATAAACAGTTTTTAAAGTAACCTTCATGTGAAAGAGATAAGCTGGTACACAACATGAGGAAGTTTAAGAATTGCATTACTGTGCTGTAAAGCCAAATATTAATAGAAAATTACCTGCTGCATTCTGCTTGTGGTAGACGATCAACTCTGGAAGACTAGAAAAGACGTGGCCCTCCACAACAGAATACATTCCACCACTAAGCATCTTTACGTGATAGTGTTTAACGACTTTATCTGAACTGGAATGTTTACCGTGTAAAACAACACAGAAAAAGCCTTTCTAATATCAAGACTAACAAATGATTTGCTAAATAAGTTTCCTATGTGTAAAACGTTCTTAGTAAGAATGTTATATCTTATTATTTTAATGTCATGTTCTCCAAAGTGTGGTTAAGCCATTGGAATTAATAAAGAATATACTTACCCGGTACCTACTTTACTATGTTCTAAATTACATAATGCAACGAGATTTCCATGTAATCTCATGGACTGTCCTGGAGAAGGGAATTCAATCATTATTTTTTATTTGTCCTCATAAAAACGTAAAAGACACTATGCATGCACAGATACGTACTATTACTGTCACATTCAGAAATGGATTTGTGTTTTCACACAAATTAGTGTTTTCATACAAATTAGCTACATGTTAATTTTAATATTGTTTCTTTTGATTTAAAGCATCAATAATTTATACAGGTATAGGGGTGCAAAACCTACTGTTAAAAAAAGTATCCGGGTAAAAGTATAAAAACCTAAAAA
This sequence comes from Allolobophora icterica, assembly GCA_963556255.1. Classification (NCBI taxonomy): domain Eukaryota; kingdom Metazoa; phylum Annelida; class Clitellata; order Crassiclitellata; family Lumbricidae; genus Allolobophora; species Allolobophora icterica. The sequence continues at coordinate 49,619,832 of OY744605.1, forward strand.
ACAAAATTGAGTATTTTTAGTTTTTAATCTTTTAAGAATCTAAAGAGATCTTAAACCTAGAAAACTAATTCTTGCACTTTTATACTAGACTAATTGCACTGCTGTCTAGTGATTTACCAAAGAACTGAGAGTGAATATTGTCCTGGTTTTCGTGAATCTCGAATAATGAAACTTCCTTCAGTACCCATTTGCTTTAGAATCTCTTCAGCTCGAGTTGGGGTCGTATCCGAATAATACCAACTAAACAAAGTAAATCTGAGCATAAATATAAGAACAATAGCAATTATTATTATTATAATCATAATAATTATTATGTGCACTTAATACTATAGTATAAAATGTCTAACATAAGAAAAATTCATAAATCTGATGGATCAAGAGAAAGTTAACCTCAGAAGTGACAATATGCCAGTACAGATAATTAACATATCTGCATATCATGCTACGGTATGTTATTAAACAGTTATAATAATAGTGATATTATTATATTGCAGCTACATTCAAAAGAAGCAATAAATACAATCTTTTGGTTCTTGACTGCACTGCTACGATTCTAAATATTTTGACACTGTTTAGTAACCAGCATATAACACTGGATGGCTACAAATGCAGTTTTTGTTAACCAGGTTATCTAGCCTTTACTCTCAATACATTTTCGTAGTGAAAGTGACTTCAGACCATGTGACAAAACAACTTTTCCTTGCCTTTCCAGGAATGAAATGTATGTCAAATATTCTATCAGTCTTACTCATATTGCTTCAGAGGAGTTTCCTTGTTGTTTTCATTGATTATCTCAACGTAACTGGATGGAACATATCCTGATTCCCTGACAGACAAACCACAAGCATAGTGATAGTGAGCAGTGATAGTCTATTTGTACAGTGATAAAAGAAATGTAGAGATAAACATTTATATACTACTCTCCCCCCCCCCCCATATTTACTCAATTCTAAAATTTACAAGAAACTTTATTTTGTCTTTATTGGACTTTTGTAAAGATAATTTTTACATTTTATGTTTTGTTATGATGATGATGATGAGTTCTCTGCCCGAAGTCAGGTCCATTGGCTTTATGCCACCTGGGGATTCTATAGGTAGTCTAAACTGATCAACCTTACTTGAAGCTGTATGTAGGTGTGTTTCCTTGCTTATTTAAAAGATAAATTAGTTCATATGACAAAGGATTCATCATGAATTATGAGACAATGCTAATTTGCAAAGGCTAAGTCAAAGTCAGACTGTCAAGACAGAAATTAAGTTATGTGCCATAAACCAGGAAGGAATACAATCAAGTAGGTGCAGAGTACTTTAAATTTTAGTGGCAAGGCAGACAAGAAGACAGAGTAGTGCAGATTGGCACAAAATTTGGTCTTGGTAGTCCATAACTTTTTCCTCCACTTTGGGGCTAAATGTAAACAATTTCTCCCAGGGATTACACCCAAAGTCAACCTGGAAGAAAGGTAATGGTTTTACTCTGCGGCACTTATAAATGAAAGAATTATACAGAACATACTACAAATTTTTTCAAATTCTGAGTGACTAGACAAAAATCTACAAAATTATGGTTTTAGCAGAATTATTTAGCATCAATAAACAAACCCAGTTTTGCTTTTAACTTTCCACCAGGAAGGCTCAGAGTCATCTAATACTTCATAAATCTCACCCTAAAACAAAACACTTCAATCAGTAAAAAATATGTTGAAATGGTCTATGCTTTTTCTGAATAGAATAAGATAAGCAACTATGATAATACTGAAATCAGCAGGAAAGCCTAGGGTTTGATTCCTACAGTTCTGGCCAGAGCGGCGTGACATTTTCAATGCAGAATCAGATTAGGTTCAAAGCTAATGTATGCTGTCAGCAGGGTCCAGGGTAGAACTATGGGCCTATGGCTGCCAATAATTTAGAGCATACCTTTTGAAATTTTTAATGAAAACTTGAACATTAAAGAGTAATTTGTGCCTAACGGCCAGGAGTTAACCCAAAGGGTTAAAACTCATACCATGGCCTGAACTTTTCAATAAACTCTGGGGAGCTTGTCTTTTGACCTTGGGGAATTTAAAATTGCCAAGGCGTCTGTCCAGCAAATCCAAACCTGCAGCCAACACCTGTCAGTAGGAAATGAAGTGCAATGTTTGTAGATCTACAGGACTGTACACTTATTGCAGCATCTACTGCAAGGTTAATACAGAGTTCAACCCCAAAAAACTAAAACACTAATACAGGTGTAAGGTTTGTAGCTATTCACCATTAACTTTTGTGGATATATGGATTATTCATGAGACTGAATTTCACTGAGGAAGGAATAAAAAACAACTATCAATACATTACACCAACACTGCACTCGTTACACCACATGCCTATCGCGCAAAGAATTCAGTATATACAATCTGTCTTAAAATTCACAAAGCATTGCATTCAAATCTGCTCCCTGCTCACCCCATATACCATCAGATATTACACTCGATCAACATATACCCTGATTCCTGCTTTTCCTTGCTCAAAACATTGTTGGCCTTCAGGTCTTCTCAGTGGCCAGTCTAAAGTTTTCGAATTCGCTGCCCAGTTTGTGGGTTGTGTAAGTTTAGAAAATGTCATTCCAAACTAAACTTAAAGCTCGTCAGTTTCCTCTTGCTCACCCATCCATAGCTTAAATTCTGGTCTCCATGATATATAAAATTTTGACGTCGCTTCTCTAATGGACAAAGACTTTGACCTATGATTTCACTTGAAGCAACCACTGATAGATGCCTCTTGCATTATCATAAAAGTGCTATAGAAGTCATTAGGTTAGATTAGATTGACAGGATGATTAAAACTAAGCCCCAGGCTGAATTTTATCATCGTTTGGGTTGACTTTTGAGCTCGGAGTCCCACCCAAAAAGTCCAGAAAATGTCATCCTGGTAAGTGTAGCTTGTGTTTTAAAGACAGTCTACTAGTAAACATTTTTAAAAGTGAAACAACTACCTGCAGATAATAAAATCCACATAAATTTACAAACATTTTTGTATTCAAACATAAAACAACACTACAATACCACAAGCATATGAAACTGTTTAGTTACACAGTGTAAACTAACATTTTCAACCTACGTTTTTTTATTTGTCACCTAGCTGTTTTCTCACCTTTGGGAGTTCCCTAAAAGGTGCTATATAAAAAACCACACACATGCATGTCTAAATAGTATAGATACCTCCAGACAATAGAAAAGCTTACACAGAACATGACTTCTTGAGACTGTACAAGTACCGGAGTTGGCATAAATAATTTATTTGCTTTCTCTAGCACACACTCAGACACACCAAGCATGGCAAAGAGGCAAATGTAGCTTTTGTAAATAAACTAATTTTTTCAATTGTTCTCGATTGTCCTCTTACCTTAGCCAGACACAGATCTCCTGTTTCAACTGCTTTGAATGCATATAGAGCTAATGCATTTTTCTCAGCCTTTGCAGGTTTAACCTACAAGAAAAGAATGCTCTGAATGCATAGTACAAAACTTAATTCATTCCAGTTAGAATGTTAGTTAATGTAAGCAGAAATCTGATAAAGCGATTATTAATAAAATAAGGGTTTACTACAATTATGTAATTATGATGATCATTACAACTCCTTGACTCATTCAAAACTGCAACATCCGAGTTGGCAAGACAGATTTTATGATCTAGCTACCTTTCTAGGTAATTTGCTCATCCTTTTCACCTAATTTTTAACAGTACCAATACCAATTATATTAATAATAATAATAATAATAATAATAATAATAATAATAATAATAATAATAATAATAATAATATAATAATAATAATAATAATAATAATAATAATAATAATAATAATAATAATAATAATAATAATAATAATAATAATAATAATAATAATAATAATAATAATAATAAAAGTAATTACAACAGAAGTATTAAAAATATCATGCACACAAGTCTCTAAAATATCATGCATAGAAGAATAAAAAGTTTCACGCATAGAAGTAATAAACGTTTTATGCATAAAATTATTAACCAGCATTAAGAATTTTGTATCAAACAATATAATAACGGTTGTACGTCTGTCCCGTAACTGGTGTATCTCTGTCTCCGTCTCCGTCTCACTCTCTGCAGAAATGGCTGCTGGCGTTGGGGCAGCCCACAGCGGTAAGCAACAGCCTCTGTCTGTCTGTCTGTCTGTCTGTCTGTCTGTCTGTCTGTCTGTCTGTCTGTCTGTCTGTCTGTCTGTCTGTCTGTCTGTCTCTGCATGTCTGTCTCTGCAGATACGCTGGCTGCCAGCGGAACTGGCCCACCTGCCGTGGTCAGCAACAGCTAGCCCTGCATTTACGTTCACCTGACCCCCCCTCTCTCTCTCTCTCTCTCTCTCTCTCTCTCTCTCTCTCTCTCTCTCTCTCTCTCTCTCTCTCTCTCTCTCCTCTCTCTCTCTCTCTCCCTCCCTCCCTCCCTCCCTCCCTCCCTCCCCTCCCTCCCTCCCTCCCTCTCTCTCTCTCCTCTCTCTCTCTCTCTCTCTCTCTCTCTCTCAAACAATTATTGCAATGATAACAATTCAGCTTACATATTTTTTACATTTCTATTCTCAAGCACATTAAAGTTTTTAATCGGTTGCAGCTAGGTCTGCCTGGCCTACACGGTTGATCTCTCTCTCTCTCTCTCTCTCTCTCTCTCTCTCTCTCTCTCTCTCTCTCTCTCTCTCTCTCTCTCTCTCTCTCTCTCTCTCTCTCTCTCTCTCTCTCTCTCTCTCTCTCTCTCTCTCTCTCTCTCTCTCTCTCTTTCTCTCTCTCTGTCTCTGTCTCTCTCTCTCCCCCGGCGGACCCAGCCCCCTCCAAATCCAGGCCTGCCAGGCGATCCTTGGCCTGCATTCACCTACACGGTTGACCTCTCTCTGTCTCATCTATCTATCTATCTATCTATCTATCTATCTATCTATCTATCTATCTATCTCGTCTCTCTGTCTCTGTTTATCTCTGGTTGGCTGCAGGGGTTCGTCAACTGTCAACGGAAGCTCTTAAGACGACAGCAGGCCTACGGGCTTCTTATGGCCAACTCATGGTCGCCTTCATGCCTGATCCCAGCCAGTGAGGGAGGATTGGGGGTGGGGGTGGGTATACTTTCTCATTGTCATTCAGGCCAGCTTGAAGCCAAGTGATACAGTGCGGGAAATTGATTTGACTCTGCTACGGTTACCAGTGTTTAATAATATAACTAGCTGTAACCCGTGACAAAATCAGGGTATGTAAATTTAGTTCGGAAACTTAGTTCAAATTTAACCCATGAGAGATCACGGAGCATAAATTAACTTTAATAAAATGTGCTTCAGACCATAGATTTAAAAAAAGTAAGCTTTATTGTTATCACTACAATAATTGTTTAATATACCGTGATTTTCACGGGTTACAGCTAGTAGATCAATAAAGATTATACCAGACAAAGGCAAAATCGTAACTTTTACCCTTGGCTTTGGAACAGGACCAGCTGGAACCTGTCCTTGTTGCTCCTTTGGTTGTGCTTGTGCTTCATTTTTTCGGGTGGATGGCCTCCAGGTGTTGGGTCCCCATTGATCTGGCTGAAAACTGGTAGCTGGATATCGGACTCACCAGCACCGGGCGGATGAGAAGATGGTTGAGCAGGTGGTCTCTGAGCCTGATGATGACCTCCAGGAAGCACAGAAGCTGGACCTGACTGAGGCTGTCTGGGTAAAACAACTGGTGAACTGGGTCCAGTAACTTGCTGCTGACCAGGCAGCTGACCTTGACTGGACACAGGAGCACAGCCTGTGGCCATTTTGCTGATCCCATCGCAGCAGATATACTTGCCCAAACGGAACACACCTTTATGATAGCGGTCGTTCAATATTACTCCGAGCTCAGCACAGGCCTCCTTGATTGCAGAAATCCAACTCAACCTGTTCTCCTCCTGAGAAGCCTGGATGTACAGAGTCTGAATGTCATTCTCAGGAACTAAAGTCTTGTAAATGATCTGCCGGAACAGCCACATCATTTTTGTTTCTAAATACGATGAATTTAATTACAGGACCAAAGATATACTGAAAGATATAAGAAATATTATGACATCATTATTGATCAAATCAAAGATTATTGACCAGTTGTCTCTACTCTCCACCAGGCTGAAGGTGAACACCAGAAGCACAAAGGCTCCCTTGAGATTTAACATCAGGCACCTACAGGTTGTCACTGTTACGCAGGCACGTAACTAGGCTTTTTCGTTTGGGGGGGCTTAAACCTTGAACATGGCAACATTTATACAGTGTTCATACGAATTTTAGCCGTAAGCATACAACGGCTTGACTTGTTTGGGGGGGCTTCAACTTCGTTTGGGGGGGCTTAAGCTCCCCCAAGCCCAACGCTAGTTACGTCCCTGCTGTTACGAGGGCCTACGATGCCAGCATATGGGATCACTTTAACGCAACGTGTACAGCATTACCCGAATGGGATATCTTATAGATGCCATACATGGAGCAGCCAGTGAGGGTTACCAAAGCCATCCCAAAAGTTGTGGTCTAGCGATGCTGCGATAGAACATGAGATCTGGTTTCTAGAAAAAGAGAGGTAAGAATGGCTGGAGCCCATGCAGATATGTCACAAAACAAGGAGTGTAAGAATTCTGCTAGGGCAGACAAGCAACAACGGGCCAAAGACAAAGCAAAGCTAGCCAAGAAATATTTGGCCTGAGGATGCCTAGCAGATGCTTTTGATAACTTCAGGCAATTCCAAGGTGCTTGCCAGAGGATCAGAAGCAAAGGCAAGTGCAGCAGGATGGAATGTAAAAGTTACCGTGGAATTACCGTTGTACCGGTTCCTGGGACGGTCTTCACACATATTGTCTTTGGTATTGAGAAGTACCTTTCCCCGAGTCACTGAAGATGAGATCAAAGTGGATTTATTCCAGGCATATCCAAATCAGACAAGTTTTTCACCTTGAACAGCACCATCCGGACCCAGCGAGAATACCATCAGCCACTGTGAATCGTATATGTTGACTTGATGGCCACAGTTAATTTACTGGATAGGATGGTAGTTTGGCGTTTACTCCACAACTGGGGCTCCAAGATTGTCAATCTCATACCAACACTTAGAGTGATACTGTGATATTTATGATTTCATACATTTAGCAATGTAATTGTTAGACTTATTAGAACCTGTGCAGTCATAATACCAGTAAATGGGTGAATGCGTATATACCTATAACCTTAGACTTGTCTCTATAGGATCAAATGCAAGAAGCAGTGATACTACCTGAAAGACGCTAGTTCTGTTTCCAAGGTACTCTGGCTCAACTGGTTCCACAACAAGAACATTGTTCAGCGGGATCTCTCCCTTAGTTTTACCCACACCTGTCTGAAAGGGAAACACCAACGCAACGGCTTTCCATCAAAACATAGAAACTATGTGCACTGTGCTGCAAATAATACTGTTAAAAATAATGCCTGCCAAGAGCTTATACTAGTGTACCTTGAACAGGTGCAGACATAAACTGCCTGGTGTCAAATCACATTCTTTGTCGCTTGTGACACTTACTGTATCGTCTAATTACACTGAAAGGCTACAACAATGTCTCTTTACAGGCCATCATGTCTCTGCTTTATTACTAGACAGTTGATGTCAATAAGCATTCTGGCTACAATCGTGTCTGCTCTTTCCAGACAGTACGTTTAAGATTACAAGTGCATCATTGTAGTAATATTATATAAAATTATGTATACAGATAAATTCCTATTATAATTTCTAGTCTGATCATTAATAGTTTATTCTATTTATTATTTATTAATTAAGGTAATTTAAATAGCACCACCCCAGCAATCAGAGGTGTTTCCTGCATTGCTGTTAGATGAATTTCACATACTACACACTCAGCCATGAATGATGACATGTTGGTAAGAAGGCTCTGCTATCATGAACAACCTTAGATTCAGGTGTAATGGTGATGATCCTTACCATGATGATGACCATGATCATGATGACGATAATGATGATGACGACAACAATGACGATGCACCATTTGAGATCTGTCAGATAGTGTCTTTGAGAGGTTGCTCAAATGTGCTATAAAATATCTGGTTACTAAAGGGTGATCTGATGACTGTGGCGGTAATGGTGGTGGTGATGATGACTGATGAGGAATTCAGTTACGTGACCATTACCTGTGTCACCACCAGCATCATTATCACCACCACCACCACTATTATCATCACCTCACTGTCACCCTTATCGTCATTTACATCACCACCACCACCATCATCATCGCCATCGTCTTCATCATCAGCAACATTACAACATAAATGGATTATCTGTAGCCTGTCTACTGTTCTGTTCTGCAACTGCAGCTGACTGTGGGACCTACCTCAATGGTTCCATCGCAGTATCTGAGAAAGTTCATGCTAAGAACGAACCAGCGTCCTTTGTAGCTTTCCGTCTTGATGCGACCCTTCATGAGAGACCTCTTAACCATGAAGTCCTTCTTGATGGTGGCCTCCAACTCAGCCATTGCAAAACCCCGAAACACTTTGTCTGTGCAGAACATCATTTGAAATGCATTCATTAAGACAAAGGTTGACCACTTCGTCAAGCTCAGGCAGAAAACCACTTGATCGGACTCAATGAGGCCTCACTGATGGGCACTAACTTCCTGCATGATTACAGTATATGACTGATAGCCCTATCTTATCATAAACAGCATTAGTATACTAGTGTATCTAGTGTATATAGATACACTAGTATACTAATGCTGTGCAGTAAACAAAACACTTCTAATATAATCACAGTCGTTAGAAATAGTATCTAGAAACTAAGACATTACCCTTACTATTTAGTTTAAAATTACTATATGGTATTAGTATGGTATTAGTTACTGGCATGAATGTATGAATGAGTGTGTGAGCGTGTGTGTGTGTGAGAGAGTGTGCAGCTTGCAAACCAGGATGTTGCAGTTTTGAAGCAATAATAAATTAATCAATGAGTTATAATAACCATCATAATTTTACGATAATTGTAGTAAAACTGTATTTTATTAATAATTGCTTTATCAGAGTTCTGCTTACATTAACTAACGTTCACAACTGGAATGAAGTAAGTTTTGTACTATGCATTCTTTTCTTGTAGGCTCAACCTGCAAAGACCGAGAAAAAAGCATTAGCTCTATGTGTGTGTGCATATGTATGTATGTATGTATGTATTATATGTATGTATGTATGTATGTATGTATGTATGTATGTATGTGTATCTGGTTGTAAAAGTAAGAACACTAGATAAGTATGCTAACCTAGATAAAGGTATAGGTAAGTATATATAACTAGCTGTAACCCGTGAAAAATCAGGGTATATTAAACTATTATTGTAGTGATAACAATAAAGCTTACTTTTTTAAAATCTATGGTCTGAAGCACATTTTATTGAAGTTAATTTACGCTCCGTGATCTCTCATGGGTTAAATTTGAACTAAGTTTCCGAACTAAATTTACATACCCTGATTTTGTCACGGGTTACAGCTAGTTATATTATTAAACACTGGTAACGGTAGCAGAGTCAAATCAATTTCCCGCACTGTATCACTTGGCTTCAAGCTGGCCTGAATGACAATGAGAAAGTATACCCCCCAATCCTCCCTCACTGGCTGGGGTCAGGCATGAAGGCGACCATGAGTTGGCCATAAGAAGCCCGTAGGCCTGCTGTCCTCTTAAGAGCTTCCGTTGACGAACCCCTGCAGCCAACCAGAGATAAACAGAGACAGAGAGACAGATAGATAGATAGATAGATACAGTGGCGTCTAACCCCCCCAAAAGTAAATGGAGAATCAACCCCCCCCAATTTACCCCCTGAAATACACATTTTGGTGTTTTCTGAGATTCTGCAGTGGGAGAGACGCCAATTGTCTTTGATATGATGGCGTCGTAAAATAAACGAATTAATCAGTCATTCTGAGACAGTTAGGCCCACAGATTAGTGAATTAATGGATGACTTAGCTGAATGTTTTCTACTTTAGGCCTTAACAGGTGCTGAGTTACGTCTAGACTGACAGTGCCCAAAGAGAGTCACAGCAATTATCGCGCGTAGCGCGAAAATTTTTTTTGTACCTTTTCGGATTTTAAATATTTTGGCTTTGTTGGATTTGGGTATATTATCACACGGGACAAAAGAGCTATCATGAAAAAATGCAACCCCCCCACTTTCAGTCAAAATATGTCAAACCCCCCCACTTTGAAGTTCGATGGAGATCGTTCTCCACACTCCACCATTGGTAGACGCCACTGGATAGATAGATAGATAGATAGAGATAGATAGAGACAGAGAGAGGTCAACCGTGTAGGTGAATGCAGGCCAAGGATCGCCTGGCAGGCCTGGATTTGGAGGGGCTGGGTCCGCCGGGGAGAGAGAGAGAGAAAGAGCGAGAGAGAGAGAGAGAGAGAGAGAGAGAGAGAGAGAGAGAGAGAGAGAGAGAGAGAGAGAGAGAGAGAGAGAGAGAGAGAGAGAGAGAGAGAGAGAGAGAGAGAGAGAGAGAGAGATCAACCGTGTAGGCCAAGCAGACCTAGCTGCAACCGATTAAAAACTTTAATGTGCTTGAGAATAGAAATGTAAAAAATATGTAAGCTGAATTGTTATCATTGCAATAATTGTTTGAGAGAGAGAGAGAAAGAGAGAGAGAGAGAGAGAGAGAGAGAGAGAGAGAGAGAGAGAGAGAGAGAGAGAGAGAGAGAGAGAGAGAGAGAGAGAGAGAGAGAGAGAGAGAGAGAGAGAGAGAGAGAGAGAGAGAGAGAGAGAGAGAGAGAGAGAGAGAGAGAGAGAGAGAGAGGGAGGGTCAGGTGGACGTAAATGCAGGGCTAGCTGTTGCTGACCGCGGCAGGCGGGCCAGTTCCGCTGGCAGCGTATCTGCAGAGACAGACATGCAGAGACAGACAGACAGACAGACAGACAGACAGACAGACAGACAGACAGACAGACAGACAGACAGACAGACAGACAGACAGACAGACAGACAGACAGACAGACAGACAGACAGACAGACAGACAGACAGACAGACAGACAGACAGACAGACAGACAGAGGCTGTTGCTTACCGCTGCGGGCTGCCCCAACGCCAGCAGCCATTTCTGCAGAGAGTGAGACGGAGACGGAGACAGAGATACACCAGTTACGGGACAGACGTACAACCGTTATTATATTGTTTGATTAGTAGCATCCGTATACTTACCTAATGTTCATGAGACAACTTGATTACAATCAGAATGCCTGTCTGCAGTGGTAGTATTGCTTACCTGTCGTATTGTTTTGCTCACCCAACTTAGAACATTAGACATTAGAATGCTACAGCACACATTAAATTACAACTCAGTTTGAAATATTATTGCATATCTTGCCCAATGCCCACTGCTGTCAACAATAAACCTATAAGAAAGATGTGAACTATAAAAGAGTATTCCAACAAACCAGCTCTTACCAATTGCAATTAAAGTTAACTAGGCTACATGTCGCCAATACTAAGCATATTATTAGTGTTCAGTGTGCACGGCATTTTTTCTGCTTTCTCTAATGCATCTGATTAGCCAATGCACACGGAAGTAAATTTCTTTTGACATTCAGATAGTAACAGTACAAAGCACAAAAAGCACCTATACAGCTCTGTTATGCGGACGTAGTAGTTCTGGCATAGCTACCCTAGGTAGGTTATAAAGATTCGAGTAAACGAGGCCACAGAATACACTATAAGGCATAGAGAATGCATCCAAGCGTGACGTGTCTTACAAACAGAAGCATAGTTAGGCAGAAGGAAGGAAAGAAAGGAAGCTGTGAAGTAAACATGGGGACGTTCTGCGATTCCCAATTAATCATAATTCATAAGATTCAATATGAAGCTATGGCCTCCCCAAAATACCAAAATTATAATACACTAACAATTGTGGCATATATATTTCCTTTAACCCTCAAAATAATAATAATAATAATAATAATAATAATAATAATAATAATAATAATAATAATAATAATAATAATAATTGTTTATTGATGCAGACTGTCAAGTATTCAGTAAGATTGCATGATAGAGTGGTTACCATGCATCATGGGCGTTTGCGGGAATTTGTTTAAGGGGGGGGAAAAATTTTTAGAGGGCTAAATTTATTAGAGGGGGGGGGGCAAAAAGACGTTTTTGCATAGAGAAAAATGTGCATAGAAAAAATAATAAATAAATAATGATCAAGGACTTTACCCAAATAATTAAATGTTTTTTCACATGGAAAATCATGGGCCTGTCGTAATAATCATCACAAGCAAAAATTATATTTTTGCAAAATATTTGCAAAATCCGGATTAGGGGGAGCTCCCCTCCTCTCCGGATGCCCATGGTGGTAACAGATGATAACAAGTTTAACAGAAATTTAATTTTAGGCGAGTAGGCCTACAGTGAATGAGAGACGGGATCGAGAGATTGAGGTAGGCAGTGGATTGGGCGGAGCGAGCTAGTGACTGAATGGTGAAGGGTTTACGAAGGTCTATGGGCCGGGACTATTGTAAATGTGAATGTACTATAAACCTTCGAAACTTCTCAGTGCCACACAAAAGCCACGACCAGCATATCATCGGCGCTATATCAAATCAAGTCCGCAATAGCCAGGTTCGCCTTGTTTCTTCTGGTGCAAGGTCAGAGTCCGGGCCGGGAGGTCAAGTCAATGATATCGCATGATGCTACGATGGTAATCGGTGATGATGGTAGTTGTGTGGTGGCGCAGAATTGGAATCAGGCTAGGATAGCTTAAAGAGTTCGGTTATCAGTCGTCAGTGAAATGCAGCGGAGGAGAGTGCAAGCGGAAGAGAGGTAAAGTCAACAGACGAAATAAAAGGATGAGCGAACTGGCGGAGATCTTTTGGCAGATCATTCCAAAGAGCCGGTACTGTAAGCCGAAGACTAAGGAGCGGTTGCAGAATTTCAGAGAGGGGAGACGAGGTTGAGATAGAGAAAGATGATGATGAACGAGCGAGTAGACCCGGACGCTGGATGGTGATCAATTGCTAGCGAATGTAAGAAACTTGAGAAGTTTGAAGGGCGTTGTAGTTAGTGAGTTGCATGCAGATTATCGACATAGGAACTTTAAGTGCATGCGCTAAGAGAGTTTCAGCCAGTGAAATTTTTAGCGTTATTTTTCAGATTGCATGGCGCATCCCATGAGTTTTCTTACTTACAATCACAGTTACGGGAGAGGCGCTAAAATACGAACTACTTCTGTAGCGTCATCTTGCGTTAGTGATAGAAAAAGATGGCGGACAAAAATATGGACGTAAGTGGGTCTTCATAGTTAGAAATAAATGAAAAAATCCGCTGTATCTCAGTGAATGTTCGAAAATATTATAAAATAGCAACAGATGCTAATATTAGCACGTCTTAAATGCTACAGCGAATAAACGCCTCCGAGTTTCAAACTGCATTGTGGTTATTGCGCCTCTATTGCCTGCTCTGCTGGACCAGTACTGACGTTTTAGTTGTAATGTGATAATAGTTGTATATCTGTGGTTTGATAAGCAGGAAACAACATTGTTAAAGCTCAATTTTTTTTGAAACTTCAATATCTTTTTCTGCTGTATTTCAGAACATACCCAAATGCGCTTAAGTCAGCAATCTATTGGTTTCAGGATTGTAAAAAAATGCGCTATGACACTAGCAACAAATACTTTTTTAATACTGATATAGATTTAGATTCGTTCTTCTCCGGGTGTTTTAGTGGGGTGCGTAGCCAATCTGGAATCCACGAAACGAATTTCGGCCTGATGGCGGAAATCGATTTTCTAAGTGTGACCCGAATCCTTGAAAATTAAGAAGATAACTTTTGTGTGGAGGAATATGGAATTTTTCTTGGCATGGGTGAGTATTTAACCAGCGGGTATAAACGATACCAAACATGAAAATGATGATACCTTAGACCATAACAATCAAAACGCACCTATTCCCAACTCGCGCTGACGATCCGGCGATTTTCTATAAATTTTTGAAATTCTGTAGAAACCCATGTTAAAAGTCGATATCGCCATATTTACGTAGAACATATATCACTCGGGGTTCACATTACTTTACGGAAGGACTGTATTGCGGACTCTGGAATGATATATGTTCTACGTAAATATGGCAATATCAACTTTTAACATGGGTTTCTACAGAATTTCAAAAATTTATAGAAAATCGCCGGATCGTCAGCGCGAGTTGGGAATAGGTGCGTTTTGATTGTTATGGTCTAAGGTATCATCATTTTCATGTTTGGTATCGTTTATACCCGCTGGATATATACTCACCCATGCCTTTTTCTTGAAAGCCATTGCATACACGACGGGATGGGATGTTATTACATGGTGGAAAATAGGACAGATAATATTTAGGAAATATTTAGGAAAATAGGACAGATCCTATTTAAGATGCACGTAGGTGGCCTCCTGAGATTATTTGAATAGTTTGCGGGATTTCGACCTCTTTCTATAATACTGTTTAAGGGAAATCAGGCTGTTGTGTATTTGGAGCGTTTTCGGGAAATCGGGATTCAGGGATTCGGGACGACCCTGTTTTAGTGCCTTCTAGTGAAACATTGCATAATTATTTGGGTAAATATTTCTAATGAAGCAAAGTGTTTTGAATTTTAACAAATTAATTGGAACTGGATTATGCTGTACACATAATGTATGCAAAAAGGAAAAACACAATAGATGCTATTCAGATACGTATACATGTTCGCAAAATCATGAGAAAGTAATATACTTGTACATTGACAAAAAAGATGCAGATGCACCAATTACTGAAGAATGCAACAGATTCATATAGATATTAACAACATTTGTGAAATTCTAAGAAACAAAGAGCATGCCCAGAAACACTTTCTAGGACCCAGCAGGCTTGTTTGGGATCATTTTTTTCAGATCTATGAGACCCATACAGGGTCCATAGGAGCAAGTACTATGAAATGTTTATGGGCATGCTGGGTGGCTGTCTGTATATAGCATTTTTAAGGAATTGGGCAGGCTACATGTGAGTCTGTTGCTGGTCCAAAATCTGTACAATGTACATGTGGATGTCGGATCTTGATGAAGCTGTAAACAGCTAGTATGCCCATCCAAGGTTCGTATAGAACCAAAATTTCCACATAGGACCCGTATTTCTGTGGTCCTAAACTTGGATTATGTGTTTCTGAATCAATGGCATGCCTGGATCTTGGTGAATCTGTCTTTGTTAGTCACCTTTTCCCAAATTTTGTGAATCTGTTTGATTCTTTGGTATTTCTATGAGTTTGGCTGAGCAATCTCTTTCTTTATGTGGTGATTCTGTTGCATTTTCCTGATTTGACGAATCTTTATCTGCATTTATTTATTTATTTATTTATTCCGGATATTTCTATGCGCCTCTCGAAGTCAACTACTACTCAGAGGCGCTCCCGACTACAGCATTTGATACTGTGCCGGAATTTTCACGCCGAAGCGCCACGAGCAATTGCGAGTAAAGGACTTGCCCAAGGTCCGTATGCAGCAGCTAGAGTTGGATTCGAACCTGCAACCCTCCAGTCACAAGGCGCCGAACTTACCACTGAGCCACCACGCCCCACAGACGAATGGACAGCAGTTTTAGGATTTTGGCAATTTGTTTCTTTTATTTTATTTTGCAAATTTGTGTAAGGTGTTGCTATGTTACACTGATCAGTTGATTTTGCAGTGTATCAATGATTTTATGTTTTCTCTTTGACTTCTATAATTTATGCTTTCTTGTGTTGTTTTACCAAATTGTCCAGTTCCTATTATTTCATGAACATTTAAATCTGTTTCCCACATTAGAAATATGTGGCAGAATTAAATCAGTTGCTAGGTGGCCCAGACATTATCTATGGCTAAGCTCAAATAGTGTAAAAACATCATTACAGGGTCACTATTTGTGGTAATATGTTGTATGCATATATGTATGTATTAGAGCACTTGTATACTGTTTAGTGCCCTTTAACTAACTCACAAGCATTGTAGATAAGCTGTAGCATTTTTGTATTTTTCAACTTTTCGTCTAGATGACTGTCAATGGCAGAGGATCGGATAGCGATGATGACGAACTTGCCGCACTTCGAGAAGCTGCGCTACGTTCAAAACGAATGCGGGTTGAGGAAACAAAACCTGTGGAAACGGCCTCGCAATTACCAGCAGCATCGCACCCTGTGGCACCTCTGGTTGCTGCTTGTCCTTTTGATCGTCGACAGGTTCCTCGTCAAGTGAGTGACCTACAAAGTAGACATCTACATCAATCAGCCAGTCATGTAGAACACTGCTAGCATCAAAGTGGTCTTTCTTCATGCTTCTGTGAAGTTCGTGACCTAGATAATCAAATTATTTGTGTTTCACTCTGTGGAAAGGGTATACATTGCAAGATTAGTTGCTATTGGTCCCCCGCACACGGACAGCCATTATGCAGCGCCGTTCTTTTTCGGTCGCTGGTCCCGCAACCTGGAATGGCCTTCCTGTCGCACTCCGCCTGGTCCCTATGACTCACTCTACCTTGTTTCTTGCAAACTTGAAAACTACTCTCTTTAGCCGTGGTTGGACTAGGAGCACTCCTGACAGGTTCCTTGAAGGGGCGCTATATAAAAGTTCCTTAATAATAATAATAATGATAATAAATATCAGTATGATGATTATTTGAATGTATAGGTATAATTTGTCTGAAGTTCATGATATTTAATATCTGATGTAATTTATATGCTCTGATCTTTATTCAACATGTTTGCTGACGTTCAAGTTAAGAACTTTTCTTCATGCATGCTGTATTTTAAGCTTTTATTGCACATTTATCATTTTATTGAATTGACTAGACCTATTTGGTCTTGATGTTGATATAACACTGTAATAATTTTAATAGTGAGTAAAGGTTCAGGATTAAATGGTTTTACCACTTTCTTTCACAAATTTAATTTTAAAATGCATTTTGTCTACTCTTGCACTAGTCATGATGCCTTATGTTCTAACAGGTACTGAGTTAGTTTGCAGTGTGTCTCTTGGGCGCTCTTACAAGATCGTATACAAGTTCTTTATTAGTTTAAATATTACTTGCATTCTACAATGTAAACCTTTTCTTAAAATGTGTTTGATTTCTAAAGCCATTTGGAGGTCGAGGTCAGATGAGGTTGCCAAGAGTTGGTTCACAGAATTTTATTCGGAATGCCAGAAGTAATTTGATCGTCATACAAACTGTGCCACTGGAGGAGGATAAACCAGTGGCACCACCACCAAAGCTTGAGGTTCATACTTCTTCATCACAGGAAAAATCTGTGATTGTGAGACCCCAGGACAGATGGGCGCCAAGCAATGACATTAAACAGAATGCTAGCCCTGCTAAACCTAAAGGCAAGTTGTGTTTCATTTGCTAAGTAAATGTTGAGTTTCATTAGAAGGCTGGACCTTCCTTATATTGCATTTTATATTTCTATTTTGGTCATAGGCTCAGGAATTCTTTTAAAGTTCATTTTTATTCATGCAGCATTAGATGGCCTTTACATCTCTATAAATTCACCTCTTGCAGAGTGCATTTCTTCTTCATTATGCTGCTCAATTGCCTTCACAGATTTAGTTGAGTACTGTTCTCTTCCCCGATTCCTGCAGGATTTTTGGATGCAATTCAGTTTTATGTGGAAAATATATCAGTAATTGAGGCTTAATGCATTTTTACAGTGGTGCTAAACAATTTCACCTATAACTGAAATTCTTTTATAGGTCAGATACCTAGATTCAAGGTTTAATTGCATTTTCCAGTTTAACTCTGCAACTTTGTTTTAGCGTGTTGCTTAGTACGATCCTTCAACATAATATTGTAACAAAAGTCCAGTGGTCCATTTATAAGCAATGTTCTGAATGTACAAATTTCTTAAGTGTTTCATGTACTGTGTCTCCTCAAGTGTTCTCTTGCGTGGTAACTGAGCCTCTGTAATAGACATACTTCTGAGTGACCATCAGCTGATGCTAGGTGGAGGAAGTCGTCAGTTAAGAACAGTTAAACCAAAACAAGGAAAATTTTTTATCCTCGCTGATAACTTCAAAACCAGTTAATCTAATGCTGTTAAATTAGTGATTAAATGCTTTTAGCCCTTTACCGACCGCATTGTAGCAACCTATAGTACTGGCATGTGACCGCACAGTAGCAACCCGTAATAAGTAAGTAAGTAAGTATGTTCTTTAATGAACCACCTACAAACGCACTGTGGCTAACAGACAAGTTATACAAAGAGGCGCACGAAACAGAATAAAATAGAAACTAGGCAATGTTATATATGATATGGGATATGGAAAAAGTTAAGATAAATTGATTTTACTTAAGATATAACATTATGCAGGTCTTGTCCAGTGGCATCACTAGGGGGTGTGGGCCGCACCGGGTGACACCTTCGGAGAGGGTGACACCAAAATGACTATCAAAAATTTGTGTGTGCAGAGTTTCAGCAGAAATTTATTATTTTTAAATTAACAATAACAGATAACAACAAACATTTTTCGTTAGCCCAGCTTACATGTACTGTATCAGTATCAGTTTACCTAAAATTGAAGCTCTTTGCTAATTTACTTTTTTTGAACCTTCTAATGTGCACTGGTCAGTGCAGTCATTATTACCCAATTACAGTAACATTTCAAATCACATGGTTTCGTAACTTTTGTCTGCACTTGCTACAAGCATGCGCTGTTATTTTCATTGTTTTTGTTTGGTGTTTTTATAATCACTGATTTCATCCAATTTGAGGCCTGTATAAGCTGCAGGCACCCTTCATTGCCCACCACAGTTCAAACATTATATTTGCTAAATGATTTTTAACGATGTAACTGCTGATCTGATGGTAAATGATTAAAATAAAAAATGAAAGAAAAATATGCATTTGTAATTTTTATTCGGCTAGTTTATGTCACTACTATTACCATGACATTCTGTGATATACAGGAATTACGATTTACCAGTACTATTATTACCATTACATTCTGTGATATCCAGGAGTTACAATTTCCCTGTTACATTAGTACAGAAAACTTTACTAAGGATACTGTATGGTCTGGTAAGGGACTAAAGGAGGAGGTCCGTGGGGTGACACCATGACTTACCGTACTGAGTGACATGAGCCCTAGTGATGCCACTGGTCTTGTCATATCATAGCCTCATGTCATTTCATGGTCGATATAGTTTATGAATACTTAGTAACTTAGGATCCTATGTATAAATTTGAGTTAAATGACATCTTGGGATCCCCTGGAAAACACCCCAATATATTAAAAACAGCCAATCAAAATGGGCATAATTCATGCTATGCCTAGCTATAAGTGGACTTTAAACAGTTCACCATTTATTGCAGTCCAGCTAGTTATAGCCCAATCATAGCCAAATATTGTTGCTGCAAAAAAATAAATGTTTCTCGACAAAATTTGGCGACCCACTTGCCAGAACTTTTGGGTCGCGACCCACAGTTTGGGAAACTCTGAACTAGTGGATAAAATTTGCCGATTTGTGGACGAATTTGTGTCTGCCAATGAAAATATTAATCCGTATGATGAAGAGAACATGTCAGTTTAACCAAAATTTAATTACAGTAGTCCGATAGTGAACGTATTATGTGAACTATGAGTCAGACATTATACGGAATAAGATGACGATCACATTTGCATGTGTGTGCTTAGAAACTGGGTCAGACTTGGATAGAGCTGTACCGATAACTCTACCCCATTCGTAATCGGGCCGATTATTAGAGTCAAGGGCGTCTTTCCCCCGCCCTAAGTCATTGGAGCAACTCCCTTCCCCTTGTCTTCCCCCTTCCGTTTACTTCCCCCTCGTTAACGATGGCACACACACAGATCTTCCCCCACCCCATTTTTTTGATGGAGCATATGCTCCAAGGTTCCATGGTGTAGACACCCCTGATTAGAGCAATCCGCATAATTTGCGTTGGCAAAAGATAATCGGCGCCGATGCAAATTACTTTCTAATTAACGTTTTTTGCACAATAATCGTTACAAACAAGAAGAATGAGCACAATATCTATGTTTTGTTTCTTATCATTGATTTATATTTAGCATTGCACTACTTACTAGGCACCGTAGAAACCAAGGACCTATTATAGGCCCTACACAGGACTGGAACTCCTTAATAACCTTTATACAACGTCGTGTGCCTAGTTTTTGGGCGATAACAAAAGAATCTGACTCATACGCAGTATCGGTATTTCCATAATTGGCTATACGTGGTATCAGCATAATCGGCAAAAAGGGCTATTGGCACACCTCTAGACTCGGATACAAAAACACGTGCATCTCCAACATTTATTAAGATATTTAGAAAGTGTCTTTTTATTTTGTCTGACAACAATTTCTGCACATTTTTTATGCTTACATAACATATGTTGTCACTGAAAACTTGAAAGTCTAGTGTTACTGTTTCAACATAAATTACATTGTGCTTATGACTGTGGTCTATGTAAAAAAATTCTTTATTCATTGTTATCTTATGATGTGAAAAATATTTTGTATAATTTTTTTTGTTTTGTCTATAAATAATTTCTGTAGATCTTTGTGCTCACATAACATATGTTGTAACTGAAAGTTTTGTACTAGACTGTCATGTACATGAAAATATATAAGATTTTTTGGGTACAGTTTGGGGTACCTCAAGAAATATTTTCCAAAACCTGGATGGAGAGATGGAAAGAGGAGATAAAACGCTAAAGAATGGCATGTACCTTATTTCTGTATGTCAAAAAACTAACATGGGTAGATATTACAAGTTCTATTTTTTCATTTTTTGGCCGTCTTTGCCAAAAATGTGTGGTCATGAGGGGTAGGTTAAAAAATTTCTGTGGTTGTTAAAGTGTTAAAGTTATCAGTGAGGGTCCAAAATTTTCCTTGTTTTGGTTTTACTGTCCTTTAATATATTTAAGTTTCTTTCACATGAAGTTACCGAAAGGTTGAATACTGTGAATACTGAATAGTTTAAGCTCTTTGTGACAATGAACTCACCTGCATATTTCCATAGAAAACAATTTTGGTGAATCCATGTGGATTATATTTCAAGACTTGCGAGTAATGTACATGTACATCTGTACATTTCTTTGCCTCGGATGCCATAGCGTCATAGAAGCAACTGTTTTCAGACCATTCACTTTTAGCCACTCCTCTATTAAAAATATTCTAAAGTTGGTGTTTAATTTTTCAACAGTGCCTACGAAATTCGATCGCTATGACAGTTCGGGCTCTGAGACTGAGGAAGATCTTTCATCGCATGAGGGTTCTGATTCAGAAGATGACTCGATGAGCGTTTCTCATGAGAAGATTCATGAACCTCAACCTAATTCAGAACAGCTTCAGTCTGACTCGGCATTTACTGAAACAAATGCTGATTTGCCTGCATCAGATGCTTCATCGCTTGATTCGCTTACAAACTCATCCAAATTATTGCTCGATTCACCTACAAACTCTCCTACTTCAGAGCAAGTTCTAGAAAATCAGTCCAGCGAGAGATCCTCATCAAAATCAATTCCATCCACTGAAAACTCGCCGTCTAATCTTCGTTCTCTTTTACTGCAATCAAAGTCTGCGTCACCAGCTTCTTCAAAGTCTGTTTGTTCACAACCTGCAAAAGAAGTTATTCAAAGTGCTGTGTTGAGAACTGGCTCAAAGTCACCCGTAAACTTTAAGTCACAATCAGACTTGAGGTCATCTTCACGATCACCTGCTGACAGTAGGTTGTTTGAATCACGAACACACTCACGCTTATCAGCAGCTTCAGCTTCACCAACACCTTCAAGGTCTCGTTCAAAATCACCAATGCATATGGAAGCTGGCTCTGTAAAATCTCCTTCCTATCAGAGATCACCTGTCGGTTCAAGAATAAGGTCACCTAAGCATTTGAGGTCAAAATCACATTCAAAGTCTCCTGTACAAAGTGCTCCTGTAAAGTTGCTGTCACCTTTGAGATTGAGGTCAAAAACACGTTCCAGGTCACGCTCGAGTTTGAGTTTGTCAGTGCATTTGAAGTCAAAAAGTAAATCGAGGTCCCCTGTAAGTATGAGGTCATTGAGTTCAAGGTCTAAAACATCTTCAAGATCTCCAGTACACTTAAGGTTGAAATCACATTCAAGGTCTCCTCAGAAATTGAGTTCACATGTTCGAAAAAGGTCAGGAACTCGTTCAAGGTCACCTGTGAATTCTCAATCACGTTTATATTCAGGGTTAAGAGCTAGTTCGAGATCACCTGGAAATATAAGTTCACGTGTATGCCCGCGTCCAAGAACTCGTTCAAGATCGCCTGTGAGTAGGAGATCAGAAGTGCCCTTAAGATCAAGAACTCGTTCAAGGTCTCCTCCCAGTTTGCCTTCATCTAAGCTCTATAGATCTCCATCAAATCCAAGGTCTCGTCAGTTCAGTAAATCGCCTGTGTATAGACAGTCACCAGTACATTCAAAGTCACCAGTGTTTTCAAGATCACGTGAACATTTGAGATCCCCTACCCAAAGAAGATTGCCATTGGTTTCAAGGTCTCCAGGACAGTTGAAACAAAAGGCAGTTTCAAGGTTCCCTGTGCAGCCTAGGTCATCAGAACATGTAAATTCACCAGTGCATATGAGATCACTGAGAATTTCCAGATCACCGGAACACAGTTGGTTAGGTGTACATTCAATGTCACCCAAAATTTCAAGGTCACCTGGATGTTATAGGGCTCCTGCTCATTCTAGGTCACCAAGAAATTCAAGATCACCAAGAAATTCAAGGTCACCAAGGCGTTACAGGTCACCAGGATGTTCCAAGCCTGCAGAAATTACCAGGTCATCGAGGCGCTACAGGTCACTGGAACGTTCATTGTCACCCAGGCAAGTTAGATCACGAACACATTCAAGGTCACCAAGAATTCCTCGATCGCCAATTCACTTGAACAGTTCTAAGTTTTCTTTATTATATTCCCATTCTGGAGATAAATCAAGGTCAAGGGTGCCTGGGTCAAGGTCACCAGCATATTCTCGTTCTTCTTCACCAGGAAATGGAAGTTATCGATTAGCATCAAAAATGGTAAAATGCCAAAATGGTGGCTTCACAACCTCAGATCCAAAGCTGCAACCAGAAAAACGTGCATCAAGAGAGGAAGCACGTTTGGACAGGCATGGCAGCATGCGACTGGAGGCAGATAGCAAATCCACCACGTATCAGCATTCCAGTCATTATTCAGCAGGTACTGGCTATAAACCGGAAATGGAAACAAGGAGACCAGAAAGGGGATTGAATGCCATAACAGATGCTGACAACTGGATCGACAGTGAAAAACGCAGACAGGTCAAGAGGAATAGTCCAGACCTTAAGCAACATAGCTCAGATTATTTAAAAGATCAACATAACTGGCGGGACTCTGAAGTTGGCACTGATAATGAGAAGAGTGCAGCACTCAGGCAGCATAATTCAGGTTATGTGAAAGATCAACGTAGCTTACGGGACATGGAAATTGGCACTCGAACTGAGAAGAGTGCATATCTCAAGCAGCGTCGTTCTGAGTATGATCAGGTGTTGGAAATGCGAAAGCATAAGTTTGATAATGTGGGTCTTGTTCCTGCAGAAAAAAAGACCCTTTTGCTGCACTCTGGAAGATTGCAATCAAGAATTGACAATAGTATTGACAGAGGAAAGATGGATAACAAGGTTTTCCGAAGAGAAGGTGACAATTACAAAAAGTATGATGATCGAAATGAGTATCGAATACAAAATAGGAATGATCATAAACCAGATCATTTACAAAGCAGGCTCGATCAGAAATTGGATGTATTGCATAGCAAAGATCATGTTGAGCTTAGGAAGTCTGAAAGTAAGACAGATGTTTCTGAAAAGAGGTTAGGTAATCGAAGCAGGTCTGGTTCTCGTGGATTTTCATCCCAGAAATCTAACACTGCGTTTGCCAAGACTGCTGAGAAGAGTTTGGGAGCAGACGAATGTGATTCAGAAACCATGTCGAGTGAATCTGTGTTGTCAGACGCTGAGGCAAGACTATCACAGTGTAGACTTTCTCTTTCTGATGACAGCGATAGTGAGACTGAAGCTTCTGGTCCTAGAGAAAAACATTTTACTGAACGAAGTGACTTGCCGACAACAAATCCTGTTTTGAAACTCGCCTGTCATGATAAATTTAGGCGGCAAGGACGAGCTATGCGCTATACCGGAAGGCGTCAGAACATTGTCAGCAGGGAAGATAGTGGAGTGAGACAGAGTTACATTCCACCATTAATAGAAGGACTTCGATCTGGCAAATTGAGATCTCGCAGTCCAAGTCCTCATCGTCTTCAGATATCACCAAGTCGAAGCCCTGCCGCCAAAAGAGCCCGCAATGACAGTCCGCCTGTCAAGTCTGTGTTGAGTGTTGTAAAGTTGGCAAAAAGTACCAGCTCTACAGATGTGAGTCTTGCTCCAGAAACAAAACGATCTGATCAGTCTGGCGAGAAAGTTCCGCTAGTTAAGCTCCATACGGTCAAGCGGTCATCGGATGAAGACAAATCATGTAACACAGAAGTGGAAAGCAGTCCTGGTTTGTCGGACATTCGGAAAGATGCTCGGGCGATTGTGAAGAAGATGGACGACAAATGTGACGCTGGAGCTGCTCCTTCCGGTGACCAAAGGACAATTCAGATCACTTTTAACCAAAGTAGGTTGTGGCAAGATCTGTTACGGCAACATTTTACTATTTTTTAAAGTGAATTGAATGAACGATGATTTATAGTGAGTGATGATGGCAACAGTTACAATTATCATGATTACCTTGAAAATACTGATCACTGATATTGCACACTAGTCAACCAGATTAACCCACCTAATCAACCTAGCTTAAGCTGCACATTTTTAAGATCTGTTAGATAGCGATGTAGTAGCACATTTGAAGTATTCTTAAAAGGTGCTGTTTATATGACAAATTAAAATGCATTTGTACATGTACTTACATAGGTCCAGACATAGTTATAGTTATCACTTTCCTCTGCATTCTGTCATGGCAATGGTTGGAATATTGATAATTGGTGTGAATGCTGTCTTTTGTTGGCTACAGTGGTAGTCTGACGGGATGGTAATGACAGTAAATTGTTAAATGATCAGTTGAAGGTGTTGATGATGACGACGATGATGATGATGATGACGACGATGATGATTATGATGATGAAGCGACTGAATATGATGATGAAAATATAGCAGCAGAGATGATGCTGATGACAGCAGATGATGAGGATTATTATGTTAATCTTAAATACTGGGGAAAATGACTGTAAGGGTTTGAATTAATTTGGAAGCAGGCATAACTGTTATGACAATAAGAATAAGTTAGAAATGATAGTGAAGGTTTAGATGGATTGAACAGAAGACAGTACCTCAATTCGCAGTCCACTTATCTAGCTTCTCTTGAAGTCAAACTCCCACCAGACATTCACGACATGAGGTGGCTGTCTACTGCTCAAGGGCATCTGCAAAGAGGGAGAGGAGAGGTCACCTAAATGTGGACATGGGGAGTGGGATTATATACCTAATGCAGACTTCTGCATGCAACTTTGGTATTTTAGTACAGCCTCTGCCTAAAACACCAACTTCAGTGAGTCCTGTTAGACTGCAGACACTCTGTTCTGCCTTGGATCAAATTAGTGTCCCTTTGCTGGATGAAGCAGATCCACTAATCTGGCTTAATCTGCTAACGTTTGCTGAGGGGGATGGGAGGGTAATAAGAACTGCAGACAAGGGGAGGGAGGAGGGGTCCAAAGTAAGTGATTTTTGTAGAGGTCCTTTATGGATGACCCTTAATGATATAGCGAATGAACAGGTCCAACAAATCTGTTAGGCTAAAATTTGCTTACATTGCATTTCCTTGTTATGCTATATTACATTTTGTTTTTATTACTAGCCTGTGCTTTCTTCTTGCAGAGATGGAGTTTGATGAAAGTGTGAAGCTGCCATCCAGACGCTCGGTGCATCAGCGTCTTGGGAAGTTAGAAACTGGAGCACGAAAGGATAAGGTATATTGTCAAAACTTGATGGTATGGTGTCACTGAAAATCCTTTATACGGGTGATTGATTTCTGATGCCAAAAAATTTGTTAAGCCCTTTCAGCAGATTCACTTCATAAGCAGAGTATTACCATATATAATCGCCTATAAGTCGAGTTTTTTTGACATTTTTGAAAGTCCTGTGTTGGGGGGTCCTTATACGAAGTGCAAGCCAAGATCGCAAGATTTATCCATGGGAGGTCGTACAAAACATGCAATGGAGAACAATGACATACCCTTCGGACAACGACATACCCGTCGTATATTGCATGATGCAACAATGGGAGATCGCATGACACATCGAGGAATGAAATATATATTGCAGGTCTCATACTATCATGCCTCTTTTTATAGTGCACTTGCCTCGCGTTCCACACACATTGCGACCAATCCTTTATTCCATCATCATACAACCAATCTTTGAAATGAGCTTTTACAATAAGGCTGCTTATAAACCTCGTTTCTTTCGGCAGTCTTTCACAATTGCTTATAAACAGACATTGGCATCAGTTTCATCCCATCTGTTAGACAGCTAATAATCACAATAAAATGCGTTTGTTACGGCCAGCAGTCTTGACATGAACCGTGCTTTACATCGTTTACAGTCCAATTCCGAGGCAGGTCAAATATTGGTGTTTCGTCAATATTGCCGGACAGGAATTTATGGTCGTAGTGCAAAATGCCGTATAAAATCAAACAATCTAGTCTTGCATGGAAAGGACCTGCACCCAGTCTAAAGGAACAATAAATAAGAACTAATGTTGACGTTATTAGCTGGCATGATTTAAATTCAACACAATTTTATTGTTTCACTCTACCAGATATTTTGACAGTATTTTGCTGAAAATATTTTCTTTATAATATCATTTGTTTATAACATTATATTATTTCCTTCACGAAAGTGTCTTGCGATTTCTCATTGTTGTGTCATGCGATATCTGACAGGCACATCATTTACCGACTAGTATGTCGTTGACCTCCTTTGTATGTTCGTGCAATCTCTGATAAATCTTGTGATCTTGACTTGCCCCTCATATAAGGGGACCCCCAAATTTGAACTTTAAAAATTGTCCCAAAATACTCTACTTATAGGCAAGTATTTACGGTAAATTACAAACTAGTAATTTTAACACTTTAACGATGAGCATGTAGTGAAATGTGTGGAAAACAAATCCCTATCATCATTAAAGGGTCAAGTTTGCTTTTTTGGTTGGTTTTTACAAAGGGATAAAAATGTCCAGAGATATTTGTAAAAACTCACAAACTTGTTAATAAAAATCTGATATAAGATAGAAGCTGTTTGATTACTGAGTAGATAATTTCTGGAAAAATACTCTCTTGGGCAAAGCACGTGTTAGTCAATCACGTGTTGTCAGCAGAGGTTTAACCTGGTGCTTTTTGTTGGTGTTTGAAAGGGCTACACAATGTAGATTTCCCAGGTATTCTTTATCCCTATGTAAGGTAAAATATTTAGGGGTCGACTTATACATGACGTCGACTTATAGACAAGTATATAGAGGGTAGGTATTTTGTTCTCAATTGCTGTTTCATACTTGAAAGGCTTCTTTTTCAAATAATTTTTTTGAATTTAAGTTCTTGAAGTTGTATTCCTGAGTGCTATTGAAAATGGAAATGTTGTAGGCAAATTTTTTATATTTGACAAAACTGTTGGCTATTTTAGACCGTGGAATCAAATTCCCGTCAGATTGTGGCAGAAGAGAAGAAGTTTGTTGATCTGCGGGATCTAATCGGGGAAAAGTCACGCCAAATTGTGTCTAGAGTGGATGCACCAGATGCGGAGGAGCCAGAAGAGATGGAAGATGAGGCTGATGTTGCCGATGAGCTGTTTCAAAGACGAAAGAAATCACGTACTGGGCGTCGGAGGCGAAAGTTCAATGACAACCCAGGTGCTTGTAGTGGAACGTTAGAAGGTGTGAGAAATTTCTTTTCGATTTCTATTGCTTTCTGTGATATGTGTTTATGTAACCAATGATGGATGTGTTGTGCTTTGTTACTGTGAACCATTCTACCGAGACCCTACTGGTTCGTCTTCTGTGTGATTTATGTGGCGCCATGGATAGTGGTCAGGTCACTCTCTTGGTCCTCTTTGATGTTAGCTCTGCATTTGACTCAGTAGACCGCAACATCCTTCTCCCAAAATATGCACCAGTTTCAGCTTATAATGTGTGATGTCCTGCATTGGCTTCCTGCCTCGCAGCACATCTTCTATACGATTGCTTCTTTTGTCTGGCGGTCTCTATGGTGAAGCTTCCATCTTACCTATCTGATCTCTGCTGTCCGCTCTCTGGCCTAATGTCCTGTTGAGTTCTGCAACTCGGGTGAGCTGTTGGTCCCTTGGTCCTGTTCCTCAGTTAAATAACACTGTGCCTTCTCAGTGGCTGGGACGTCTACATGGAATGGGCTCCCACCTTCTCTGTGCTTATTTTCACCAGGCAGTTCACCTGCTTTCTACCACCTTCTTAAGTCTTTTCTGTTTAACCGTGGCTGGACTGGGAGCACCTCTGAGTATACTTCTTGAAGAGGCGTTATATAAATTATCAAAATGAATGAATGACTGAATGGAAGTCTTTAGATTAAATTAATGAAAATTTAAGGTAAGGTAATGGCTCTACATGGTTATTTTTATCACTTATTTAGGTGTAGATTTTGACTTTAAGCTGTTTCATACAAGGATGTTTAAATTAAACAGGAGACCTTTTAAAGAACTTTGTTTAAATCAAAAACTGATAGCTGTTTTAGTTGATTGTATTTTTAAACAATGTGCAAGTTGTTAACGTCAAAACATGTTGCAATAAGGGAAATGAAGCACCATTTGGATTTTTTTCCAAGGTGGCAAGGACAGAAATCTTCTGACTAGGAACTCTCTTTTTTATCAATGGTTGAAAGCTGTTTTGTGTAGGCTGGTCAGTGGTCGCTTTCGAGTAGATATATTGAACAGGTGCAAAGCAGATGTTCTGAATCAGTGAATAACTGTCAAAAGGTGATATTCAAAGTTTTTTCTGAAGGCTTCAGAGCTGATGTACATGATTGAACTGGTTTTTGTTCTAGGTCGACATTCTGGTAGATCAAACTACAGCTAACATCATGTCAAAGAAACTGGTTTCTGCTGGTATCTTGCCGATACAGACCATCACATTAGCAGCCAAGACAGTTTGGAATTACTTTGCAGACTGATAGAAATGCTGACTTCGAAACATTGACTGTTTATATACTGTTATAAGTATGTTAGCCATTTCTGGTATGAAATGTGCTCACTTGATGAAATGCAGGTGAATTCTTAGCTGGATGTTATTCATGAAAGTTTATGGTACTGTTATAGACGATGTGGCACACAAAAGGAATTGGCGATTGAGACAGTGAGGCTCATAAATTTACCACTGATGGACAAAACTGCTTCAGTGTCGTGAACAGTTATTTGTTGAGCCTAGCAATTTTTGGTTTCTTGTTCTCCTCTGCCTGTTGAATTACAATTATGCTTCCTGCGAGACATGGTCTTGTTAGTCCTGTATGAGTTGTAACAGCTTTGGTTATTTTCCTTGTCACGTTTACTCCTTAGCAAAAGATGGTGGCTACTCTGTTTTCTTTGCCATTGAACTGTTCCTGGCATTGCGTATTCGTGTAGCTACTTGGATGCATGTTGGAAGCGAGTTTTGAGTGTTATAGTACAAGAACTGTGAAATCTGGCAGGCATGAGTGCACTGCAACAGTGTGAAACATTATTATTGTGTATGTATGACATAAGAATTCGTGGAACCAGAATCTTTCTCTCCAGTAAATATAGAATGCCTCAAATAGTTATCTGCCTTTAGATGCTTCTGCTACAAGTGTCAGATTATGAAGTCCACCGTCAACTGGCTCAGGCACAGACCTCGGACTGTGAGAAAGGCTTCTAAAAATGACGAACTGTTTAATTCTACTTAAGGCAGCAAGTTGTATAGTTGACGTGTAATATAATGCCTTGTCGTATTTAAACAGATACGTTTTCAGACCCTGACATGTTTGGCCATTAATAAAGCACTTATAGTGGAATGGTGACAAGATTACTCAGTAATACAGAGTAATAATAATAATAATAATAATTAAGTTAATTACTGTTACGATTCTGCTGGTGATTATGTAATGTGACATTTGCAATAATAATAGTTACGATGCTGAGAATAAGAGCACCACTGAGGAGTCTCCGTGAATTGGTCTTGTGCATTTGTAATGTAATATTTAACTTATTTAGCATCTTTCAAGACTTAATTAATTAACTCAGATTCAGCCAGAGCCCGTCTTCGTTTTGAGGGAGATTGTAGCGGTAAGTTACTGTTGCAATTGTTCAGTACAGAACAATGTAAGTTCTGAAGTAAATGAAAGATCAATACAAACTTAAATGAACATTGGTACTTAGCCTTTTGAGAGTTAAACAGATTTGGATAAAATTGTGCAAATTAACATAAATCTAAGTTATTGGTGGAAGAGTTTTGAATGTTGCCAAATTTTGAACTGGCTGTGAACTTTTGATTCTGTCAAATTCAAGTCTCAAAGAAATTCTATGCGTGGAAATGGTCCTTTTGTTGTGACCTATTGCACTATGGCTGACATTTTGTCCAAATTGCAAGGTAGTGTAGAGAAGCAAATCTTCCAGATACAGTTGTTAAAATTCGTCATGCTGTGTGAAAATCATCTTCTTTTCTTTTCCACAAACTGTTGTAGTTGCGAAACCACTGTTTTCTGGAAAACCTAAGTGTTTTGTGAGTTGGATGATTCCTCATAGAGCATTATAATATTCTAAATAAAGCAGAATTTCTCCAATTTCGATCTTGATTTTTAGCTATTTATTGTGGCTTATATTCTGAACAGCATAAAAAAATGACATATTTGTTGAAATTAAATTTTTGGCGAAATAAGTTAAAACTCAATGGCTCTCTGTATACCAAACACTGCTTTGTTTGATTAATTCATGCAGCTGATGTAAAGCCAAACGATTTAAATACAGTTGAGGTTGCTTATTTCAGCTAAATTTCACAGTTGGAATGTGCGTTATTTTATCAGAAATGTGGATGTCTCTTCAACAACTTGAACTGACGTTTTGCGAACCAGTATCTGTTTGATAATGATTCAGATATGCGTTCAAAAATAATGTGCTTAGTAGCCATTTTTGTGATTTTCAGCTGCTTTACACTTTGCACCAAAACTTCTAAGCCTGTTTTTTGTTACTTTTTCCCAATTCCATAAGAATTCTGATAATTTGACCATGTCTACCTAGGCACCCTAATTATACTTAGAACAACATTAAACTGGTTTGATAATTCAAAACAAATGCCTAGCACACTTGTGAGGTGATGTCTTAAAATTTACCATTACTTTACCAATGTACAACCTAAGACCTAGAAGTGTTAAACAAAATATAGCCTATTGAAATGACTCTAAGCAAGTTGTTAAAACAGGTGCTGTATAATTTTGCCACTTCACATGTAGTGTGTTTTTCAAGCCAGTCCTAGTGGGGAATTAAATTTTATTCAAGTTTCTTTATCCTGTCATAGAATGTAGGATCAAATAGATAATAACAATGTCAGAAATAATAATCTTAGAAGTATCATGACACTTCTGTAACGTCTTTAAATACTTCACAAAAGCATTGAATAATGTTACTCTTGTTTTTATTATTATTGTTATTCAGGGCACATGAATGTAATTTCTAATCTCTGGATCTGTTTTGCGTAGCCAACAATGTTTTACCAGTTAGAATTAATGTAATAATAGGTTTAATGCATTAAAGTATTAGCTGTGTTTAAAGGAAATGAATGGCGCTAAAATATGATCCTGTTGGCTTCTATTCTCTTTCTGGACGTTTGGGATTAAACAGTAAGGCAGGATTTAAACACTTTTTACAGCAGACACTGGTAAATCTGTTTCATCCAAATATTCAACTGCATCATTAATTTTTACTTACTGAGAAAAAATGTACATCATGAACAATGAACATTAAAGTGTGCTACGCAGCTTCTCGCCAGATTCAAACCCAGCAAGGGCTTAATCTTTCAAATGTTCTTTGGCTGGGAAGAGTGTGTCCAAATTAATAGAAAATAGATCAAACTTATGTTGAATGATAATGCATAGTGGTGCAAAAAGACTTGTGACTGGTAAATAGCATTTACAAGTTGAATACGTAGTATTGGTTGTGACTTCTTTGTCATTAGTAATCAAAGCAAATCGAAAGCAAAAATAACTTAGCTGGCTAATAGGAGTACTGAGAGACATATTGTAATTTACTGCAGTTCAATTTGCTTTTGCTAATTTGTTGTCATGTTTTTGCTTTATTATGAAGA
This sequence comes from Allolobophora icterica, assembly GCA_963556255.1. Classification (NCBI taxonomy): domain Eukaryota; kingdom Metazoa; phylum Annelida; class Clitellata; order Crassiclitellata; family Lumbricidae; genus Allolobophora; species Allolobophora icterica. The sequence goes on from OY744605.1 coordinate 49,652,210, forward strand.
TAGGTATGTAAATTCTCCCTGAAAGTCACGTTCATTGCGCGTGTAGCTGGCCACCAGTATTACACTGTGGGACCAGCTGTAGACCAAATTAGTGTATCTGGTTGGGTTTTCCTTGGAAAGTTAGTTTGTGCCTCTGGTTGTTGTTGGAAGAGAGATCTGAGCATGATCGGAGCAACACATAATTGTTGCACAAAATGGTTTGCCAGATGACACTCACTTGAGGAAATAGGTTGCAATATAAACAAAAATATTAACCATTAAACATTTCCTTTGCCTGATTCATCAGTTGCTAAAGAAGTTCTGATGTCATGGCGAGCTTAGTGTTGTAAGATTGTAGGCATAACCGATAAGTTTCCTTAAAATATGAATTTCTCATTAAGTGCAGAAATCAGATTTTGTTTGGTTAGTTTTTGCTTCTGTAATGTAATGTGATAAAAGAAATGTATATAGAGCCTCTTCAGATGTCGTCTACGCAGCAGCCCTGCAAAATGCACTTGTGTGAGTTTGAGTTCTGTCGAAAATATCTGTTTCGTTTTGTTTGTTTTTGCAGTCTGTCCACTTTTGCTTTCCAGTACTTTAGTTTTCAGTTCTTAGTACTATTTCAATAGTGACAGTAAAGCTTGCAGTGTTTAACAAATATTATGTTCTAACAGCAGGATACTAACTGCAACTCTTCATTTAAGGATTGTATAGGTGAAAGTGTGTAATGTGGTCTGGATTAAAGTTTAAGGTGGGATTAAAGTGTTTTAACTGAATTACAGGATTGTTTTTAGATTAAAGAGTGTAATATTGTATGGATTAGAGTTTAATGTGGGATTAAAGTGTTTTAACTGGATTACAGAGTTTAAAATGTATGCGTATTGGGTACGCTGTTTTAACATAAATTAGAGTTAAAACCGAGGTTACATTGGCTTGATTAAATCAGATGTCTTTACAAAGACATGTTCTTTAATCAAGGAAGATTTAATCCATGTTCTTATATGTACAGCTTTTTTTTGTTTTAAATTGTTTTCTTGTTAAATTATTAAAACTTGGTGGTTTCAGGTGTTAGCCGGTTGTCCGTAGTAAGCCATTTAATCCTGAACAAACTTGTGCCTCTATCAGTATGGGTTGTTTTGCCTCAATATGTCCACAAGTAATGCCTGACATCATATAACCTTTTCTCATTTCATTGATTTGATGGAGTTTACAAGACATTAGGTTTATAGATTATCATCGCATTTGCTGTGGTGTCCTTCTGTAAGCACATGAGACATCCTGCTTAGTCTTTTACGAGTCTCGCGTATTTGGTCATACTTTTTTAGAACTAGTTCACATTTTCACCGTTGTTACTGTTTTGTGTTACTATTGTCATTTATTATGCGCATATTGTAATGTAATATAATTGCTCATTTATTGTGTAATGTTATAAGAACTTAGCTGTTTTTCAGCTGTAGTGTTGTTTTGGTGCTGGTAAGGCTTCTACAGGTCCGCTGCAGTTGCAATTCTGGCTGGTGTTGACCTTATTGCCCAGTATGCTATAACTCATGTATAGCATGTGGGACTGTCTATGACGACGCAATACACCTTTATTTATTTCTGTAATATTACACAAAAACAAAGGGAACAGCCGAGTTGTTTCACTTCTGCTGTTTTACCAAACTTACAGGGCAATAAAAGTGAGAAAGGTTGCATCTGTTGCACTTCTAACTGCGTTTATTATCTTGCTTCAGTGTTGTTAACTTTTGAAAATTTTGAAGATTTTGCTGTCCAGGCCAGTGTGCAAGTTAAGAAGTATAGTTCCAGGTGATCCTTCTGAATTAAGCTTTTGAGCGGCTGATGAAGTGCACTGTTAAAAATTACAATACTTTGCACATCAGAAGTTAACAGGCTTGCAACATGTATTGACCTTTGTTAGTGTCCAGGATTACGAACTTGTCCAATTTTGTTGTTAATTATGGCTGTGTATTTTCAGGACTTTCATAGATATTGGCAGCAGTTATTTACAGCCTCATTTAATGCCATAGAAGTAATGTAAATAGGCAGCAATTGTTGTGAATGTTAGTCATTATGTCACACACTTCATTGAGATTGTTTAAGTATGTATAGGTTTATGGCAGCCTGATCGACGGTTTGGGCATATGTACAGCTTCATGTGGGAGAAACTTCACGGTCACTTGTGAAAAGGCACACCAGGTTTATGATCTCGACACTCCTGCATAACTGTTCAACAGGCTGCAATCCGTCTTATCTTAAGGAGCTTTGCAGGGTCTCTTCCAACTCTTGTCGCAGATTTTCGCTCTGCTATGCCACGTGGCTTGGTTGTTCCACCGGCCCAAACTTCCATGATCCAGCATAGAAGTGTTGCTCTTGTCGACTCTTCCTTCTGAAGTAATTGGCCTAGCAACTGACATAGTAACTGCCTAGCAACTGACATAACTCCTTATTAGCCTCTCTTTTTCGGAATCAGTTGTGTTCGATTGTGGATTCATGTTGTTAGGTCAGGAGCGCCTATGACAAGTTTTGCTTGAAGTGGCACTATATAAATTTGTGATTACACTGTTTAACCCTTTAACGACGAGAAGGGTTAGTTTTTCATGCATTTTAGTACACGCTCGTCGTTAAAGTGTTAAACCGAAGGCAATTAATTTGTTCATCACAAAAATCATATTGTCATCACATTTCACATTTACACAAGTACATACCATGTCTGCTAACATGCAGGGTTGATTTATGTAATTTGTTATATTTATACACATGTAAGTATGTATGCATCTTCTTGCATATACAAAGCAAATTTAAATACATTTATATGTAACTATTGATACCGATGTACTATGTTACAGCCTGTGGCTCAGATGGGACTAAAATGTTGTACAAGTGACTAGGAGTACAGCATTTCTCCTAGAACAATCACGTTTAAGATTGGTTTGGCTGCATTTCTAATGTCCCCAAATTGAGTTAATATAACATCCGTTTATAAGAACATTAGCCTCTTTCCACAAAGGCAATATTGTGGAGTGTACTTTGGAAAAGCCAGTGAGAGCTTTGTTCCTCTGGTGATTGCAAGTCGTTCATTCTGTTCAACTGGATAGAATTAACCAAACCTACTTGAGGTCCTTAGAGTGTTACAACTGCATAGTTAAAATGATTGCTACTGACCAAGTTTTGTGTATTTTGTGCACTCGGGTGTATTGGGAAATCTTTTCCGACTAGACCTGTGCCAGTCAAATTAAGTCTAGCATTGTCCAGGTTAACTGTGACCAGTTGTGATTTAATGTTTCATTAGAATGTCCAAACAACTTTAGATGGCCCACACAGTAAGTGCAACACTCCAAACAGAAGTGCTTAAGGAGTGCTCTAAGGCTCTATACACCTTTCAACTTTGTCATTTAGAGGCAGTCCCATGCTGCAAGCCCTTTCGTATCTGTGATAGTAGTTTAATTCAGGCAGCATATTTTTGGACTTCTCTGTAAGTAATGATTTTGTAAATATTTTTTTGCAGACCACATATATCAATTTTTTGCAGATGAAGTTTTATAATAAATTTCTTTTCAGGTATTACTTGTGTTCTGTTTTATTTCAGTCATTATTCCAAAATTTGCCGTGTCTTTCTTAGCAACATATTAACTACATGTATATATATAGTCAACAGTAGTAACACCGCTACAAAAGATTTTGATAAATGGTTACTAGGAGAGCAGATGAAGGCATTGACAGTGGCGGTAAAGACTGGAGGAGACAGATCTTCAGATAGCTTTCAGGCGTTGGAGATGGTAGTAGCACGAGCGGGCGAGATTAGAGATATGGCAAGAAAAGGAAGGGAACTACCAAGTTAGCGACATATACTGGGTAGGCACTCGATATACAAGTACATGTTTCAAGTACCTCTCAAAGAGCACTGCACTTGCTAGGGCAAGCATTGCTGAAGTTCATTAACAAGAACAATCTCGTATGCAAGTAAATAATGTTGAGATAACTGGAAAAGTCGCCACTAGGAGGCTCCCACACAAGCATTCGAAAATCTGTTTACAGATCCAGCTAATTTACACATTCAAGTAATTGATTTTTGAATTGATGATGCTTGATGAAACATTTACAACCTGACCTCAATCTCATCCTATATCAGCTGATCAGGAATAGTTAGCAAAAATCATAGACTGAAACTCAAAGGCAATAGAAATATCCTTTATTTTTAGCAAATTCAACCTAACGGCAGCAAGAAATCCCTTGTCACAACAGAGACAACACCCATAATGCAAATGGCTACACGTTCATTTTCTTAATGGTTGCCTGCTAAGAAAAGCTTTCACCATCATTAAATTAAATGGCAGAATTGTCAACAGAAAAGAAACAAAAAAACGAACCATAGAAATGATAATAGCTTAACAGAATTCAATAAAATATCGCTAAAACTGACGCCCACTGAGGCCTTTAGTCCCTTTGTTGCTTTTTAAGTATGTCAATTCATATAACCAGATTTCCTTTGAACGTTTAACCAGAATTCCTTTTGGCTTGAGTGACAGAGTTCAAATATGTTGAGAAATCCCACAGGTCTACACATTTAATGTGACAAATTATATATTTATTAAAAGCTATCTAGTCAGTTAAGTAACTGCACACATTTATTACAAATTTCGCTTATTTCATCTTTCTGTCATCCGTTAGAAAGGAAAGCGTGGTGAGAACAGTATGGAAACGTGTCAAGACAGACTGCAGCTCAATCCGACTAAAAGACAAACATCAGAAGCATTGTAAAAAAATCCTCTTAGGGGTCATCCATAAAGGACGTCCGCAATGAGGGAGGGAGGGAAGGGTCATCGAAATGCGGACAAGGGAGGGTTATGACCAGTGCGGACGTCCGTATGTAAAATTTTAAATTTGATAGTTTTTTAAACACCACCTTGTTTCAGCCTTACCCGAATGACGAAAATGTCAGTGAGGTGATTGCCTAAAACTTCATGCATGGTACAACCTTTACTGAGACTGTAAAAGCGGCTTTTATTACTGCACATCCTGCGATATGAAACCTGAACTGTCACTTAAACGTGCACAGGAACTGTGGAATAATTGTAAAAATAATGACGAAGACATTAAAAATTGGCTTAGGCATGCGGACGTCCGCAAAGGGGGAGGGACGGAGTTACCCTCAATGCGGACAAATGCGGACAAGGGGGGAGGGAGGGGTTAAAAGTGTGTCATATTTTGCAGACGTCCTTTATGGACGACCCCTTAGTCATTAGATGCACTCATCGTTTATAGCCAACCTTAACAAGGAACAACCAAGTCATATGTAGTTTGAATCTTCTCTCAGGACTGACCCATCAGATTTTTTTATCCCAAACATAAATGATTCATGTGGATGGGGTATTCATGTGGAATGGGATGTGGCACATCAAGTGCTAAAGTGTTACGCACTTGTAAAAGATGTATTCTTTAAAATAAGAACATCATCAATGCTTACTAATAAATGAAGTTCCATTTGGTAAAACTAAGTATTTGCTTCAATGTAAATAATTCTCAAACATTTACTAATGTATGAAACATTTCCAAAAAACAAGACAATTTAAGTAAGACCCCTACCGTTTCATTAAGTGGCCACCAGCGGCCATCCCGGGCTCAACCAACTACCTAATATCCCGAGTAGAATGGCCTGTTTTGATGGTACTGGCCAGTGTGGCCACTACTCGCATAGCCATCATAATGTCCTCCGCTGCCAAGCCCTCGATCTGACGACTGTTGGCCAAACTTTCCCCCTCCTACAACACATGAAACTATGAATGATCTTAGCAAGTAATATGCGCATGACAAACCCAACACAACGTGCATCACAATTGGACTTCAATTCGTATCAGAGTCTGATCGAGCTCTTGCTTTGTAAAAAACTTGGCAAACTAAGCAGACAATACAAGTCACGATGGAGCTAAAGCAGGATTCACTACCAAAAGATAAGAAAATTTGAGAGGCTGCTATTTAAATCTTTCTTCACATCACTCCATGTACCTAGAAGTCGTCATACTTCATCGGTTCACCTAGGTGTGTTTGCCATCTTTACAAAACTCTTCTTTACGTTTCATAATACAGAAATCTTGTGAATCTTGTCTCTAACAACCAACCTCACAGGCTCAGCACGGTCAACAGGCTAAAGGCAAATCTAATCCCTTTAATTTTCCTCAGCCATGTACATTATATATTACAATGCACCTTAATGGCCTTAATTAGAAGACTTGAACAGAGATATCCCATAACTGTTTTGGATAATGCTATACCTCGGTTATAGTCTCCGTGACTGTACATGTTCTGAGCACCAGTTGGTCTCTGCTGCCCGAACTGTTGCTGATGCTGTACTTGTTGCCTAGAATGCAACAAACAAACACGAATGTATCAAAAAGCTGATCTGGGAACAAACAAAACCTTACAACACAACAAAGACTACGACTTCACCTGAAATGACCATCGACCAATGCCCTGTGCATTATAATGGTGCTATACACGACAATAGAATAGACTGCATACGGTCAAACTATAAACAAGTATTACTCATCGTTACTTGAACAATTATTTTCTTACCCAAAAGTTAATGCGCATCTAGCATTGAATGATTCTTTAATCTCTCAAATATTTAACTCCTTGGTCGCCCCTTTCTCAAGCAATTGTATTCAAAATGAGTTGTATAGCGTCACTTTGGGAAAAATCCTCAGTGGTGCCAACGACCCGACACACCACAATACTTTTATTACAGTGGCAATTTCAGTTTTAGATTCCCTATTGTTCTGACTGTTACCGATAATATTACAAATATTGAAATTTCAATTCTTTATTTATGTTATTGTTTGCTTACTACTGATTATTATACCAGTTACCAAGTATACTTAGTATCAGTTTTTACCAAGTATGCTCAGTGCAACATTGGTGCAAGTTTAACTGCACCAATCAACTCATCACTAGAACAGTAAGATCTGATATCATCTTCCTAATTCACCTTAATCCATTTTTCTAACATACAAAGCACTTGTTCATTAGTAAACCCTTTTGCAGGTTTCTTCGTGACAAGTGCCGCTCATCAATACAGCAGCCCAAACGTTAGAGAAAACACAACAGGAGTCACCTTCTGGACTTGATTCGTTCTGTAGTGTAATCAACTGATACCCGATGGCCGAGCAGCCAACAAGGCGGCCTTTCACCTCTGTGACCTAGGTTCGAATCCTGAACTCGCCACGTGAAATCGACATACATCACATTGTAGAACTGCACGTAACCTTGAAGGCCAACAGCTTCAATACGACAGCCTCCTTAATCCAGTAAACCAACACACGTGTGTATTTCTATCACTTGGTTGCTGTATTTCCCTTGTCATCTGTGCAATTCACCTCACCTTTGATGACTAGAACAACTGAAGAAGGCAGGTAATAACAGAATCATATCCTTACCAAAACGTGTTTTTCAATTTGATTATATGTGACTGCTCCAAATGCTCCACATAATTAATACATTTTGTAACAAAAAAACAAAGACAAAATTTTTAAATTGTCTCCTACAAAGAAAATAAACTTACGCCAGCATCTGGCTAAGGTTGACCAGAAGCCCTACAGAACTGGCCAGGTCCCTCTGGTTGCCCGGGTAGTTCCTATATTGGCCCTTGTAGTTAAACCGACTGTAGCCACTGCCGTAGGGTGTTCCGTGCTGTCCACCATACACATTCTGAGCCATTGGTGCACTACCAAGCAGTCCTCCCATGTTGCCCTGCAAAGCACCAGGAGTGCCAAGCAGACCACGACCCATTCCGGGTCGGTGTATGGTTCGCTTGTTTCTACACGATCAGAAAAACTCTGTTTAACCTATCTGCATCATCAAAAGTTCATAACTAATTAATTACAATTTAAATGAGTTTTAAGCAACTCAGCACATATTACTTATTTATTCAAACAGATTTAACTCCAGCACAGTCAAACCAAATAATGCTATAAGCCCTTTATTATGATTTATTTAGCTTTTAACATGCTACTGCTATATCTACTGTCAAATGCTACTAGTGAGACATAGAGACACTACATCACCAGAAATTAATCACTTAGAAGTAATTACAATATGGTATACCATATTTTTCAGACTATAAGTCGCAGTTATTTACATGAGAGTTGCAAGTAGCATCTTTTTAGGCGCTGAACTGATTAATGTATTTAATGTCTAACTGCAGCACTATCAGCACTTTCAGCTGTGTCAGGATAGAACCAAACTGTGCTTATCACAGTAAAATCATAACAATCAGCAAAGGTTTTTATCTTTAATTTCAAAATAACTAAACTACCATACAAACACAACAAACACCAAATGATGAAAACATTAATTTCAAAAGTGCAGAAAATGCAATTTTAACAAGGTTATTTTAGCAAGTATTAATTTTTGTTAAAATGGCCATATTTGTATGGCCTCCGACAGCACATGCGCTTATATGCATTTCACTATCTCTGTATGTGCCTGCTGCATCTGCCTGCCAATGCCCATGTATTGTGTCACTGTGCCTTATACAAAAGAGTGACATATAGTCCAAAAAATATGGTCATTAGCATTTGATACCCTAATTAATTATAGCAGTCAAAGAGATTTAATTCAAGCAGACATCATCCAAAGTTGCTTCACAAAGATAACCCGAATATTGCTAAAAACCATACAACACTGTTTCAAATCCTACAACTAAGGGACTTTGTTGGAAATCAGTTATCAGAATAATGTGCTCTGATTACCTTAACTAGATCAGTGCTTCAAGCCTTAGCACAACTGTGTGGGACAGTTAGTCCAAAAAACCGTCAACCGTTTTCTCAGTCAGCACCTTTTGATGTTTACGGATGTTTGCCACCTTGCTAGACATTTTCAGCCTTACCGAGAAACTTTACATATAGAACTACTGTGAGCATGGTTACCATATGTTACATTACACTGCCTTAAGCTGAAGAATTGCTCTGAAGCAATGCTACATAGAGATCATGTTATGCCCACCTTATGCTATACTCTACCTCACATAAAATATCTGCAGTATATTTAAATTCACTGGTTACTTTTAAATAACTTACATGGCAAAAATGACGCAAGATAATATAAGATTATACAAGTGACATTAGATGATAAAATATGATGAAAGATGACACAAAATGTCAACAGATGGTGGGGCCACTGACCGTTTCTCTTGATACCATGACCGCTGGACCTTCACAGTTTTGGAACCAGATGCAGATGTTGCTGCTTTGTGTAAAGCTGCAGAGGTGGTCGACTTGTCTGTGGATTTGGCAAAGAAGATACCAAGTCGCTCCATCACCTGCTGGCTCTTCTTTGAATCGAGTGCTGGCAAATCTTTGAGATTGCACAGCTCATCGTAGGACGGCAGCGGAAGACCAAGCTCCTGTCGCAGCTCATTGTCCCGCTTCATCAGTTTCAGACAGGTCTGCAATTTCTGAAAGCACCAGAAGAACAGCTTAATGCAGGTTTGTATCATGATCAATGTCGTGGCAAATTCCTACACCAACGTTCAGATCTTAACCAAGAAGAAAATTTAACTTCAGACATAGGAAAAGAAACAGGGTTATTTTATACCCAACCAAGAATGCAGCATTAATTTCACATACTGGTAATTCCAAATTGATTCCAAGAACGCACCAACAAGACTGCTCAAATCACCCAAGTTTAATCATCAGATAAGTGGCAGCACTTGAGAAAGCAATCTCAATGACCATGTTCAACTTGCAATGAATACATGTGTGACATCGGTCACCGAGTATTATAAATTTGTTGAAACGAACCTTTCGCCAGGAGTCTATTGCCTTCACCTCTTCACCATTTTTCTTCTTCTCTATCATAGAAGATGACTTGGATCCCTGCTTTAAGACTAGCTTCCGTTCCACTAGCGACAGAAGACCTAAACAGTAGACAACAGTCATTAATAATTCTCAACACTCTTGGTTATTTACCAATCTCAAATAACCTACATGTGACAATCAGCATCTTCCAGAGTTTCTTACAAGAAACCAGATCAATCCTCAGATATACACTTACACAGAAATCAAACATACATAAACATACAAATCAAAGTTCAAGAATATTTTCATAATTTCTAAAGGTGCCATATAAATATTTAGATGCATACACGAAAATTCAGTTACTGCCATATGTACACATATATTGTGTACCTCATCAATTTATATCGGTAGGTACATGAGAAAGACAATAAATGGCCCAACTGCAAGAAATGCTGACATAATTGTCAAAAAGCAAGGCCAAAACAATTTTCATTATTACTAAGCCTGGTACCACATTTTAATATTCAGTTAATTTTTATGGCACTTTTCAGTTTTTAATATTCTTGGTCAGCATTATCACTTAAATGCCTCAAACAGCTATCCTAAGGAAAATGTAAATACAACTTAAAACACTACAAAAAAACAGGGGGCTAATGGTCATGCTCCTAGTTTCAAAGTTAACTTAAAACAAGACAGTTGCATCAACAAGAACCTAATGCAGGGGTGGGCAAACTACGGCCCGCGGGCCAGATCCGGCCCGCCAACACTTTTAATCCGGCCCCCACAATCCTTTATAAAATTTTAAAAATTCACACCCGAGAAGTTTTCTTCGTTTTAGTCACGTGGCGCTGCTCTCTTACTTACTATTCCAATCTCGTCGTTTATAATAACTCTATTAACTCTGCCGATCTGCCCCACTTAACCCGCAGAGATTTTTTGCACATGATCTGTACCCAGAAGCGAATTCCTTACAAGAAAAGGTAATGTTGCGTTCAAAGCAGATGAAAGAATAAAACTACGGACCCGTTCCTACCCTCCAGTTGCAAATTGTCACAGCTGAGTCTGCAGAAAAATACAGGATCCAGTTGTCAAATTTGAAAAAAGAGTTCTCCAGACGATTTGCGGATTTTAAATCAGTTGAGGCTGAATTTGCTTTGCTTAGTATACCGTTCACATTTTGACATTGACAATTAGCTCCTACGGAACTTTAGCTGGAGTTAACCGACCCGCAAAGTGACATTGTTCTCAAAGAGCAGCTCAAAGGATCAGACCTGATAACATACTTTTCTTCACTCAGAAATGAAAAAATTCTCAAATCTAAAAAAAATTGCTTAAAAAACACGTGTGTTATTCGCATCCAGTTACATCAACTATAGAGATAAACAAATTAAAGTACAGATCTCAGTTAAGTGATCTAAACTTGGACTAAAACTCCGCATTGCAGACAGTACAATCATTCCGAATTATGGGAAAGTTGTTCATGCTAACAGTTTCATACATCTCACTATAGCAATAGCCAAAGTAGGCTATATTTAATATATTATAAATAAGTAAACTTCTTTTCATGTTAGTCGCTACTAAAATTTGTTACCCGGCCCTCCGAATATTTTTGGCGTTGAATGTGGCCCAACGTGCCAAAAGTTTGCCCACCCCTGACCTAATGCATCCCAATAAACTGACCTTCAGGCTTGGACTTTGGCTCAAAGTACTTCATCACTTTAAGTGGATGGCCATCGAGTTCTGGTTTGTCCTTCACACAGGATTCTGCCGCTAGGTTGGCCGATTCAGGACTAAGAAAGACCGCATAGGCATACCTGTTCCAAAGACATGGTCAAGGACTATCAGCCTCAGATTGAGATCAACATTGGTCAGATTACAGCAAGTAACGTATCTGCCACAAAGCTAACAATTTATTAAATTCCATTTATGCAGATATTTATTCACTTCTGGATGATGTTTTCCTGAAAATAATGCTTGTGTCAAAGATCAACTATTAACATTTCTTATTAGATACTACATTACATCATATTACATTTTTTGACTCAGGTAGTCAGACTACATCATAATTACCCTTTGTTTTTCATCTAATCTACACTAACGATTTCTATAGCTATGTTATCATAATACACAAAGAGTCCACCAATAATCGCTTCAAGTGAATCGTAGTGAAATCGTAATCCACAGGAGATGCCCAGTTGAAATCCAGTACGTCAGCTCTGAAGGGTAAAACTCTTTTTGGTCAAACTTAGTCAACTTCATACTAACCCTTTGTTTCTCAGAGGCCCCTTTCCATCCTGCTTCTCACGTGGCAATACAACATCTTCAGAGGTAGGAAACAAATCCTTCAGTTTGTCGACTGTGACTGTGTTTCCTATGTTCTTGATCAAGAGAGTGCAGTCGGGCAGCACAGCTATCAGCAAAAAACAAAAATAAAATGAATACAACCTATTTGCCACATGTAACTCCATCCAAAACACATCAACAATTCACACGCGATTTCATACTATTAATAACTAGAGCATATAAAGCAATACAGCTGCATACAATTCCAACCTACTTTTCTTTAACTAATTTGACACAATACCCATCATCTCAAAATTTCTCAATAAATCTTTGACTTTCTTGGTCTAAATGGAAAAAGCACAGTCACAGTAGCATGGAGTTAAACACTGCACAGTCAAGATATTGGTTTTTTCACCCATTTTGAAAACCAGAAATTACAGATAGGACTTTCCATTTTCTTGGTCTCAATAGATAGTCAATTTTCACAGCCTATTTAAGCAGGTTTAAAACAATGCTTTTCTTGCCAATTTAATTTAAGAAATGTAACTCTAATTGTCTTGAAACTGCACAGTATTTGTGCACCTTCAGCTAACAGTTAACCATCCACCAGTTTAATTCACTGTCAATTTAAAGTTAGCATGATGGTTATGATAACAAGTAAATCTTACGGTTTGGTTTTTGATTACTACTCCAACTGGCAATCATCTTATCTGTAAAGAACAACATCACAGTAACATATAGTCACAGTATACATAATCTCACCAATAACACCAAATAAATATCAACATTAACAGAAAGGCAACATCTAAGTATCATAGTACTTAGCAAATATCAAATTAATGTAAACATAAGCATCATAGATAAAACAAAATCATAAACTTTATCAATTTGCCAACTGGCACACCACCATCCAAGTCCAAACCTACAGAAAAGCTTAGTAAACTTAAACCATACTATATCACTCCCAACATAACCTCTGCCAACACCTGGGGTATTATGTTTCAACCCAGGATTCACTTGGGTTCATTGCTTTTCCCACAGACCTCGATTCACAATCTAGACCAGATGAGCACTGTGCATAGGCAAGACTTACACTCATGGCATGACCTACTTCAGGCATGAGCACAAAAAACATAACTTCAAAAGGCATCACATAAATCACAGCCAGATAAAACATTGCCATCCTCAATTTCACCAGCGATTGAAGACCATTTCAGTTGATCATGGTTTTCTGTTATCATAACGGGAGCACCTCCGATTGTTTTCGTGAAGAGGTGCTAAATAAATGTGCACTTACGATTACTCTGGCAGCATCTGTCAGATATTAGGCTGTGATGACAATTAAACCAAGGCACTTACTGACATGGGATTCTTGAGATGCAAACTCCACCTGTTCCTCAGGTAATGCAGCTTTCAGCTGCTCCACCACATCCTCAGCATTTGCTTTAGATGCAAAGTATAGACTCAGAAAACTGAAAAACAACAACTATGTATTAGACTGCTGCATTGAACAAGTTGTGTCATGCTCTCTCACACACACACAGAGAATTACAACTGTCTCTTGGTTATGAATTTGGAAATGATTGTTGCAGCTGTTGTCAAAAACCTTGGAAAGATTAAGAATTAAATTTAGAAATAAAATATTTCAATTCAGTGGTACAGCTTCAAAAAACGAATTCAATGAATTTCTCGATACACACAGTACAGCTTCCTTTACTCAGTGTCTATTTACCCATGGCCGGTTTACTTAAGGCCAGTTTACCAATGAACAGCTTACCAATGGCGGGTATAACAATGGTTGTTTTACCCATGGCTCATTTACCAATGGCACGTTCACCAACTGTTTGAGATGTTCCTAAAAGAATCTCTTAAATGTATTGAAAATGTGAACATATACACATACACACCAAGCCTGGATAAACGGAGGAGGGCGACGCTAATGATCTTTGTTATCACAGTGTTGTTAAACTGAAACTACTACTACACATACACACATCAGCAATTCAAAAGCATCCCTGGCATCATACCAGCTGTCTGCTCCTTGTCGGATATGACGGATCCTATATTCAAGGCAATGCTCGCTCTTCCTAACTTGCACCAGCTCAGGAGCAGCTAACTGTTCCTCTGTAAGAGGATAAACTACCACAATCTTGTTTGTTCTGATGCTCGACAGATCTATAAAAACACAAACAACACACAACAGAAATGCATTTGTATTCAATTTAACCGCAAGCATACACACCTAGTCACTTACTGTAATCTGTTCTACTAAAAGCACAAAAATACATTGCTTACTTCTTCAACTGACAGCAGCACTATGCTCTACAATGTCAGCCGTAACCCAAAACTATTAATTGGCATACATCATTGTATTGTATTGTATATGGGCATTTATAAAGCGCCTCTCGCGGTATATACCATTCAGAGGCGCTCAGTTAACTTGCCTGGAAAATGGAATTTGCACACTACACTCCTGCCAAAAAGAATAGGTAATATTAATCTGTGAATATGCTCCAGCCAGTCTTTGTACTTTACAAGCATACAATAAGACTGACCAGCATAAAATGTCTTGAGTGGAGGTAACTGGAATTTATCCATAACCTCTTCTTCCTGGATAAGGATGGCTGAAGTGCAAGGTCGCTGCTGATGCTGGTCAATGCCATCACCGGCACCCGATGTCAGTGGCACTTCACCTGGAAAGCCCAATCGAAAACAGACTTATCGTCAGAAGACTGCTTACAACAATTAACAAATGGTGACGACTGCTGATAAGTTTCCTCAATCCTAAGCATGCAGGATCAGAAGTTCTAAGTTAAAGTACATTTTTACATCATTTTCCATACAGAACCTAACACAAAGTACCTACCACCTGATGGAAAAATGGAAGGACAATGTCTATTAGCTAAAACACTTCATTAAAATACAGCATCACTTGTAAAATTGGACCATTATAATTCACAAGAAATGTAATGAAAAACTGGTTTTAATGCTTTCTGTACAAATTCGTTAAACATGAAGAATAATACAAATATGTTGGAGCAGCTTGTGATTGTCAGGCATACATACATCAACTAGAGCATCAGAGTGTCAGTAAATACATTCTGGGTATAAGAGTAAATAATTTATATTGCACCTCCAATGCATGACCTTTGAGTGGGAACATTAATAGCAAATTAATTAACAGCAAAAGTCAAATTACCTATAAAATTCTAAATACATTACTGCATAGCAAACTTCAGTTGAAATAAATAATGTTCCACTTTCTACGTGAAAGATCTGTAAAACTTGTTCTTTAATACTTTGTTAGTGGACATTTTTTTATCATGCCATTAATTTGGAATTTTTGCAGTTGATATGTTCCATTATTGGAACACAGGGCAGAAGTAGTAGTAGATTCCACTTACTGCATGTCCTTAAACACCTCTAATACGGCAGTACACAATGTAATTTAGTTGGGTTTGATGAATATATTCTCATACAAAGGACTGTTTTATTATTTTGGATCATGCAGAAAGTGGAAGTCAGCAGTGGAAGTTCTTGATCAGTTGGAGGAAGATGGCCATTTTGATAGTGTGGAAATTTTCGTCAACTCTCCATCAGACACAGACCAGAGAGAAGAAGAGGGCCAATGAAGATATGCTGAGACAATCTGAGCAGGCAATAACTCAAAGGATTTGAGTCTTAGTGCCTACGTGGTTGTCAACTCTCGACATGCATTTTTCACAGTTGACGTTCTGTTCATTGCTACACACTTTCCAAAAACCGAACTAAGCTGCAATTTACCTACACATTTCTGTCAATTTGGCCCATAAATCGAAGGAATTTTTGAGATTAAAATGGAGCCATTTCCAAATTACCAGCATCTGGCTTCTCTTCAGTATCGGTCTTCTTCAATTCTGCTTCCATCTGCCTCCAGAAAACCTCCGTGTCATCAGACTCTGCCGAGTCGCTGCCACCTGAAACATCATTCTGCTCCCCTTGATCAATCTTCTCGGCACTAGAGGATTCATTCTCACCAAACTCCATTTTTTCCAGTGTCTGGCACAGCTGCAATTATACATAATCACTCAGAATGTTAAAGTATAGCATTAAACAATCAACAATAAAAGTTTTTTCTAAATCTTAAAGTTTCAGAATTTTAAAACACAGTTGTTTCTAATGCATGCCATCAAACGCAAAATAGCCAAAGTGGTTTTGCTGTTCAAAAGTGTTTATCATTCAGTCTAATAATGCACAACGCATCAATCAATGGCAGCTTCCCAATAAACCATATTACAAAATCACACTCCTTAGGACAGAGTTAGCCTGCCAAGTACCCTGCTTGAACTAAGGTACAAGTTTCAACTTAGGATGGTCTCAACTCTACCATAAAAATATCCAGTCAAGCAGGCACAATTATACAACACCGCCTATCTAATGTGCCATTTATTAATATTATTATTATGCAGTTATTAAACACCACTACCTAAGGACCAAGCATCAGTCGATGACACTGGGCAGTTGTCAGTGAGGGCCTTGCTCAACGTCTCTACACAGTAACCGTCTGAGGGGAAGCTCAAACTGATACTCTCCGCATTGCAAGATGAGTGCTCTAAGCATTTGGCTACTGCATCCCACTTTCACCAGTAGACACATTAAAAACATAAGCATATAAATTCACCTGTGCAGTTTCATCTTTTCCAGAAGGTGCAGCTGCCATGGTGAAACTCCGTCTAACCCTGGAAATACAGGATACAAACATAAGTTAAATCAAGTAAAACAAATGAACTTAATACTGATATACTAACAGTATACTAATATACTAATAGTATTGTAATAATGATTGAAACACGTCTTAGGGTTATTGTGACAACTTATTCAATTAGTCTGCATGGTGCCATTGTGACGTAGATTGGACTATTGTGACACTTAATTCAGTTAACCTCTAGTTAGACATGACTGTTACAAATTTCTAAAAGTTTACACAGTCCAAGTTCTGATTTTAAAATACCAGTCCTACACAAGTGGTACTTGTGCTTAATCCACTTACAGTTACCAGTTACACCTCTTACAGAAAACATTTACAGATACCAGTAACACCTTTACAGGTACTTCTTACATTTACCATTTACACTTCACAGGTTACCAGTTACACAGGTCTATACAGGTACCACTTCACAGGCAATGCATCTTTAACATAGCATGAGGATATCATTGCACAAGGAATTATAGGTAAAACATCTTTTACAGGAATAACTCTTCCGAGCATCAGTAAAGCTTCTTACAAATGCTAGTCATACTTTTCATACACATCACTTGCACCCGATACGAGTACCTTTTACACTTCTTTCTACATGAACATTTACACCACTGATTGATACCAGTCATGTTCCTTACTCCAACACGTCACGATTCTCTATACCATTAGAACTTCTTACAGGTACCAAAAGCTCTTACTGTTACCACACAAAATCCTTATATGCAGGGGCATCTATCCCCCCCCTAAGTCATTGGAGCAACTTCCCCCTCTTCTTCCCCATCCATCCCCCTTAAATGGTGGCACACACACTGACAGATCTTCCCCTATTTCTTGGATGGAGCATTTGCTCCAAGGTTTCTATGGTGTAGAAGCCCCTGCTTATATGTACCTGCAAAACTAATTTGCTCTTCCTAATGCATTCACATTATTATTAATAAAATCTTTATTAAAATCTTTGAACATACAAGTATGAAAGTTGGTTCTTGCAGGTCGTATCAGAGGTGTTGAGTAATTAAACTCAATTAGATTATTGTAAATAGAAATGTTAAGCACTTAAGAAGGTTATGAGGTCATTTAAATTAACATGGCATCTAATATTAATCTTATGTTAATGAAACTAGTTCCCAGTGTATCTTATAGTACTTATTTATGGGGATGACCTGATAAGCAGATCCTGCTTCTTCTCCTCATCAGATCTTTCTGCACAGGAACTTCTCTTCGATATCAGACTCTAGTAATGCACTATGTACCCCTAAACAATTACTAAGACTACCTATATAATCTGTTTACTTTGAAACTATGTAATGCTGATTTATTTCAATTATGTACTGTTATGTTCTTGTTGCTTGCTTGCTGATTTGTTGATTCAATAAAATTCAATTCAATGAATGTGTTGCAACATTGTGTATATTTATTTTTCTATTTCCTTAAAGAATCGTGATATTAACAGAATGAGGTATGCTATTCCTTCATAAAACCTACAAAGCCACTCCCAATTATGCCAGGCGTACAAATGAGAAAACCCGGATGTACTAAGAACTAATCCACAATCACGTGCAATAAAGCTGCGCTTGTTCAGTGTCTCAACGCCAATTTAATCGCCTCCGAAAAACCTGTGGAAGGTTTTACTGCTTGACACACGGGTGAAAATTCTCCGGGGTACAAAATGAAGAAAATGTTCTGCGTTCATTTCGTAAAGCCAGCAGCGTGTCTTTCTCATGCTAACCAGACATGACACCAGCGGCGAAGGAGATCTCGATATCTCAAGTCTAAGACTAATAACACAGATAAACTCGCTATAATAGAAATAAAATACACGAATACCGATAACTTAACACGTATAAAATAGTACACTGCCTTCAGCGCACGTAAAAACAGCTTAATATTAAGAAAATTACCAAATTAATATAAAAAACCACTTCCACCTAGCCCGTACACGTTGCTAAGAATTTGCGCTGTAGACCCGCATAATGTTAATCCCTTCCCGCTAAGGTCCCATGCACATTTGTTGCTGCGCTATACAATTTTTAAGACACCAAATTTTGCTGAATAAAGGATGTCGAGACAATATGAAAAAAGGAAGAAAAATGCGCAAGACAATAAACAATTATGTGTAAATCGACAATAACGAGGAAACAAAAAACGATGCCACGCATCATCATCATCATCATCATCATCATCATCATCATCATCATCATCAATTCCTGCGGCCAACCATTTGGCAGTGATAGGAGCAAACGAACGTACCCTGTACACACAAACAATCGTCTATTTTGCGTAGTAATGGTCTTTCTTGTCTCTTACTTTCGAATCTTGGAATACGCAGGATTTACAAAGCAAATTGCATATAGAAGTAAATGTACTTTTTCTATATAGCGACCGTACTATGGCCTCGACACTGCTAATTTTTCAATGAGCTGATCAGCGAGACATGTATACGCGTTTCCGAAAATGGAGCCCTAGGCCCAAACATTTTTGGGGCCCTTTTGAACGGGTAGACTGAGAGTCTGAGACTCTGGTGGTGTTTAGCCAATCCTGTGAACTTGAAGCCGTTTTGTGAGTGCTATTGGCAATGTAATTATGATTACTTATTGAAGCTACTTCAAAGAATGTCAGTTATTTGATTTAGTTATGTTTCATAATTTAAAAATATTTTCATTCGTTTGGGGGCCCTCCGAGATTCGGGGGTCCTAGACGCGCGCCTACGTGTAAACGCGCCTCTGCAGCAAGGTCCTTCACCACCGCTCACTGTTTGAACGGGCGCCACGTCATTTAAGGTTGCCGTATCGTGCCCGTGCTATAGCCAGACTTACATCTCTGAAATAAGCCGTCATCCGGAGTTCCAAGGACTCTTTATTGCCGGAGTTCGCAAGCACTCTCACACAGAGGCGCTCTAAGGCAGTGTGCTGTCCAACCTTTCTGAAACCGCGGACCACCGGGAAAATTACTTTTGAAGCCGAGGGCCGCACCAGTAAAACTCAAAGAGACGACTAACGACTAAAATTTATTGAAAATTATTAACTGTGATAACATTACGTTTTAAACTTTAAACAAGTTTAATGCGTCGTGGGAACTGGATTTTGTCTTCGCGGGCCATTTGAAAGAAGCGCGCACGTTGGGCAGCACGGCTCCGAGGGGTCGGCCATAAAGGACATCCGCAAAAAATTACCTACTCTGGACCCTTCCTTCCCCTCTTGTCCGCATCTGGCCTTGCCCTCGCTCCCTCCCCTTTGCCGACGTCCGCATCAGAGGACGCCTGGCTAGAAGACTCCTGCACTGTGGCAGCACGCACTCGCATGTATACCCATCAACAGACCCTATAGCCTGCTGCTTTGCATGCCAAACTTAATCCACTTTTTTATGTCATCATCACTCTTTTCAGTATTATTCCAGCTCATGTGAACGCCGATGCAATGGTAATTGAGCTGTCTGTAATGGAATATTACTAATTACGAACCAATTCAGTAGACACTGTCAGCCATCTGACTGACGTTGGTGTTTAACGCTTCAATGACAGGGACGTATCTAGCGTTGGGCTTGGGGGGCTTAAGCCCCCCCCCAAACGAAGTTAAAGCCCCCCCCCAAACAAGTCAGGCCGTTGTATGCTTACGGCTAAAATTCGTATGAACATTGTATAAATGTTGCCATGCTCAAGGCTTAAGCCCCCCAAACGAAAAATCCTAGTTACGTTGCTGTTCAATGACGAGCTGCATTGGTTTCCCAGTCACTTTTAGTAAATGCTCGTCGTTAAAGTGCTAAGGCACAGTTTATACTGAAAACTAAACCAAACCGAGACGTGGACGTCTGCACTAGTCATAACGACATCCCCTCGTCTGCATTTAGATGACCCCTCCTTTCCCCTCATTGCAGAGTGCAGACGTCCTTCGTGGATCACTCCTAACCTATGTAGCTAAAGTTAACGGGAGCTATTACGCGAAAATGTATAGCATACAGTTTGAGCATCACACTGATTACGAGAAATGAAGCATACAACCCATATTACAAATAAAACCCAATTTCACAATCACATTGTAATAAAATGAACTTTCCATGACGCAGGGTCACCAGTACCAACATAACCAGTGCAGAATTTGTATGCTATCTTTCCCATCTGGCACCAGTGGTTAAAGTGGTTTGGGTGAGCAGTGGGAACGCCAAAGAAGAGTTTCATTGGAACGCATGCGTGAGCAGTGGGAACGCAAGCAAAGAATTTCGAGAGCAGTGGGAACGTGTTCCCACCCACTTTAAACCCTGTCTGGCACCAAGACTTTGGGCCACTGTAGGCTCAAGGTGTGTGAGTTGGCTGGGTTGCTCTTGTTCCCAATCAACATAGAGACCAACTTTTTTTAACATTTATGCCTGGTGACATTAAATCCACAGAAAATGCAAGCATGTATTATTAAAAAGTACAAAACTAAAACATCACAAGTCTGTTACATCAATTTAACAAACATAATACATGTATGTATAAACTCTATGATTAGTACGATTTAGGAATAGATTAAAACCTTATCAAATTACATCTGAACCATGGGAAAAAACACAGTAGCACTGGCCAAACTTTTGCACAGCATAAATTTCCTTGCATTATGCATTTTAGCAATGGTAAAAAAAATTTGAAAATGATGGCAGCTGAATATCTGTTGAACAACGAACTCAAACTTTGGGTGCATTTCTGCTCTTATTCAACTACTCAGTGATATGAATGAGTGGTATTACAGACAATAGTTGGTACATCTACTATAACAGTTGTTCTATAGACAATAATTTCATTCAAGAGGGTATGAATTTATACATTTTCACTTCATTCCGATCTTTATTTGACACCTTTCACACACAATAAATTCTTCTCTTAGTTGAAATGCTATCGAAACAGAACATTTTGAACCTGAACCATATTTTCATCCAACATTACCAAAATATGCATGCAAATTTATAAATCCAGTTTTCAGGTTGTACACAAGGAAGAATTTTGTCATTAAACAGCCAACAAACAGGGTCAACCCAGGAATACCATATAAATGTTGACTCCAGAACCTCTACAAATGCCTGTAGCTACCAGACAGTATGTAAAAGTGAAGGTCATTATAAATCAGCTGTGCTCAATTTCTTATAAGTTGACATGAAATAGTATGAAACCATTTTTACAAATTACTTAATGTACATACAAATTAGTTGGCTAACAACCACAAAATCATATCAGTAAACAGAAAATCAATGCTCCTAAATGGGTTTATACATATGACTTCTACTGGTATTACCATTCAACCTTCAAACTGCATTTCAGCATTACTTTAAACTGCTGTTAGGGAAGCACAATACCAAGATGAACGTGCTCATATTTGACTTGTGAAGTCAGAAAAGTGAAAGTTAAAAAAGGCAACATAGTTGAACGTACTTTGGTTATTTAAGTGAAACAAATGCAGAATTTGCGTTGAGGCAACCTTTTTAAGTGGCAGCGTAACAATGCAAATACTGATACTGCTTCTCTTAATTAGTTACCGGTATGGCCATGTACTGAGAAGAAAAAAACTCAAAACACAATGCAACACAAACATCCATATATATACAAGACTATATGCGCCTCAGATTCACATTTCTGTGTGACTATGCACACATTACCAATTTAGTTAATAGTAATAATAATAATAATAATAATAATAATAATAATAATAATAATAATAATAATAATAGCACCTATTTATCAATTGTAAGCAATTTGCAAATATTTTGGACAAAAACAAGACTGCAGCTGCAGCAACAAACACAAGACATTCGTAGTTGGCTAACTGCATGGACTGTTCTCAGGATACACAAGACAAATAAATCTCAGACAAATACAGCAAATATGTTTAGCACAATAATGCTCCACTTAACGTGGGTATTCCTTCCATACCATTACATTAACTCTGATATCAAACACTGGAGTTAGTTCAGTATTATCAGATCCATTGTTTCTCCACACAAATCTAACATATATTTTCATATTGCACTAGAACAGTTTTGCAATATGACTGCAATAGGGACATTGCAATTGCAATAAAAGAGAGGCCGGTTCATTCTGTGTGCAAATTTATCCAAAATAAGACTGCTATTCATCCAGTAAAAGTATCAACGTCATCACTGGTAAAATTCAAAACTAAAACTATGCAACATTTGAGAAAACCTCCCAGCTGCAACAAAAAGCCTGTTAGATTGTCAGTCTATTATAGTCTCTAAACACCGATCAGATATTTCTCTTCAGTAAACTTTACCTCATCAGCCAGTAACAAAGTTGCAAGGTGTGTCCTATACAGAATAATTTAATCCGATCAGCAGAAAACCGACTGGTAGCGCAGAAAAATAAAACTATCAGCGCATGTGTTGAGGGCATTTCAGTGTCTGTAAAAATTTCTGGGCCATTTCATCTTGTCTCCACCTCTGTTCATTCAGGTAAAAGTTACAAAGGATCTGGGACTTCTTTTCCATTTTCTGCATTTGTCATACCATGTTTGCGAGACTTCAGCACTCGACTTGTGTATCTGTCCGCGTACTTTTTAATTCGTGACTGAGCCACTCGGCTTTTCTTGTTGTGACAAATCTGAAATTCGATCATTCATAGAAAGTGATTTCAAGTCATTTTAAGCAGCATCATAAATGTTTGTAAAAACTGTTTTAAATCAAATATCTTGGATGGGACAAAAATATTTGAAAATCTCGATTGATATAGATGGCAAATACCTTAGGAACAGCTTGTCTCATGATTTCCTTGTATTCTTCTTTGTTAATTTTGCGTTTTGAGTAAAGTGGTCGAAGCAGCTCCTTCATCTCTGAAACCACGTGTTGCTGAACATCACATTTGGCCTCAAACTGAAGAAACAAATTTAAGTAAGTACAATGTAACACAAGTATATAAGATTATTTGTAAGGATATCCCAAGAACATCAATAGGTATAAACCAGGCATGGGCAACTTCTTTTAACAGAGGGCCGACCTAAGATTTTAAGGGCAGCTCAGGGGCCGCATGCCAATCGCGGGATAATTTTTGCAGATTCATTTGCCCAATATTAATTTTATTCAAACTAACTATTGCGATATAGCCGTTACTGTTAAATTTATGTTAAACTAAATGAAGATAATTTTTATGATGAAAATATAATTATCCTTATTACCAACAGTCCTACACTACAATAAAATACTAAATATGTTAATGTTTGTTCAGCTTAAAAAATATATATAAAACTGTTAGTGCACAATGTATCCATGTGCTTGGTGTGCTATATTTAATGATTAATGTGAAATCTGACACTTCTTGTCACGACACAATTTATCCAGCATGGTTGATTTAATGTTCGAAGCGGCAATTCAAATTTCATTAGAAAGATTGTCATTTCTTAGTCTGCATCTGCTTCTGTATTTTTTTACATTTTTTTTAATTTCATCTTTGAGAAGAACTGTTCACAAATATAGGTGCTTGGAAACAGTGCAACCATTTTCAGGGCATGAAATCTAAGTGAAGATGGCTTCCAAAGTTTCGAACCTACCCACTCTGTGGTATTGTTTCAGGCAGAAAGTAATTACATTGATGAATGAGTAGTGAACTAGTTGACTAGACAAGAGGCCGGATTCTTAATAAATAAGAAACAGATGTTTTAATGTCGGCCTACGTACAGAGATTCAGACATTAATGTAGGGCTGGATAAAAGTGCTAGATACAATGCTAATATTAAAGACATGTCAAGGGCCGGTTGAAAAGTCCCCGGGGGCCGGATCCGGCCCGCGGGCCGTATGTTGCCCACCCCTGGTATAAACTGTCAACTGACTGTCAAGTGCAGGCAGCCCGATCACAGGCTGATAAATTAATTCACCAAATAAAACTAGTTGCAGCCAGAACACATTTAGTTTGCTTGGTGGCACAATGGGAACAGAAATCAATTATCTTTATGTTTCACCGCCAACCACCAAACCACAGTTCTTGGAATGATAGTGCAACACACTAATGGGTTGGAAGCTGTGAGCCTTACCCACAGTGGGCTGAACTCCTTCGAATACACTTACAGCACTGCAAGTGTACTTGAAGGAGTTCAAAATCTGTCATGCTGATGTTTCAGTCTGCACTGCATTTAACACAGGAACCAGGAATATTAAAGATTCCTTGTTGACCAGATGCCTGAAATTTTCTAGATATGCTTTTTTTAGTGATAATGCTGTTATGTACAACTCTCTCAGTCATCAAAATTTATTGAACTTTGACTGATGCCGTCAGATTGGAGTATAGCATCACTGGCATATCTAAGGTCTTGGTGAATATGGTGTTTTTCCTAGTTCTCTTGTTTTGCTTTTGTTACCATTGTTTGCTGCAATAAAGATTAACATTAACTCAAGCATAAAGCATCACCCCAGTGTAACTACCTTAACATAACATTGACTTTACCTCATTTCTCTATATATTTCTTATATTTATATTGCACTACTAACATTGACTTTACCTCATTTCTTTATATATTTCTTATATTTATACTGCACTACTAAAGAGTGAATAAGCAAAAATCGAAGGTGCAAAGCAATTGTATCTTAAGGACATTACTAATGAACTGCACTACCTCAAGAACAGCCTTAACCTGCATACTCTGATTACACTTAACCATCAGGTTGCCATGTCGTACAAAGTAACCATGGTAATATTGAAATAACTAATTAACTATTACTTTCGAATTTAGATCAATATCCAGAAAAAAGTAAACATAAGACCATGATAACCAATGTCAATTGGAACACTAGAGTTAACCATGAGCATAAAGAATAAAGAAACATGATCGCAACTGGAAAAATACTACATCTTATAAATCTTTGCTATCACATAGACAAAAGCACAATGCACATTAAGAATTTTATGGTAAATATCAGTTATGGGTACTCCACAACTTCTTTAAGTGAAATATAAAGCCTATTAAATTGAGGCAAATACAAGTTGAATGCATAAATG
Organism: Allolobophora icterica; assembly: GCA_963556255.1. Lineage (NCBI taxonomy): Eukaryota > Metazoa > Annelida > Clitellata > Crassiclitellata > Lumbricidae > Allolobophora > Allolobophora icterica. The sequence goes on from OY744605.1 coordinate 49,677,966, forward strand.
AAAAACTGCGTATGATATCTGAACCTGCCAACTGCTAGTGGGGAAACATTTAAGGAAAGTCGCATGTCAAAAGCTACCCGACAGCTTTCGAGTCTAAACTTCTTAACAGACATGGACAACTTAAACAGGCAGCACAACTCAAATGTAAAATCATGATACTTAAAGCAGCACTAATTACTGGTGGGCTTTTGTGATGACAAGTGACAAAATGAGCATGACTGATGTGGCACTAAAGATAAAATTTTAATTAAGAAAATACTGTGAAAATTATTTTTGCAACACTATGTTGAGCAAAATTACCTGGAATGAAAGACAAAAATTATAAGAATTCAGAAAACAAACCAAAGTGCGTTGCACCTCCTGATCATGCTTAGATGTTTTCAGCTTTTTTGAACTGTCTTTGTGCGATATGCCCGTATCCTCCGGGCAGTCAAACGTGACCATTTTTCGTGTAGTAGCTTGTGTGATAGATGAATTCCCTGCTACTGGATCGGTGGACATCAACAGATTGTCATCACAAAGAGGTGATGCACTTACATCCATGTCAACGACTTCTACCGAAGAGTCAAGCACGGGCTGAGGTGAAGAGATCAAGGGCGCTGACAAAGACGGCTTAATTCGGGCTTTTTTGGGCTTTTGCTGTTCAACCATCACCCCATCTTCAGGCCCCCATGGAATTGGAACCTCCTCCTCAACTTCAGGAGGATGTTTACTTGTCTCAGCTGGAGTAGATTTAACATCAGATTGTTTGTCTGACTGTTTCCACATGACAGAATGATCTGTGGATGGTGGGAACAAATTTTTTGTATTGACAAGCGAGGAATCACGTCTCAGATTTCTAGAACGTGGAACTATCTGAATACTGGGTCGTTTAAATCTGGCATCTTCAGAAGTTGTGAGGATGCTATTGGCAGAAGGAGGCAGAAATGAAGCAAGTCGAGGAGGAACCATAACACCGTCAGAAACCAGTGGACTGGTCTCAACAGCTAAACCACCATTATCACTTGAAGTTAAAGTTTCACCAGATTTTGCATTTTGGAGCACAGTTGAAATGCCACCGTGAGATGTTTGTTTATCAGAATTATACGATGACTTTGCCGAGGAGCAAAACGACTTTTCAGGGGGTTGGAAATCTGGAAGTTTGCACTGGGTGACTTTGGATAAAGAATTCTGACTGTTTAATGATAGAGCTTCAGGTTTTTGGCCGTTTCCTTCCTTTGGTCTATGCGACTCCAGCTGTCTTCCACGTTGAGACCGGCTTCCCATGTTTTGTGATGTAGAAGTCCTCTGATTTGTGTCAGTAAAATCACCTTCTACAAATTTCTTAGCAAGTTTCTCACCACACGAACTACTTTTTTCATCAGAGTGTCGTTTTCTTTCTGTTCCTTTAAAGTCAACCCCAGATGGCAAAGCATCTAACATTTGCAAAGCAGGACTGCTGCTGCTGCTGCTGCATGAAACCACATCAGTCACAGGTTGCTCTGCCTCATTAGTGTTTTTATCAACAGATGGTGCTGCGTGTGGGTTTTCTTTAGCCATTACAGCATCAAACAACATCTCGCAAGGCACTCGTTTTGCAAAAACAGTTCTTGACTTCTCAAGACCTACAGTTTGCTTGAAATTTGAGCCAGACGACCTATTAAAAGCATGACCATTAAATCTATCTGAGCTCCCACTTGATTCAGCGGGTCTCTGGATTCTTGGCGCTCTGCTTGCTTCTTTGACTTTGTCTGGACGCCAGCGAGGTTTCTCGTCAGCCTGAACACCGCTGCTTTTAGGCCATTTGGGATAACTAGAGGACTTTGTAGTCACTTCCGCTCTCTCGAGGACGCTCCGTTGTGGCGCCGAGGACTCAGACGAAGTGTTATTTCCAGACGCCTGAGTTCGCTTGATTTTAGGAATACGTGGTAAAACCTGGATGGAAAGTAACTTTTTTGTTAGATCATCATCGTCTTCATCTCCTTTTTCATCATCTTTTTCTAAGTAATCCTCATCGAAATCATCACCGTTGTCTTCTTCCAGAACTTGACTTCCTCCCTCATTATTTGTCACATTTTTGTTGATGCTCTGTCCTAGTGCATTCTGCAACTCGTTGTGCCCATCGTCTTCTCTGGAAGCCTCTGTTCTTTCCCTTGCAAACCCATTTCTGCTAAAGTTTGTTTCTTCGTACGTATGACGATTGTTTGTGTCGTCGCCCAGAGAAAGTTCTGTCCTTTTGATGTAATCACAACTCAGTGAGCTACCGTTATCAGACATGCCACCCTCTTCGCTGTTCTGATCTTCCAATTTTTTCTCTATGGCATTCTGAAAACTTGACAACTGATTCACTTCCAGAGAAGAACTGTTCATCATGGCCACATCCACATCCGAATCACTGTGTAAGTCTTCACAGTCCAACTCAGGAGGGCTTTCTCTCCCACAAGACGGTTCTCTCACAAAATCCGGGTCAGACATGGGAGAGCTGCCCAGATTCATATCTAGATCACAGAATGTAGAATCTTTGTGTCTGTGTGTTTTCAGCTCACAACTTGAAGAAAACACTTATTTCATTTGCCTTGATGCCAGCTGTAACAGTCCAACACAACGACATTAGATAGGGGGCATTGCTGCTACTTCTCACTGTCTTAAGACTTTCCTTTTCTCACAGGGCTTTTTGCACCAGGAGCCCTCTGATTAGGTTGTACTGCGAGAGGCGCTTTATAAATTCGTAAATACAATACAAAATTCGTAAATACAATTAGAATTGTTACTGCAGTGTAGTGCAGAGTAAATATGCCTAACAATCAGGTCATCAGCCAGCCACCCGTCCACCCATCCTTTGGACGGGTGAGAATTATTTTGGATGGGTTAAAATTATTTTTGACGGGCATAAATTATGCATGATTCTCCTTCAGCACCATCCAGTTTCTTTTCTAAAGCCACTGCCAGCATTCAGATGACAGTTCTGTAAGGAGCAGGGGTTGATATTAGGCAATCTAAACAGCATAGGGACACTGCAGTCGGACTCATACGGCGGGGGGAATTGGGGAGGTAGAAACTTCATACGCTCACAGCATGGGGGGGGGGGTCACGACTTCATTGTTTTTGGACAGGCAACTCTGTATTTCTGGCTAAGGGCCTGCTAACAATTTTGCACCTTCCAAGCACCCCATCAGAGGCATTTCTCACCAGCCAAAATGTTACAGTTTATCAATAACAATATGTCATATGTAGGGCAATAAAGCTCCAGTAGCTGAAAAAGTCACCATTTGAAGAATCTCACAAACATCTAGTAAATAGCAACACAGTCCCACATATGTTAACAGTTTTCTTTCAAGTGTATGAGTTCTCAGCCAGAAACTTAACTACACTATTATTTAAATCTAACAATTTACAGCAAGCCTCATGTATGTATAATAATACAATCAATTCAATCAATGACCTCTTTGACTAAAATTCAATCAGACTCAGACAAATTGCCAGCTACAAATATTTTTAAATTGAAGTGACTTCAAAACTATTACCATCTGGAGGTGGCATGGACTTGTCCAACCTCTGCAGAAAACTTAAGACAACCAAAGTTCAAATTATTAAACTATGGAAACTCTTTAATTCATTCCCTTAAAAAGAACATTCAAACTCCATTCTATTCAGTCCCCAAAATCCATTAAAGAACAGATGTAATCCAAGACTGTACCCAAAAATCCTTATGAAGTGGACACCAAAATAAGTACTTCAATAATACCCCAAACACAGAAATTCTCGAATCAAAGCCCCAGTGATAGACTGTTGCATTCAAGCTGTGAATATATTTCTGCAGCACTAACTGCACTGTACTCTGAAATTTCAAGATCTCATTTCATTCCATTTAATTATTAGAAAAAATGGTGAATCAACTATAGATATAATAATAATAATAATAGAAATAATAATAGTAATAATAATAATAATAATAATAATAATAATAATAATAATAATAATAATAATAATCAGTGCTTTTTTTTAGAAAAAAAGGTTCCGGAACTGAACAATAGGTTCCGGAACTGATCAATTATGGAAGAGCTAAAATTCCGAGAAAAAAGGGATTGTGGGTAGTGAGGGGTCTCAATAAACACTGAAAACAGTTCACAACACTGAAATTAAATAAAAATAACTAAATTATTGTTTTAATTATTAAAATAAATAAATTATTTGTAATAGCTGGAAAAAGGTGCCGGAACTCCGTTCCGGCGCATTCCAGCTGAAAAAAGCACTGATAATAATAATAATAATAAAAATAATAATAATAATCTTCTTTATTAATTCAAACTGACAAGTACACAGAAAGATTACATCGAAACAGTACAATCAAGATCTTAATTAAACACACGGTTTGGCAGCCATACAAGGCGCCGCCCTAGAGGGGGTTACGGGTATCGAACTGTGATTTAATGCTCTCCTGGCCATGAGTGTTACCTCTACTCTATCCTCCCTACCCAATGGTAACAATAATATAGCCAGACACTGATAACATAGAAACTTTATATCCAAATACTTATGATGACCAGATGAATAGTCTTCAAAGACAAATGATGAATGAGAGATGCTGACAGTTGCTGCCAGCATGTGGTGTGGTTCTGTTATCTGCCCCAGGTGGGAGCCTAATTTAAGATGAAACTGACTGTTCAGAGAAACTTCCAGTTTTAGGCAAATACAGAAAAACACTGAGAAAACAAATAAAGAGAAACAATAAATACAGCTTATTGAGTCCATCAATTATACATTACAATTAACATCTATAAAAGAGCCAGGTGACCTATAACTAAAAAAGAGCAACCCTCAAAGCAAATTGCGAGAGGCCGCCATGGGAATATGTTTTATCGATTCCATTTCTTAGCCTCCTATATCAGGGCCAGCGGTCACTCCGCTTCCTCGCTGTTTGATCTTGGTAAACGTTTACGGTGGGTCGATGACAGTCGTGCACAAGGTAAGCATCATGGTTGCCCCAGAATTGCGTAAAAATAGATTGCTACAACCTCCACAGTCAACTGCTTCCGCAAAAGTAAGCAAGTAAGTACTGAGTATAGTAGGGCATAACCAGAAATCGCCTCGGACATTTGCCTCGGCCGAAAATCCAGTTTTTCGGCACTATTCGCCTTGGCAAATTCTGTACACGCAAATAGTTGCTTGTCTGCCTCACATGTCGAAATTTGTAGGCTCATAATATTAGCTTTGAGCTTCATCGAGCATGTCATTTTGAAGAAGAAAAGTACAAAAAACACATCATCACCTGAAGTCCACAACAAATGTCAAGTCCAATTCATTGATTATTTTATTTATTTCTAAAATTCAAAATGTATTAGTCAGTTATTACAAGTACAAATATTTTTTCGATAATTTTTTTATAACATGAAAATGTGAAGCTTCGCATATGGAACAAATGGTACTCGGTTCGTACCCGGATCCGGCAAATAGTACATCCAAATACTCCGATTCAGTACTCGGTGGAAAATGTCTACACGGTTATGCCCTAGAGTATAGCGCTTACCGGGAAGTTAGGAATTATTTTGAGAACTAAATTATCACTGCACCTAAGTGCTCTGACTGATAATTATGCCCATTCTTCTTCATGCAGCTGTGCAGTATTCAAAATATCGCCAACAGGTATGATTACCGCAAGTGATAATACACAACTACTTCTTCAAACAATAGGCAACAGCTATTAAGCTTATACTCTACCACTACTTCTTTACAAAATGACTGTGGTGTAAGTTCTTGAGTGTTCGGCTATAGGAAGTGTAATTCGACATTTCAGTACTATGTTTTAGCGCTATACTTAGTATTTGCTTACTTCATAGCAATCTAATTCTACGCAATTCTGAGGCGGCCACGATGTTTATCTTGTTCACGGCTGTTAACGGCAAAACTGGGAACGGCGGTCCCAAATTATAAAATTAAATAAATCGGTATGTAGTAATGGGTTCACATACGAAATTAATATATAGACATACCTACATACATAGATACAAGTATGTACATACATATAGGTACGTATATATATATATACATACATAAACACACATACATACACAAATACATACATACATACACGCATACACATGTGCATACACACATAACTACAAACATACATACCTACATACATACATACATACACACGTAAATATATACATACATACATACATATATATATACATACATACACAGGTACATACATACATACATACATACATACATATATATACATACATACACAGGTACATACATACAATACATACATACATAGACACGTACATACATACTTAAATACATACACACGTACATACCTAAACACAAACCGATTTTATAATTTGGGACCGCCGTTCCCAGTTTTGCCCTGTTAACGGAAATATTTACAGAAATCATTTAACAACTAGACTGTCGCCCACTCCTAACAATAACCAATGTTATACAAAGTTCACACCGTCAAACGATACTGTTAATCATTAAGCAGCCAAGGATGGCTATTTGTGGTTGAACTGATGTTAAACTAATCTGAGAGCATATTATAGCAAAACGTCCAGTGTTGATAATATCATAATATGAGATGATTGCGTAGTAAGACAAGACGAAATGATACAACTGCACGTCTGCACCACTTTCTCAACGAAATCGCCATATTTTGTTATTTTATTTATCCCCGATAATCGTATCATTTGAAGGAATTCAAATAAGTAAACATAAGCACAAACCGCAGGGGTTACGTTAGATTTTATATCAGAACTTAAGCTAACTTCATATAAAACTGAGACCATTTCAGTCAAGTAGTCAACTGCTGGTTTATTGTAAACCGGAAATAATGAGTAGCCGTTCCACAAGGACCAATAATCCAGAGGACTGGAAATTCCTGATTGAATATGTAATATTGTGCACTAGTTGGAGAGCAGTTCTCTGGCGGACAGGAAAATTGTCTCGTTTATATTACAAATGTATTGCAGCTTACAATAGGCCTACTTGTTAAGTAAATTCTGCGAACAATTATTTTTTCCGAATAAAGTATGCCTATGTGGATAATGTGGAGTAAAACATCATATTTAATATTCAGTGTAATAATCAGCGGCGTAGCCAGGATATTTTGCGCCCGAGACGAACTATGAAATTGGCGCCCCTCCCTGTTTTATTTATTTCATATATGTTTCAAAAACACCGCATGGCAATTTAAATTTTAATTAAATAAAATATGAAAAAAACGCCTCTGGTAATTAATAATATAAGCCAGTGCTTTTTCTAGAAAAAAAGTTCCCGATCTGAACATATAGGCCTATAGAAGGGCTGAAGCGAGAACGACACCCGAGAAAAACGGGGTGGGGATTGGAGAGGGGTCTCGGTGAGACCCTCCCAAGAAATTGTTTGATGTCACATTTAACTAAAATGACTAAATTATTCTTTTATTTAAAATAAAAAATTATTTTTTAATTTTTCTGAAAAAGGTGCCGAAATTAACGCCGTTCCTGAGCGTTTCTGCAGCAAAAAGCACTGATATAAACGAATAGAAATGTCACGAAGTCGTTCATGAAGTCAACTTTTTGTTACGCTCCTCTCATTGGCCGCCTCCAGCTAATAAATAAGCACGACCAATTACGTCACTGTTTACAAATGACGGCATTTCAAGGGGTGTTCGTTTCACACTTTATTCAACGTAAATTTAAATATACTGTAAAGGGCTGCTCTTTAAAACTAACGACTTAAATCGGGCTTAAACTAATTACTTAGGTGGCGAACAGGCTTAAATGAACGAGTTTAACGGGTTTTAACGGGTCAATTTACTTAGGCCGCGCATGCCGAAAACTTGCTTTCATTTTGATCGCCCGATTCTCAGTTTTTTTAAACGGTTTTAAACAATTAGTAATTGATTTGTAATAATTGAACACCAACACTACCCAGTGTTTAATCTAGTCCCCCTCGTCTGGGAGGGGAAACCAGGTTTCTGGGGGGAGCAAACAATTGACACAAAATTTTGTCTTCCATCAGACTTTTCCAAAATTGTTCCACTTTTCATCTTCGAAAAAAGTTGATGACCCTTTTTTTTTTTTTTTTTTTTTAGTCCTTCACCCAATTTTTTACTTTTTTTCCTCTGTCAAAAAAAAGTTGATGACCACATCGATACAGGGGGGGATTTTTCCTCCCCTGACAGTCTGTACATTGTAATATTGCTCGCCTCTGGGGGGGGGAAACATCAATCCTGGGGGGAACTTTCCCCCCCAAAGACGTCTAGATTACTCACTGAACACTACCAATACCAGATTGGGCCTATTGATCAACGCGCAGATAAAATCAATTGTGACCAGTGTTGTAAAGTAACGAAGTAAAAGTAACGCGTTACTGTACTTAAGTAAAAGTTTGATTACTTTTACTTGTAACGAAGTATCAAAAAACGGAAATACTTTTACTTTCAACGAAGTAAAATTTGAGCCATTTTTCAGTAGGGCCTACTTTTACTTCGTTACAATTTGTGTAATAATCGTTACAATGTTCGTTACTCAAAAATTACGCAAATACATTTCGTTCGAAATGACAATGAACATGAACACACCCGACTGAACATCATTTTCTCTTACTGCAATTATGTTGAAAAGAACGGATCCGAGTCTAATTTATACTTCAATCCACTTATTGACTTTCAAGAACACCAAATTCTCAAAATGTCATGCAGTCGAGTGCGTTTATGGTTCATTAGCTTCAGAGTAGCTTTCTTGAAGGACGCTATAAAAATGTTTGATACTTTTACTTTTTACTTTAAAATTATTATTTCGAAGAATAGGCCTACTTCTACTTTTACTTAAGTAAAAAATTTGATGAGTACTTTTACTTTTACTTAAGTACATAAAAACCTGTTTACTTTTACTTTTACTTAAGTAGGTCTACATTTGCCCGATACTTTTAACAACACTGATTGTGACTTTAAAGCAGTGCATATTTTAAGGATTTTTGACTACTGGGACAAAATCAGCCATGGGTCGGAGAAAGTCGGCCATGATCTGGTCGAAGAACTTTTTTAAGGAATAAATCTTCAAAAAACTTTTACACTTTTTCAAAAAAAATTTCAAAATTCATCTCGAAAAAAGTTGATGACCTTTTTTTTTAGTCATCACCTTCTTTTACAACTTTTCTCGGGTCTCCCAACCAATAACAAGGGGTCATTCACCAATAATGTCATACCTATCTCATTATACTACTGGGACAAATCTTTAAATTCTTCCAACATTTGTCCCACTAGTTGTACTTTATACATACCTTGCCTGGGACAAATCGCTCTGACTACTGGGACAAATCGCTCTGACTACTGGGACATTTGTCCCACTAGTTATACGGTTAAAATATGCCCTGCTTTAAAGACAAAAAAAACACCAATAATTTTCAGAATCCAAGGAGAAGCTGTTGAGCACGTAGAACATTTCCTCTATCTGTAGGAGGGCTAATAACCGCAGATGGCAGCAACGAAAAAGACATACTGTCACATAGGCCTACAATATGGAGAATTATTGGATGTAGGCCTACTTCACAAGCTGTTCGAGCGCCAACCGACAAAACGCCTAAGCAAGAGCCAATAGCTAGCTTAAAGGTCGTCCGATCGCGATCGGTCGCCATTTTGCAAATTTCGAGCCTCGATCTGCAATCGGCAAAGTGCTAAGAGCAAATGAGACTCCATCCGAATTTAGGCGGACTGATGACTCGCGACAAATTGAAATTACCTAGGTCAACACTGGCGTAAACTTACCCGAAATATTGGGGGCGTGGGGTCTGGACCAGAGGTGAAAAAAAACAAATTTTTCAAGACGAAAAGTAGTTTTTTTGTTTTTGTTTCGTTTTTTATGGTTTTTGTTGTTTTCATTATTTGTTTTAAAGATTTTCGGATTTTGGATCATAAAAATCATGAAAACTGGCATGAACAAGAGCTCCAACTCAGTTTAATCCTGTTGTGATTTCTGAAAATTAAAAATCATTAAATCAATGTTATTAAAACAAACTTCTACAATTATTTTAAAAAAAACAAAAAAACAAAATTTTGTGATTTTCTTTTACTTGTGTTTCTTAAAACCAAAATAAAAAAAACACTTTTTTCACCTCTGGTCTGGACCATGATGTAGGCCTATTTTTACATCATGGTCGGGACAATCAGCGAACCTCAGAGGTTTCCGGTGTTACGTAATGCGTATATAATGGATGCGTTTTGATTACATGTAATTTTTTTTTATATTGAAGAAATGAAGATATTGAAGATAAAAATAAATATTTTTTTCATTATGAATTTCTGATAGTATTTCAGTTCTGTGTCTCTGTTTCTGAAGAAATTTGTCCATATCGAAACATAATATTCTAATATTTGAGGAAATTCTTCTCTCGATTATTGGGGCGGGGGAATTGCTCGATATGGGGGGGGTGCCCCTCCTCCTCAATTATTGGAGGGCACGTGCCCCGGCTGCCCGCCCCAAAGTCTACGCCTATGTAGGCCTAGGTCAATGGTAGACCCAGTATGAGAATTGTAGAAAAAAGACTGGGGGGTTAGACCTTGATTCATGTGGAGTTTGGGTGTGCAATGAAGACTTTACTATGGGGTCCTAACTCCTAAGAAAGACTAGGGGGGTTGAACCCTCCAACCCCCCGACAATTCTCACCCTGGGTAGGCCTATCCGACGCTTTGGGGTTCTTGAGGGAGAGATTGTAATTCGTTGGTTCTTCCACGTTAATTGTTCTCCTGTTTCCGAAACATGCCGATCGTTTCTCCTCAATGGCCGTTTTTCTCTGTCCCTAAACTCTCCAGTCCTCCGAGGTAGTACTTCATCCACCTTAGCTATGTTTGCCTTCCTGAGCCTTGGATCCTTACCTGGAACCGAATCTGACCTTGCCTGTCTATCGATGTGTTTTGACTGAGAAACTGTGAATTAGCTGGTTCCGGCGACTTGGCTTTTGGGGCGCGGTAGATATCTCGAGGTTATGATTGCGATTACATACCTCATGAATAAGTGGTACTCTGGGGCTATATATAATTGGCTCTTTCGAAAGCTAGATGTTACGATTGTGATTACGATTACGTACTTGAAGTCGTACAAAATAGGATTGAGATTAACCAATAGGATTTGGAGCTATTCAACCAATGGTAGTTAGACATAGTTGACCAATCACAATTTAGATGGGAAGAGACCGTTGTCCAATTGTAGCCTAGCGTTTACTGTCCAATCATACTGCTCTAGAGTCCGCCATTTTGCATTATTTACAGACCTTTGTTTTCCATTTTCAGTTGGGCAATCGTTGATTGTATTTGGTGTAGTGTGATCATATCGATAAGAATTTTAGAAACAGGTGAGTTTCCCTAAAGTTTTTTTGTTTAATTAGGAGGAATCAGCAGTAATCATTTGAAATTATTACTTGTCCGGTGTTCGGTTTATATTCCGATTTCAAGCGTGTACAGGATACTGCATGCTGACCTCATTACTCATTAGACCGCGTGAAGTGTGTTGCGTGCTGATGTTTGGAATTTTCTCTGCACTGATCTTGCTTTTAAAATTAAAGAGAAATCGTATTTCAGATATACGAATTAAAAAAAAATACATGCAGTTTGCTTTTCCATGTAAAGAAGAGTTATTATTATTGACAGGATATATGTTGCGCCCTAGAGGCCATGATCTAACTATACCAGAAACTGCTAATCTGGTTGGAAAACCTTTATTATTTTTGATGTTATTTAATTAATAAAACTTTTCTACATCTGTCAAAAATCTCAATTTTGTTCGCCTTTAACAAAATGACTGGTCTCCTTTTATGTACTTTAGACTTCCATTTAGCTATAGACTATTGACTATCCAGTTTTTTTAGCTCAAGATTTTTATGATGTAGCATAATTAGTTGTTATTCTTCAACTATTAACTTTTTACTCTCTTTTTCCAAAGTTTATTATCTTCTTATTACTTCTATATTTTATATTTTCTCTCGGTTTGTTCACAAAAATGCTGTTCGCTTTTGTTTTTTTTCAGTTAAAGAATATTAATAATAATGCTAAAATAATTGGGAAAGAAACTCTTATTTATTCATCCATTCATTCATTTAAACATTTATATAACACCTGTACTGATGATAAATGAAGTATTTTAAATATACACTTGTACTCCGTGTGACGCAAATCAGAAACAAAAAAAATTACTTGGAGATTTATGATCACAATAATTGGCCAAAACACATGGAAACTTGAGCTGCAATAATAATACTAATCTTTTTCTGTATTAATTCAAACCGACAAACGCAGTAAGATTACATTGAAACATGACAGTGCAATTATCAATATCTTAACTAAACACACGTTATGGCGGGGTCCGGCTCAAAACCCGACTCCCGAAATGAATTGATGAAAATGTAACTGAAAATAGAAGTCGGATGAATGCAAGGCCATGCCAGGTCTATGTCACAATTTAACTTTGAATAGTTTTCAGGAGTTCGGCAGCTTTCTATTAAACTGTTTTTGGGAAATCAGGCTTTTATGTACTTCGAGCGTTTTCGGGGATTCGGGTTGACCCCGTTATGGCAGCCATGCAAGGTGCCCGCCAGAGGGGGTTGCAGGAATCGAACCGCGTAATTGTTGTGTCTAACTTGTGTTTCATGTCGTTACAAAGCAGTTAGTGTTGGCATTTAGCAAAGGCACTTTTAGCCTTTATCAAAATCATTTTTTGATAGTTTTGTGTGAACTTTGTTAATTTATATTTTGTCTCCTCAAAATTTATTAAATGAGCCCATAATTTTCAGTTGTATATTATGTTAGCAATACCTTGTAAGTATAAATTTTAGCTTGCAACACTTATTCCAAGTGTATTTGTTAGTTTTCCAATGACCTGACGGCCTCTAAATTTGTTGATTTCTCATAAAAATTCCTGCTGTATATTTTGCAGCTATGTTGCTTTTGGTGGATTTGTCCAGGCCATTTGAAAGCTGTCTCTTTAAATTTTTACATAATGTAGACCTGTTGTATATCATTTGGTAATGTTTACCTTTTGGCCACATGCGGCTGATAGCTGTATATGGCTGCCCCAGTCTGGATAGAGTAGAATGCTGAAACAGAGGGAGCCCCTAAAGTCAGCAATGAGCAACGAACACAATATTTAACAAAAAGTGAACTAAGTGGTGGACATTACTGAAATTCAGATTGGAATGTTTGCATAAAACCTGAAGTGTGCTTCACCAGACATAATATTTCTGTATGAAATGGTGTACATATAGTGAAAGGAAACTGAAAAGGCAATTTGGTACAAGTCAAGATATGATTCAGACATCTTTTGGAGTTCTTGTGGTGAAGCACATTTTGGTGTTGACAGATTTTGCAATCTTATTTGTATTTAAGAGACATAAGCCTGTTAATTCTTCCTTCACCAAGTTAGAGTTAAGTTTTCTTCATGAATATCATGTTATTTACTCGTTACTTACGTACTTGAGGAATTTCTGCTGGGGGGGAGGTTGCAACACCATTCTATCTGAGTCTGGGATGGACATAGGCAATCACAAAGGTAGATAAATTATTTTATCTTTTGTTTCTGAGCAATGTTCAGTCAAAAGTTTAACTGTACATAAGCTTACATGAGTTGATAAAAATATGAAATCCTTTTGCATTAAAAGTTTGAAGTATAAATTGTAAAAGCCACAAAATTTCATGACCAAAGTAAAGTGTAATAAAGCATTTGCTAAGTGTAGTAACAGGTTAGGATATTTGTAACGGTTGAAAAAAATAACTAATCGTGTCCAAAAGTGAGCTATGTTTCAAAGTTTTCATAGGTGACACCCCATCTCCTTATGTTGACACACTCTTGTATTCCATATAAAACAGTTGTATTAAAAGCCTTCGAAATCTACGCTAAATAATAAACCTAGTGTAAAATGACTTAGCTGAATGATTTTGTTTAAAAGTATAAACTGTTTTATTCTGGATAAGCGTAATAAAATAGTAAGTTTGTCTGTTAATTTTGCAGTTTGAGAATATACATTAAAGATGGCCCGTACAAAGCAGACTGCCCGAAAATCCACTGGTGGAAAGGCTCCTCGAAAGCAGCTTGCCACAAAGGCAGCACGAAAAAGTGCACCATCAACTGGTGGTGTGAAGAAGCCTCACAGGTACAGGCCTGGAACAGTTGCCCTTCGTGAGATCAGGCGCTACCAGAAGTCCACCGAGTTGCTAATCCGCAAACTGCCATTCCAGCGTCTGGTTCGTGAGATCGCCCAGGACTTCAAGACAGATCTGCGTTTTCAGAGTGCAGCTATTGGCGCTTTGCAGGTATGTAATAATGCAGTTTAATGATTCACCTAACTGTACTCCTTGGTGAAAAGTCATATGTGATATGTTTTCTTATGTATGTCATTCTGATGATCCATTCAAGTATTGTAATTGAATTAGTAACTTCTGTTGCACCAGTGTTTAATGCACAAGGCATCAACTGATGGCACATCAAAACCAAGCCATAAACAGGTCAATATTCAGAAGATCAGCCTGTAAGACAGAGACAGACTAAACTCATAAGAACTTGTTTCCATGTGTAGTCTGTGGCTTACAAATTGCACATAATGTAATATGTTCAGTAGAACGTCACAACACACTTTTGATTGAGAGCTATATGTAACTCTGGCAAAGGAGAGGGACCTGTTGTTGCAAATTGACTTCTAATTAACTTTTTCGATAAGCATATACGTTCAAGCTAAAAATATACAGTTTGTATTTTCCAAACCTTTATTTTCTGTATTTTTGAAAGAAGTTTATGCAGTTTATAGAAAATAACAGTTTGGAAAATCACATTTTGAAATTCATCCTGTATACTTCTATTGTTAATAGCAAAATTTGGCGAGAATATAGCATACACAGCTTAAAACAGTTTTGTAAAGGAAGCCTGAGGTGTATTAATGTAGCTGCAAAACACAATATACATTGTCTTGGTGAAAATATCGCCTAGCTAATCTAGTAATTGACAAGTGATGTTCTATAGCTGATAAAGCTATAGAAATGTACAAGAATTGTAATGATCTTAATTGATTCATTTTGTATGAATCACTTTGTGATTCATTCAAGAATGTGTGCTGTAATGAAGTTTAAATAGGATGTTTAACCCATTCCCGCCGGAATTGTTCCGATACCTATTGGGTTAATCGGGTCACCCGTGACCCGGTCCGGCGGGAAAGGGTTAAGTGTGTTTATCTACTGTAATGACAGCTGATCAATGCATAGTGCACTGAGGCACCTAAGTGTTCACCATGCTTGCATGTGTTTAAAACAATACATGAACTTGTTGATAATTGTTGTGTGCAGCTGTATTGGACCTTGCCATTCTGTTTAAAAAGCCGTTGAAAGTGCTTGCACAACTTGTCATGTATGATTTGTTTGCTTAAATAATGTACATTTACAATGTGTTCTCTGATTTGTTTGACTGTTATAATTAGTTTTACTTGTGCAAGAAAACTATCACTGAATGAACATTTCTTTGATTACAGGAAGCCAGTGAAGCCTATCTGGTAGGCCTGTTTGAAGACACCAACTTGTGTGCTATCCATGCCAAGCGAGTTACCATCATGCCGAAGGATATCCAGCTTGCAAGACGTATACGAGGAGAGAGAGCTTAAGCTCATCATGAACCTAAAAAGGCAGCTTAACGATTCAGGAAAAATGACACTTTGTGACACTTTCATGTGTGACTAATTGATCTGTTGTAAGAAGACAATGTACTATGATTATATGGAGACTAGTTTTTTGGTACCAATATAATAGGTTCTTGTATGTTCTAGTGTTGTAGTTGGTTTAAGTTTTGGCTGTTTGTGCTGAAGAAATTTATTTGTCAGAACCTCTATTGCAAATTGCAATGGTAGAGATGGGGCATTATTGGAATTTGATGTTGCTCTCAGTTGTAACAATATTTTATGCTCTTGCTGCTGGTGGCTAAAGCTGGCTTTTGATGGAGCTGCTTTTTATTTAGTCTGTTAATTGTTTTTCTTTTTGCATTTTCTTCAAATTTTTACAGTTTAAGCAAATTTATGGAAAGTGAGTGTTACATGTTTACAATGATTTGATTTCACTGAGTGTTGCAAGATCAAGTTCCATGCACTTCACTGCCCCATATCCTCCAACTACTACTGTCTGACAGGTTTTTAAGTTAAGAAATAATAAGGAATAAGTTTGGTAGCAATGAAGATGACATTTGTGGTGAGTTGTGCGAGTTACATATATTTGCAAACTGAGCTAATGCTGAATTAGTTGTCTGGACAGATGCTGACAGTTAGAACTAAGGCAACGACTGCTGCCAGCATGTGGTGTGGTTCTGTTATCTGCCTCAGGTGGGAGCCTAATTTAAGATGAAACTGACTGTTCAGAGAAACTTGCAGTTTTAGGCAAATACAGAAAAACAGATTTCAATTGAGATCATTACATTTCTGGTAGATTAAAAACATTTGATTTCTGTCTGTTTTATAGAAGTAGTGGTTTGTCATAAAATAGTTCACTGGAGTCGGTTTGTTGCTACATACTGTAGTTTGTTTGGGTTCACTGGAGCCAGTAAATCCTGAATTCTTATTTTGGATAACTTATTTTTAAAGATGGTTTTAGATTACTTAACTTAAAGTACTGGAGTAGGTGCTTAATTTGTATTACTGGCCCAGAAGGTTTTGTTTATATAAGTATTATTACTCTGTAGAGTATTAGTGAGCTTTAGCACTTAACGACGAGCTGCTATGGTTTCCCAGGCACTTAGTACACGTTCGTCATTGAAGTGTTAAGGAGTTGCATAGCAGCATTTTTAAATACGCTTGACATGGACCTTTAAGTAAGTATTTCTATGTCTTGAAGCACTAGTACATTCACTTTCTTGCATTTGAAGCTGTTTTAACGCTTCAGTAAATATGCAGCAACAATTTTTGGGGAGGAATTGAACTTGTGTAATTGGCATTACAAGATGATTGTATGCATACAGTAGTTGTAAATGTCAAAACGAGCCAGTAGATTAACAACTACACTGTGAAATGGCTGTGATGATTTCCCTACGCGATTCATACAAAAGGAATCGAGATCTGTAGCATATGGAAGTTTGTGAAGGAAGTACGTGTAATTCCAAGTACATGTAAACCAACTTGCAGACTTTCCTCATCGTTAAAGTAAAGATGGAGCTGCCTTGCTTGTGGTTTATTGGAGGGAATGCACATACATGTATATATTTTAAACGCTTTAATAGCGTGAATTTTACTGAGGTGCTATATGAATGCATAACTACAGTACACAATACACATATAGTTAACAGGCACTGTCATATGTAATGATCGTATGTGGTGTCTCCTTTGTCTACTCATGGACCATCTATTGAAGATCAAAATACATGTACATCATTAGGCATTGAGAGACCTAAGTGTTCACCATGTTTGCATGTGTTTAAACAGTACATGCACAAGTTAACCAACCTCTGGGTTTTAGGGTTTGGCCACATTGTTATTTACACTAAAGGAGACAAAAATTCTAGGTTATGGCTCTAGCCATAGGCGAATTAGTTGGTAATCGTTTAAGAATTTAGAATGCGCCTCTCACAGACAAACTACTCTGCGTTGACGCCCCGGGAAACAGAAATGCCTTTAAGGAATGAGAGATCGATGTGGAGAACCCAGACATTGGTTTGTATGTACATGTAGTAGTTAATAAGTTTGTGTAGTATTTAGGTAGTGTGTTTCACTGTGTATACATGTAATCTAAGTATGCCGTTGTCAAGATAATGACCGAGAGCCATCAATAATTTGCCTACTCGCCCAGGCCCAATCGATTGTAATGTATGTTTAATGTTTATGTACACCAAAATGCCATTTGCAACTGGATTAACCCTATGATGCACACCTTCCAAGCCAACACATTTAGCACACATGGGTTTTAATGGACCCCATCGATAACACAGAGCGCAGTTCTACAATTTAATAGAATGTGGAAATGAATGATCCAAGTTTAGGTGGGAGAGAGTGCATGCAGTTATGCAACATGTTTGGATCAAGGTATAATGTTATATTGACTACGAATTTTTTTATTGTGAACAATAATCAGTTATTCAAACGTATGCAGACTGATTACAGAGCGCTTCTACCGGGTTTGTGGTGCTCCCTGAAATGTTGATTGCTGGTCAAAGCAGAGTTGTCAGTCATGTTTCTTCCAGTTTTGTACCATGGAAGTACAAGTCTTTCCATTACTGACGTAGCCTGGATTATGCAATAGTCAATGCGTCATGAGACTATCAATGTTACAGCCTGGGGTCTGTTGGACCCAGGTATGCTAAATATGCCCGAGGTGTCTATCTTATTTTTTTACTCTTTAACCAAAAACATTAATCTCTTCCAAGTTATCCATAAATGTTGGAGGATGAATAGCTGAGGAATTAGAAATATATCAGATTTTTACTATTAATTTTGTATCGACGTAGTTGTCAAGGAACTGTCATCGTTGGGGTCCAGTAGACCTCAGGTGTGTGTCATAGGGTTAATAAAGAATATTCCATGTGTTGAGGTAATTTTTCAGGGCTGCTGCTAAGTAGCACAAATGCAGCAAAGTACAAAAAGGGAACAAGATGAAAAAGAAAAGGAACTGTTATAACTTGCTAAGGATATCTATGCTGTCAAAAGTTACAGCAATTTACTTCGGTGGTGAACATTGCACAGAACCATACATGTATAGAGCTAATCCAGGGCTCCCATGCAACCCTTGACGGCACTGAACACACTGGCGTCAATCTTGTTTCACAGGTAGGGGGGGGGCACTGTTGAACTCATCTGGTGAAAAGAGTGTTGAACTGATCTGCTCAAAAAAGGTCCAAAAATTTTTTTCACGAGCAACAAATTTTTTACCAATTTTTTTTAAAACTTGACATTTTGGGGGTTTGGGCCATCCATATATTACGTACGCAAAAATCCGGGAAAATTGGACCCCCTCCCTTGTTTGCAAGCGTACTTTCTTCCACACCCCCCTGCGTACGTACAAAATAAAGCATTCTTGTCAAAAATGGATTCCTCGTATATAAAGTGGCTACATATATACCTAGTAGCCTGGCTTTCCTGGGCGCTGTAGAAATCTCAAGATGACGATAAATGCGGTATTATCCCTTTACTTCACAATTTCGGTGGGGAGGTCAACATAATGCCCTCTATCAAATTTGGGCATTTGATTCCTCTGCAGTCTACAAGCCAGAGGCCATGACCCACAGTGAATCTAACCTCTTGTTGTCTGAAGGGCCCCCTCTCGAGTGGTTCCGGTCATACCTGTCTGATCGCACTCAGATGGTCATCTCTGGTGAATCTAGAACTCTGTGGGTCCCTATTTAACTGGGTGTTCCGCAGGGCTCTGTTCTAGGCCCTCTCCTCTTTATTTTGTACACGGCCGGTATCCCCTCTCTCCTCCCCATCCATGGGGCTTCAGGCCATCTCTTTGCTGACGATGTCCAGGCTTATGTCCATGGGCCTCCTTCCTCTCAACTTCTTCTTGTTCAGCGCATCGAAGCTCTTTCTCATGATCTTCATACCTGGATGTCTTGCAATCGCCTCTCCCTCAATTCGTCCAAAACCCAATTTATCTGGTTTGGCACTCAGGGGCGTCTACACCATAGAAACCTTGGAGCAAATGCTCCATCCAAGAAATGGGGGGGGGATCTGACAGTGTGTGTGCCACCATTTTAGGGGGGAAGGAAGGGGAAGGGGAAGAAGAATGGGGGAAAAAGAAGTTGCTCCAATGACTTATGGGGGGATAGACGCCTCTGTTGGCACTCCTCAGCAACTTCAAAAACTCGACTTAGCTGTGCTGTCTCAAAGGTTTCCGCTTTTCACTTTCTCGTCTAGCGTTCGTGATCTAGGAGTGACTCTTGACAATTATCTCACCTTTACTGAACACATTTCAAAACTCACTCGCACTTCCTATTTTCACCTAAGGCGCCTTAGAGCCAGGGGCGTCTATCCCCCCTAAGTCATTGGAGCAACGTCCCTTTTCCCCTCTTCTTCCCCCCTCCCCGGTCCTTCCCCCCTAAAATGGTGGCAAACACATAGACAAATCTTTTCCCCCCCTATTTCTTGGATGGAGCATTTGCTCCAAGGTTTCTATGGTGTAGACGCCCCTGCTTAGAGCTATATCCGTCGCTCTCTCTCATCTCCAATTTTCACTTCAATTGTTCATGCATTTGTCTGCTCTAGACTTGACTACTGCAGTTCCCTCCTCGTTGGTCTTCCTAAAAGTAAAGTCCGTCTTGCTCCTCTTCAGTCCGTTCTCAATGCTGCTGCTAGATTAATTGCCCGTCTTCCTCGATTCTCTCATATCACCACCTTTACGGCAGAAGAACTCCACTGGCTCCCGCTTTCTGCCCGCATCCAATTTAAGGTCCTCATCCTTGTCTCTAAGGCTCAACCTGGTTTCGCTCCAAAATATTTGTGACTTAATTCATCGCCCTCACTCTGCTGCTTCTCTTCGTCCTCTTCGTTCATCTGACCGCTTAGACCTCCTCGTTCCCCAGGTCAGGACTTCTCTGGCTCAATCTAGGTCTTTTGCCTCCACTGGCCCTGCTCTTTGGAATGATCGAGCTTCCTCCGTTTGTTCGTTCTTGTATTCTCTCAGGTAACGTCTCTTCCTCTTTTACCTTTCTTAAAACTTGCTTTTTCTCTCGGGTCTCTCGCACTGGGAGCGCTTTTGAATGGCCCTCCCGCTAGAAGTGCTTTATAAATATCCAAATACAATACAATACAATACAATAATCTGATAGGGTAACACAGAAAGACAGACTGACAAACAAGCGGGGTGACAGAGTATGTCAGATGTTGATACAAGGAAGACAGATACGGAGTAACAGATTGTGAGAGATAGATACACAGTCAACTGATCTTTGATTGGTAAGTCGGTATTTTAGAAATTTGGAGTTAACGATTATGTAATCTAGCATAAATATAATTATTCAGTCATGTAGCCACACCTATTATGAATAATTTTAACGTTATTAGCATGATAATAAGAAACGCCGCCATATCAGCCAATCATAATCGAGATTACAAAGCCATCTGCCACTGCTGTTTATCGTTATATGGCGTCATCTGTCAGATATACAGCTGCGGTTCAATCGAAAATTTTGTGGATTATTTTTTAGTGCGTTGGATAGAAGTGAAGATAAAACAGATAATAACATCTTATGACTTAGATAAGTATGAGTGCCATCACCGAAAGTCGGGATCCAGCCGAGTCTGTGGTCTATGTGAGTTTTAATCAAGATCATAGGTAAGCGATGTACATAATCATAACAGTGCGACATTCATTGCTAACAGCTGATGCAACTCATTTGCGGTCGCATGAATGATGTAGCGCCAGATTTGATTAAGTTGCACGCGCATGAAAACGAGAATCTGCTTTGTCTGTTAATTACTTGATGAGGTGATAAAATTAATAGCCGTTAGCGTCGATCTGTTTCAAACTGTGTATTGTAATGTAAAAGTAACTCTCTATAATTTAATTTCTCAGCGCCACACAAAAGCTGCGTCAGGAAGACCAGATTTCCACGATTGCTTTGTAAAATCAAGTCCGCAAGAGCCAGGTTGTTTGGTCGGTCTCGGTGCAAGTCAGAATGGAGGAGATTAGGCGCACGGTGCTACTGTGGTAATCATTGGTTATGGTGGGGTAGAGGTTTACATCCGTCCAGTGGCAACCGATGACAATGTGGCAATAAAATGACAATAAAAAAATGGCTGCCCCAGACAGAGGTAGAATTGAGACCTTCCACAGTCCACTCTTCCACTGAAGTAAGTTAGTAAGTATTGGTTCACAAACACAATCTTTAAGGTGAAAACGAAGTTTTATTAGGTCAAATTAACATACTATCCTTACAACATCATTTTAGCTAAATTAATTGTTCTTTACCTTTTTATAGATATAGAATCGATATTTCATCGATCATCCAGCTTCTAGTTTGAGCTCTATCGGTAAAATATCATTTTAGTGAATTTGATTATTACCGTTCACTTACAATATCATTTTAGCGAAATTAATTGTTCTTTACCATTTTATAGATATAGAGTCGATATTTCATCAGTCATCCAGCTTCTAGTTTGAGCTATATTTTCATCAATCTTCCAACGTCTAGTTTGAGCTATATTTTCATCAATCTTCCAACTTCTAGTTTGAGTTTTACTATGAAATGTTTTCATTGCTCATCCACGGCAATGATATCCGCGCTAAAACAATATATTTTCATCGCAATTCCAACTTCTAGTTTGACTTTTATTATATAATATGTTCATCGATCATCCAGCTTCTAGTTGCAGTAACATTTTCATCAATCATCCAACTTCTAGTTTGAGCTTTACTAAGAAATGAACAATTAAATTTGCTAAAACGATATTGTACCTGAAGGGTAATAATTAAGTTCACTAAAACTATATTTTACCCACAATTTACATAGCATCGTTTCAAACAAACTCATTAGAGGCGCTCTCAATTTATTGGTGGTAATCAAGATCGAACAAAATGGTTTTCAAGCGCTTACAGAAAGAAGTAAAGAAAGTCCAAGAAGCTTGTGTCATAAGATGCTAGGTAACCTATTTAAAGTTTGACCGACCACAGCGAAGTTTCTATGCTGTACAGTGGATGTTCTGGTTGGGGGAACAAGCAGGTCACCCTGCATAGCAGAATGAAGAAATGTATGACCAGGAATGGATGAGACCGAGAGACACAGTTCACTAAGATAAGATGCCAGCTACCCTGAACTCCCAGCACAGAATGGCAAAGGATCTACAGCTAAAGCTGGAGCGCAGCCCACAAGGCAATTGTGCATGAGCATTAAGATCTTATGCTCAATGCATTTTTCATCGGCGGACAGTGCAATTCCTCCCACATGAAGCTGGATATATGCCCAAACCGAGATATACCTCCAATCAGACGAGCCGCAGCGGACTTGGCTGCAATATTGTGGGGCGTGGTGGCTCAGTGGTAAGTTCGGCGCCTTGTGACCGGAGGGTTGCAGGTTCGAATCCCACTCTAGCCGCTGCATACGGACCTTGGGCAAGTCCTTCACTCGCAATTGCTCGTGGCGCTTCGGCATGAAATTCCGGCACAGTATCAAATGCTGTAGTCGGGAGTGCCTCTGAGTAGTAGTTGACTTCGAGAGGCGCTATAGAAATATCCGGAATAAAATAAAAATAAAATAATAAAATAAAAAATATTTGCACTGTATGTCATCCAACACCCCTGCTTTGGGCCGGGTTTTGGTTGCATTGGAAGCATGGATGTCCTCAAACCGTTTGGGCCTAAACCCAGCAAGGACTAAATTCATTTGGCTGGGCACCCTACAATAACTTGCTAGCTTGACATTGCCGCCCTGGCCGATGAATTTCCTAGTTATACTTTCTCTACGGTAGTTCATGACCTTGGAGTCTTGCTAGATCAGAGGCTTACTCTTGCACCTCATTTCCATTGCCTTGCCCGCACTTGCTACTGTCAGCTGCACCAACTTCGCACTGTTGCTCGCTCTCTTTCCCATGATGCCACTGTTATGTTAGTACACTCCTTTATCACAGATCGACTTGACTACTGTTCCTCACTTTACTATGACCTACGTTCTAGTTGCTTGGCTTTCCTCGATCGAGTGCAATGCTCTATGGCACGCCTGATTGGCCGAATACCAAACTTTGGTCACAGGGTTGTTTCTCTGGTCTGGCGATGCCAGCTGGGCTGTGCTCCAGCTTTAGCTGTGGATCCTTTGCCATTCTGTGCTGGGAGTTCAGGGTAGCTGCCACCTCTGCTCTTCAGGGAATTTAAGGCCAGGTGCCATTGCCGTTAGTAAGGATGCCTTGCTCTGAAAATGTTTGGAGATCCTGATCTAGACACTTAGTATATAGTACATTTAAGTACCTCATAAAAATACTGTGCTTGGTATGGTGTTTAAGTTCATAAACACAGCATGTAATACGATTTGTTCTTGTCAGTAGTGCTTCCTTTATCTCAGAACCTATTGTTTCCTGGTGCCATTCCCAAGCCGATGTTTATAGCTTTCTGATGCCTGCTGTAGGGCACATGGATTACCATCTT
This sequence comes from Allolobophora icterica, assembly GCA_963556255.1. Classification (NCBI taxonomy): domain Eukaryota; kingdom Metazoa; phylum Annelida; class Clitellata; order Crassiclitellata; family Lumbricidae; genus Allolobophora; species Allolobophora icterica. The sequence continues at coordinate 49,702,009 of OY744605.1, forward strand.
GTCGGCTTGTCAGCTGATTCTGTTTTGCTGTGCTGAACTGGGTATTGATGTGAATAGGCCGGCAGTTGGAGTGTCCAGAATCATGTTGAAACTTTTAGCAAGAGTTGCATAGCATGCTTTTTTGCCTTGTAAGCAAAGCAATGATGAGACTGACTCATTCCTACTGTGCCTATGCCTCACTCTGATGTTAGTTTACATCCTGCAATTGTGAGCTATGCTCCAAGTTCCGGATGGTGTTTTTAATGTCTGGTTCTGCAGTTTAATGAAATTTGGTTACTTGTATTTTTATTTTATGACCAGTCTTGTTCTTTCCTGAAATACTGTGCAGTTCAGTTGAGTTAGCACCAAGGCAGACTCTTTTGTATGTCTTGTAGTTGTAACTGGGAGTTAAGTTTATTTGAAATGTAATGTAAAAACTTACACATATGTCCAATGTTGTTTGCAAGTGGAAATTAATGTTTTTCGCTGAAAACTTCTAAATTTGTTTTTAGTTTGCTTTTGGTTGGCACAAAGTCTGGCTATATAATCTACTCTCTGAGTTCACTGGATACGTTGGAGGAGATCTATCGCAATGGTAAATGTTGCTTGTCGTATACATATTTTACAATACTTAATGAGCTTTTGCCAGGTAATGAAACTGCTGTATAACCAAATGCATGTATTTATGTAGGACTTAGTAGAATGTACTGTTTGAAGTGCATGTGGAGCAATTTCTAGTAGAGGAGTAAGGCTTCCTTAGAAAAATATATGTGGTGGACGTTAGAACTAATATACATTGTTTATTTCTGTTTCTTTCAAGCTCTTACGTACATGTTCAAATCCAGTGCATCTGAATGTGGTATATGGATGAACATTTGCCATTCATAAGGCCAAAGTCTATAACAGTACCACCCACCCCCATCTGTTAGGTTTTGACACGTGATTTAAGTGTCAACAGCAAGTTGGTACATTGGGCATTGTGTGGCAGTTGGTTCCTCATATGCAAGGGTGCCACAACCAAAAGCATGTGATCCCACAACTGTCCTGAATTATTGCAAATAGTCAGAATCAGACAGTTGCTTTTGTCTGAGGGAGGATGTGAGTTAGCAGTGTATGATTGTATGATGGAAAACTAGTCTATTGTATTCCAGTGAAGATGAAGGTGACCAGATGTATTTGAATTCCAAATGCTACTACATTGTATTTGTACTTTATCATAATCAAGCTTTTGTACAGCACCACTTCATGAGACTCCTGAGTAACTTGCAGCGTGATGCCCAAAAACCACAGTTCAACAGAACAGTTCTCAACCAGTGATGCAATATTGGCACAGATAGTTTGAAGAACTTCTGTTATAAATAACCTACTGTGAAACTTGTGAATTTTAGGAAACTACAAATACTACAGATTTGTGTAGTAATTAACATAAGATCCGCAGTGCCACCAATTAGCTGAGCTGCAGTATTTAAAACAAATTGAAATCAATTAATCTGAGGAAGAGGAAGCTTGCACAAATGGCATCCGTGATCCAATCTTCATATGAGTGCATACATGCATTATGGTAGAAGCAGTTTTGGCAAACAATTAGTGGCATATAGGGTGGATCTCACACAGATGGTAAAGGCATGGTCAACATGTTGTTGTAACATGCTCAGAAGGTTAATTCCTGGACCAGTGTCACACCCATGTCATGCAATGAAGTACTAGGAAAGTTAAGCTAAAAGTTATGTAAGTCTGTCTTTAAGAGCTGCCAAACAGTTTCCAGTTGAGTTTTCCAGAATTAAGTCACAGGCAGTTGGATGACATCCATGCACAATGCGCCTCAGATGTCTCAACTAATTTCTTAGCGGCAGCTTGGCCATGGATATGTGCCCGAGTATTGTCAGCATACTGATGAGGAGCAACTCCCAGGGAGGAAAGTACATTGCTTAGGTCTGCAGTGTAAGGAACATAAAGCAGAGGATCTTGGTTGGAACCCTAGGGTCTCCCAAATAAAGACCTGGAGACCAGAGGACCAAACATCACTGATCTCTAATCACCATGCCATTGTTTTTTGGTTGTGTACAGAGACAGAAGAGATATTTCTTGTTCAGACGCTCTTCTCAGCTGATCGTCTGGTGCTTGTCAGTGCATCAAATCAGTTTCGACTGAGTCTCTTCCACTACAAGCAGGAAAAGGAACTCTTCAGCTACAGTTATCTGCACAAAGTCATCGGTGTCCAGCTCAATCGACTGGTAATTAATTAACCCGTTAAACCTTTGCATGCCTGATATTTTTAGCCCTTGTTCTGGCCCCTATTTTTTGAGGTTTTGGTCCATTTCACTTCTTTATGGTAAAAACGCTACATCTTATTAACCGCTGAAGAAAGAGTTGAAGCGTAAACCTGAAACTTGTTTAGAAATGAATTTTAAACAAGTCTATCTGTGTCATTTAATTGTTTTAATGTGCTTGTATTTTTATAAAATGCAAATTGAAAGTGATGACATGGCATAAATGTTTCAACTCATTGTTTTTCTACATTCTGCTGATGTTTCATATAGATATATTTTTCTAATAAATATAAGAAATATATCTTACAAAGATAGTGTTTCTTCTGTTGTTATTATTATGGAGTCGGGTGGTAACTGACTGTCTTTGTCATTGCTGAATTAGTATGTAAACCATAATTTATGAATGCACCATTGCTTCTTTCAACACGCACTTCTTAATTTTTTGGTACTCAAATCCCCAACGGTCACATGTTAGATAGGGGCGGTCGAACTTCACTTACAGTATATTTGGACAGGCAGCCAGCATAGAAGTGACATTGCTCTTCTTAAAATATTTTGCGTGGCCAGGCATCTTCAGGTGTCTTTTCAGTGAGTGATCACAGATTTGTAGGATTTCTGAGAGGTTCTGCATAAATGTCCAGATACTGTTGCTGAAGAAGTGATTTGCTGAGATCAATTACTTTGCAAAATACAATACTAGATTTCATTTCTTACACACATATATTTTCATTTGGTGCTTGTAAATTGACCATCCAACTGCTGTGAATAATGAATGAGTGAATAGGTGAGTGAATGAACAAACCAATGATGCACACAATGATTACATCACCAGCCAAGTAAAACTAAAGCATCTAACACTTTCTGCAATGTTTATGATATAGTAAAAGACAGGGAGGGATTGAGAAAGAGAAAAGTGAGTTGGGTTTAGGAGAAGGAGAAGCAGGAGGAAGTGGAGTTCAACAGAAGAAGCCACTTTTAAATTCAAACTGATTAGAATTAGACTGCTGAATGCTTTTGTTTTTAGAGGTTGATTGTATGTCTGGAACAAAGCATTGACATGCATGACTTACGTGACATGCGTCATCTCCATACGATCCATGACACCCCAGCGAACAGACAGGGGGTCTGTGCCCTCTGCCTTGACAGTGACCATTCCTATTTGGCTTACCCAGGCAGCATTTTTGCAGGAGAGATCAACATCTTTGACACTGTTAATTTGGTAAGTCTCCTCATTGATATCCATCCACCCACCCACCTGCCTAACCATCTACTCATTCCCATCTACCCACCATCCCATTCACCAATCTATCCATCAGGCCATTCATTTAATTAATCTGCTGAAGTTTTTCATGCATTCATCCATGATCCATTTGTGCGTACCGGTATGTTAGGCCAATTGGTCAGAGCGTTCAGCCCGTAATGCAGAGAGAACGAGTTTGAGCCTTGCCCGAGGCAGTTACTGTCTAGGGACCTTGAGCAAGTCCTTCACTCATAATTGCACAGCACCATCAATGTTCTATGTTATGGCAATATCAAATACAGTTGTATTATATTATTATTTTATTGTATATTGTATTGTGTTATTATTTTATATTGTATGTATGTATGTATACTATATATACACAAACACCATTCCAAGTATCCATTCATCCACTCAAAGTATTCTATCTATCCGTTCATTCATTCTTCCTTACACCATCCATCTGTTTAGTGTATGTGAACATTATATTAGCTTTGAACAGTCTTGACTTTGTTTTCTGTAAAGAAAGCGGTGACAGTTATTCGAGCACATGACAGTCCCATTGCTGCCGTTGCATTCGATTCCACTGGAAGTCTTATTGCCACTGCATCAGAAAAGGTAAATTTAATGATTTTAAGACAATTATTCGATTATGATTTTAATCTTTCATAAGCATGTTATATGTTTATTTGAAATCTAAGTTACTTTATTTTTTATAAGTATGGTTAGAGAGAAGCTGTGTAAATTATCATTTCAGGATGCTACTAATCCAAGATCGCTTCATCATAAAAGAGTTCAATTCATTAGTCATTTTGACCATAGATATAGTATCACTTTGATGTTGTGTGTTTGAAAGGGAACAGTCATCCGGGTCTTTGCAGTGAAAGATGGCCAGAAGTTATATGATTTCAGACGAGGAGTCAAAAGGTAGCTATGGTAATCTATTTTCATTTTGTAACAAACGAAGTTACTAACTGATGATCATTTCAGAAACTGCAACTGCTGTACACCAGGTAAAATGGTGAGGTAACACACTAGTTTAATACCTGTTTAGAAGTGTCTTTCTGCTGAAGCACAAATGCAACCATACCATAACTCGTAATGTATGGACTACTGTAAGACTGGAGGAGAATGTGTTGGTCAAGTTCTACATGTGTGTGAGACCTTGTCATGCAGGTTTTCCTCTTATTCGAGCATCATTGGCTGGATAAACTTGTTTCTCTTTTTGAACTGTGACATCATTTAGACTAGTGAGGATTGCCTTTGAGAGATTCTTGGAAAATGCTACGATACATAAATGTCGAGGTACTTATATACATTACAGCAATGACTAGTTGACTAACTCTCACAGCTGCTATGCTTCTGAAAGTATCCAGTTAGTATCAAATATTTCACACACTGAATAAAATGTTTCTCTCTAGCCAGTAAATGAAATCTGAAACATGCAACTGTCATAAAATGAGTATCTATTATGATTTCAGCATGAATTGCATATTTGTTGTTTCCTAGATTTGCCTCAATCTATTCGCTTCACTTCAGTCTCGATTCTGCCTATCTTTCATGTTCCAGCAACACGGAGTCTGTTCACGTCTTTAAGCTAGATTCACCCAGCAAAGTCAAGTGAGTAGACAGTTCATGCAAAATGGCGAAGTTAGGTGAGATGCAAATCACACATCAATTACAATTACTGTTAATTCATTCTGCAGTTGCTGCTGCTGCTAGTAATACTAATAATGATGAAGATAATGATGATGATATTAATAATGAAAACGTTGAATTAGTAATTTGTATCTTCTGGTAGGTCAGCAGAGGACGGTGGTTGGATGGATTACTTTGGGCAGGCAATCCGGACGTCTGCCTCATACCTACCAACCCAGGTCACAGAGATGTTGAACCAGGGCAGAGACTTTGCCATTGCTCGCCTTCCGTCTGCTGGACTGAAGAGTGTGTGTGCCATTGTAAGGTAGAAGGAGCTACATAATGCACTTTAATGCTTGATTATGTTTGTTATTGATATGTGATTAAGTAAAAAAAGAAGAATATATATAAGCATTAATTTCTAAAAAACTGATTACTAGGACAGTGTCATGTGGATCGTTCGAAATTGATCTAACCTTGTGACTTCTGTACTGCTGTTGTACTAATGTACAAGGCTTCAACGTTCATACATCTATATAATGAAACATTTATATGGGATCTTCTTTACTTGAATGATACTGTTTAGTGTTCATACAAGTTGGTCGCAAATGTAGCTCATTGGTTCAGTGCTGGCCTTGTAACATGGAGTGTGCAGTTTCGAGCGTTTTCAGATAGTACTGTCAACAAATTAATATTTAATGCCTAAAAGCATTGTGCTATCTGTTGATGCTGTGTCATTAGATTGTGGAACTAAACAAATTAAACTAAGCAAACAGACAATAGAGATGGCACCATTGTGATGTTATATGCAAGTCTTTGAGGGGACCCCAAATGGTGCTAATGTATGATTAATGTTCAGTGCATTACCTAACTGGTACTAAGAAATTGTGTGACTGAGTGATGGCCTTCTGATGTGAGCAGGTTTTGCAGAAATTAACTTGAAGTTGAAGAAAAGTTAACTAGGTTATTGGTTGCGTTGTACAAATGGTTTGCTCTGTTCTTGATTAACTTGAACTATTTTGCTCTTGCTTAAATAAAGCAATGCAAACTTGGTTTGTGTCGGAGATATAGGACGGGATTTAAAGAATGCTGAGATGATCCAAGAAAGATTTCAGCATTTGTATTTATTCTTGATAGCGTTCAAGATATGCCACGTTTGTTGGTTGCCACTCAGGAGGGATATCTGTACATCTACAGTGTGGAGCCAGCAGATGGAGGACAGTGTAACTTACTCCGACAACACAGGTAGAATTGGAGTCATCGTTTCATAAACTTTGGGCAAATGGTTTTACCACACATTTGAAAAGATTTTCAGGCTAATGCTTCACATTTTTAACTGGACTTATTTCAAGCAGACAAAATTGAATCAGTTTAAACTTGCTGTGTAATTAAAATCATTAAAATAAAATTTTTCAGGTGGATATAGACATGTTTGATAGAGACAATCACATACTTTGAACCAATTTAGTCATACTATCATGAGAGAATTATATTAATTAAAATTATCTGTAGGATTGACAGTGCTGATGGAAAGAAAATGTCCGAGTTGTATGAACCAGTACTGCCACCTGTTGCCAGTGACACAACCGAGCCTATGTCGTGTGGCCTTAAAAGTTGTTTTCCATTCAGCCGAACTTCTGCCATGACTGGCCAATCAGACGGGGCTGAAAGAGCTGGCTCTGGAGTTCCACCTTTGCGTCAGTCGTACGCCAGTGTTGTGATGAAGCGAAGAGACGGACCACAGAACTTGCAGCCAGATGATGAAAGCTGTTCTATTGAGAAAAGTCCATCCTGGCAAGGTATGCAGGTTAGCGGATTATCCTGCCATGAACTTTCAGGCTGAGTTCTCAGCACCTCTGAGAGATTCTGTACAAGGCTCAGTATAAATGTACAGAAACATAAACATACATATTAATGCAAACATTCATATATGTATGCGTACATACTGTGCATACGTACATGCATGTATGCTTCCATACATGTTCATTCCTACATGCATACACAGTCCATGGTACATACATGCACATACACATGTACACCAGGAACTCATTAAAATGCTGTTTTTCGTATCCACGTAAAGAACCGCCTCATAATGAAGTCATGTAATAACAAGTTTATTTGTATGGGTTAATTTATTTGGGATCCACATCCCAGACACCTTGCTATGTCAGAATTTATGTTTATTTATTTATTTTATTTATTTATTCCAGATATTTCTATAGCGCCTCTCGAAGTCAACTACTACTCAGAGGCGCTCCCGACTACAGCATTTGATACTGTGCCGGAATTTTCACGCCGAAGCGCCACGAGCAATTGCGAGTGAAGGACTTGCCCAAGGTCCGTACGCAGCGGCTAGAGTGGGATTCGAACCTGCAACCCTCCGGTCACAAGGCGCCGAACTTACCACTGAGCCACCACGCAACTTATAATGAGTCTCCATTGGACATGTAGGCATCTAGTTTAGTGTTTCTGCTATCTTTTTATTGGATCTCTGCTTTTGACTACCATATTTCGCCACGCATAACCCACAAATGCTTATAACCCAAACATGCACCTACCTTTTTGAAATGAGACTAATATATAAACAAGTTTGGCTTAGCTTGTGTGTGCATATACCCCAAAAGCTTGAACAGACCATAAAATGAGGTCCATCAGCACTAGTCTGCTGAAGCCATATGCATGAGCATGTCAGCTCCTAGTCGCCAACTAAGTCTGGCTAAGTCGGTGACTAGCCGATAATTCGGTATGTATGAAGATTGAAGACAGGCGATATAGAAGTATTCTCCAATGACAAGTAGATAAAGTCTCACTTTGTGTAGAACCCATTTATTAGAATTTTTAATTTTTCTGCCTTTGCTTGATAGAAACAGTTATTTGGAATATTTGCAGATGAAATGATTGTGGATGAGACCAATGCAGATGAGAGGGACAGTTATCATCTCAGCGACAGTGAATTTCCAGCGATTTCTCTCAGGCCCAAATGACGAAGCTTCCGTAGAGCTAAGTTGATTAAAGTGTGCAAAGAAATATTTTCTACAGATGATCCCGTCTTAAGAAGAATTGCAAATGATGTACAATGTATGAAGTTTAAAATTTTTCAGGTATCAGGAAAAATACGGTTTACCTGACGTTGAAAGTTTACAGGTTTCCATTTTATGAAGTCTAGCAGTTTGTTTGGTGTAGGAAGTTTGCAAATTTTTTTAAACGGGAAATTGTGGGAAGCCAGTTTTGCTCATTTAGTATTGTTTTTCTGTCAGCTGCAGCCAAAAACATGGTCCCTGGAGTTGAAGGTACTGGTAGTTTCAAATGAAGTAAATATGCAACAGAAATAACCTAGTACATGTAACAGAGCAGCCTTTACTTAGTTTGTATGACCTGGCAGTTAGTTGTTGATATACCAGAGATTTAACTTGTGGCAGTGTAGTGAAAAAGCCAATGTGACATCGTTTGACCCAATGCCTCAATTGTGATTATAGCGTTATGGAAGTTTCCAAATCAGGTAAGATGCTACTGGTACTTACCTCTCAAATCTTCAGCTCTTTGATGTGTAGTATGCTTCCAAAGGAGTATCCTTGGTGTTGCCTGAAACTAATTCATTATGCAAAAATTAAGTCCCAGTGCATTTTCTGAGGTTCATTGTAACTGGTTGATGAGTGAATGATTTAGGTAGATAACATGCTTATATTGGATGCACATGAATCTGAAATAAGTCTTCCAAGAGAAAAACATAAGCAACTATATTTGTTTTAATAAATGAATGCAACTGTATACATAACTGCTAAGAATAGTAATCATGCTTTGGCTCTTATCTTGTAGTTTCAGCTGTTTGATTATTTTGTGAAAGCATTTCATTTAATACGAATTACTTGTTTTATTGTGATTTTATCATTGCACACTTTGATTACATGAAGTTGAATTTAATCGCCGAATCACTGAGCTTTGTGTGTGATTTTCTCAATTACACAGTTTTGTTCTGAGTTGATTTATTTGAATAATTTCAATTTTGAACTGGCTGAATGTCAGGTTCAGTTGAATCAATTTTCAAATACCTTAGGTGTTGGTGCATCGTCGTTTAATACGATGTGGTTTATTATGCAGCAAAAAGAATCTCAGTCAGTCAGAAAGTGTGTATTTTCTAGCACTGACCATGCTGATAAAGACTGCATAATGGCTTGTTGTTAAACTGCCAACATAACAATGTGTGAAAAACGTTTCTTTGATGGTGGCTGTGAAAGTACCACCAGTGGAGTTTTCTTGGCCACTTCATCGTCTTTTAACGTAGAAATGTTTGAGTTACTTGTAGTAGTTGGTGTGTGTCACACCACATTTCCCCGTAGGATTAAATTATCAGAAGCAGAATTATTGCATTTTTGATATTTTTTAGGTGGTTTTTCTTGTATTCAAGCTAAACTGCTGTATTAAACGTGATTTCTTAGTTTTAACTTTTCAGTTTGTGTGCACTGTTACTTTTCATCAAGGTACGGTACATGCTTTATTTTCTAGCTAGTGTTTTTAGTGAAGTTTGTATGGAAACAGAAACAGCTTTAGAATACTGCAGTTGGTCATGGGTATTAATTTAACTTAGTTTTTTGAGCTACGTTGCCGAGAATGAATTCTCATTAATGCATGCTTTTTGTGTCTGATAAGTTAGCTGGTCATGACATTTCACTTAAATCTGGCAATGGAAATTTTCAGAGGTTTCTGGAGATTTTTCTAAGCTTTTGTGTCTACTTTGGGCGTGGGATATGAACTATTATCCAAATATGTGTACCGATAATTCTGTTTCTTCTTGTTTTATGATACATTTTGTTGCATAGGAAATCACTTCATTGGCTATAAGTCCGTCAACGCATCCATTACCAAATCATATCTCTTACATACAATGCCCTTCAAACCTCTTGACCTTCTTAAATTCGCCAGCTATTCACCATCCAACCGCCCAGGTCTACTCACTCATCATCATCATAATTATCTTTCTCTATCTCGGCCTTCAGTCTCCTCATCTCTGAAATTCTGCAGCCGCTCCTTGCTGCACCGGCTCTTTGGAATGATCTGCCAAAAGATCTCCGCCTGTTTGCTCATTCTCCCATATCACCTGTTGACATCACCTCCTCCGCTTGCACTGTCCTCCGCTGCTTTCTACTCACGACTGAAACCGAACTCTTCAAGCTATCCTATCCTGATTCCATTCCTTCGCCACCACACAACTGCCATCATCACCGATTACCACCATAGCACCCTGCTGTCTCCTCGGCTTGACCTCCCCGGACTCTGACCTGGCCTCGGAACGGACAAGGCTATTGCGGACTTGATTTGATATAGCGCCGGTGAATAAGCTGATCTCCCTGACATGGCTTTTGTGTGGCGCTGAGAAATTTAGGAGATTTACAATTACATAGGTGGCAAGTAAACAAAGTAAAGCTGCCATGTCCCTAGTGGAATGTAGGGAGGCACTTCTCTCCTGTCCTTAAGCCCTTGAGCTGGCAATGGACAAATCCCAAGGTTCTGGACATGGGGCCAGTACAGTGTAGGATTTTCCCTATACTCCCAGCATATGCCAGTACCATTTCAAGACAAGGCCGAAGGGGCAGGAGTTTTTGTCAGGTTCAGTTCCAGATCGAAATCTAAAAAGGTCAGAGAGGCAGACAGGCACACAGCTGTGGAACAGATCTCACCCTATGACTTGCATGAGTAAAAATCCCAAATCACTGGCTACAGGAGTTATGCATTTACTCATTCTTTCACTGTCTGGCTTAGAATGCCGGGTGAAATGACTACACATACACGTGATATTCAAAGTATTACAGTATACCAGTATACAGTATGTGTGGATTGTGGAACTAAATTATTCTACACGACATGCAGTATTACTATTTAATATCATTAATTTAATATCAGCTACCTAGTAGTATAGAAACACTTGCAAAATATGCAAAGTACCTCTGTTGTTTTAAGTAATATGTAGCAGACTTGTAGTACCTATGCATATAAAAATGTAATATTTGTCAGGTTTGTACATTATAGTAAATCATAACGCTATGTTTGCATTACTGATACTATGTTGGCTGTCAGCAAAAGATGCAGCAAGAGTATCAGCAACTACTAGGTTCCCAAGTTTGGCCTTCCAATTTGAATGACGAGCAACTGAGTTCATCACCATAAATTAATCAGCTACTCATTTCTTCAGTGCTCTAGGAGAATAAATTGAATCATCTGTTTTAAGAATTCACATTCATTCGTAAATTTATATAGCGCCACTTCAAGGGAACTACTCAGAGGCGCTCCCGACTCCAGCACGGCGAAAAAGAGCAGTTTTCAGGTGGTCATAGAAGGTACCAGAGGAAGACCTAGGATGTAGGCGCAGCTCAGAGGGAAGGCCATTCCATATGGTCGGGCCAACCACCGAGAAAGCGCGGGTCTGCATGATAGCAGTACGGGCAAACGGGACGGATAGCATCCCCCTCCCCACCGAGCGGAGGACTCGAGCAGTCCGAGAAGCAGACACATATGTTCCGTCAACACAAAATTTTGTGTTTGTCCGGTTCAATTCCGATTCGAGATCGACTTCTGGCCAGTAAGGAGGGTTAGGTAATAATGTAAGTTATATAGGACTTCTTAGGGTATCCACTTCGTAACTGCATATGGGTAGCTTTCGAAGATGTAATGTAACATAAGAGAACCTCTTAGGCATCTGTTTGAGTTAGCTGCTTTGCAGTGTCTGGCTACTACTACAGCAGTAGACATGTCCAGTTGATTGAAGATGCAAGTGGCCATGACAAATGCAGTTGGAGTCTAATAGTCTGGACGTGCGAAGTGCAGTTTGCACTTTTTGAAAAGCATTTTTCATTACCCTTTATGCATTTTTAGAAAAAATTACTCTATCTTCATATGTAAATATTCTGGCTTTTGGTTGGTGTTGTTGCTCTTTGCATTCCATAGCATTGTTGTTCTCCTCCAAGTTCGCCGTTTTGTCACTAGCTCAAACACAGAACTCGGATTATAGTCGGATACATCTGTTTTTTCGGTTGTTGCATTAAATATTCATAGACTGCATTATCTTGACAGTTAACCTAACATGTACGTCTATTATAGTTACTCACTCCATGTTGATATGTAACTAATACTCTTATGTTCTGCAAGGAAATGAAACAGGAAGACCTCCTTTTTCTGCATAGATTCGATATGTTAATGCAACATAATTTAAGCAAACCATGTATATTTATCCAGACTACATTCTTTTATTTCTAGAGTGTTTATGAAGCTGTTACAGCAAATAAAAGAATACAAGTGGAGAACATTTTGAGTTTCTTTTGACAACTTTTTAGCTTTTCTGGGTGCAGTTTGACAATTATAGCATATCAAAATCGCCAACTAAATTTACGTCATACTTTAATGACGAGCTGCATTGATTTCCCAGTCACTTTTAGAAAACACTGGTCATTAAAGTGCTCAGTTTTAACCTCAGATTCTACATTGCATGTAATGCATGTGCGCTTGTCATATGCAAATAAAGGCTACTTACTTACTTACTTACTTATTACAAGAGAGCAGATATTTATGAACTGGCAACTACATCATCATACATGTACAATTTGTATGTTATGGTTATAAAAGCTTAATAAATTCTGATGTGGTGAGATTAAGTTCATTGTTATTGTATCGAGTGTTTCTTGATTACAACAGTCATCTGTTTGGCATTGAATCATGTTTGGAAACATGACAGTTCATGTTTCCAAACATGAAAGTTCATGTTTGGAAACATGACAGTTTAAGCTGCATCAACTCTTGGGGACAAGTTCCTAACAGACCTCTGGCACTTTGCTCATCATTGTCCTTGGACTTCTCCTCCTGTACTTTCTTCTGGGACATTTTATTCAGATTCATAACTTTGCTTCATATATTTCTGTCCAAATTACCTTCTTTCACCATCCTTCCAATATCCAATACCCCACACGTACTGCCCAGGTCATAAGGCCCACAAAGCCGGAATAGCCTCTCCTGTGAAGGGCATCTGTGTGCTTATTCTGCAAATGGCCCTTGTGGAGCATCCCCTTTATTCTTGCGAGCATTCTTCCTCCTCGTTGGCATCTCTGCCTTTCTGTCCCAGTTGTACGTAAAACTAAACCTCTGTGTTCTCATATCATTTGCCAGATAGCACCAGCGTTTACCACATACATACACCAGAGCACACATGCATGCATGGGTTACAGAATCCATTCTTTTCTTTGACTATGCCTTGCCCTTTAGTTTTCTGTAGCCCAAACCTGTTCTTTTGTCCACTGAGCAGTCCAAGCAGAATAGTTCTTTGGTTGTAATGTAGTGTTCTGTCCCTTCATTCCTACCTCCACTACTGTTCTCTAGTCTAGAATTAGTTGTCATGAGGTAATGCTAATCGGATACATCTGTCTCTTAAGGTTCTCATCAGGGACCGTTCCTCCACAAACAATACCATTTGTTTTATTTGCTGTCCAAATTCACTCCACACACATTTTAAATGCTCCTAGACTTATTAAACTCAATAATTATGGTAAATTCTAACAGTTAATATAAATTATTATTGTTTTAACCCAAAGTAACCTCAGGAACCAAAATTAGATATGATTATTTAACCTTGGTGTGCCCAAGGTGCAGAGCGGGTGCATTAAACAAGGCCGTTAATGAAATGCATTTGAGTTCACAAACTTACAGATGTCATTATAGAAATTACGTAAACAAATAACTGCTAGAAAAGAAACATTTTGATTTTAATCTCATCCTAAGAACGACAAGAACACAATAACAACAGTATAAATCCTGTGGGAGGTCTTGACAAAGAACACAAGTTTAACTCTGAAGCCAAAGTTGCTGTCTAAAGGTAAAAAGCAATGTACGTCAGAAATCGCGAGATTTTGAAGAAAACTTTTTAAGCCTTAAGAAAATCAAATGCCAGACCAAAATCCAACTAAATGTATACATGCAACTTACTACTGTACTAGTAGTAAGTTTCGTACCATTATAAAAAAATAGCATTTTAAACTCCAAGAGTATGTGATCATCTAACTTAGTTATTTTCATCAAAGACTACAGGTTGCATATTATAAATTATAATATAAATACATTTATTCTACTCACAAGTGCAACCAGATTTTCAAAGATACTTTATGATCAAAGATCAGTGCTACGATCTATGCTATACTTCCAAACTAATCGCCTTGCCGGTTGTTTGTTGTCGTTGTTGCATTTAATCTTGATTTTATTTGTGTCAGTAAGTAAGTAAGTAAGTAAGTATACCCTAATGCATTCTGGAAATTTCTGACCAACAAAATCATTAAATTTTAACCGTGTTATAATAAAAAACTTTCTGTCACTCCATCTTATGCTTTTATTATATCTATATAAATGTTATATATTATATAATTTATATATATACTATATATATATGTTATATATCATATTAAACAACTTCTAATGCAGAGCTTTCATTAATCTTCCCTCAAGATTAAATGCAAAGATAAATCAGTATAAAGAAACAAAAATATACTTAGAATGTACACATAACAAAATAGCTTAAATTTTAAGAACATTGTAGAGATCTAATTACATGCAGTTTTATATTTACCAATATGCAACAAAACTTGCCCAGTTATGTGAATAAAATTAAAATACAATTGCACAAGAGCAAGTGATATTTAGTATTTAGCAATTCTAAAAGTGCTGGTTACTATACAAAGAAGACAAAGATTAATTCTTCAAACTTATAATCAGTAAATGCTTTGATAAACTAATAAATAAAAATCTTAAAACTGATGCAAACTGAGCTGTAAAATAAGATGTAAATCACAATAATTACAACTGCAACGTTGATTCATGAAATCAATTTGTAGTACTGTTACCATTACATTTGAGGACCCCAGCAGTATTACTCACATAGTCCTCTTCATACTTTATCAGGTACTGATCAGTCCTTTTGCTGATTTAGGTGGGTGCTGCAGGTGCAGGCCATAGCTAAGCCACTGTCTACGAGTAAGGTACAACAGCTGCTAATTCATTAGACACTTCTATCAATATATTGGTGCTTAGAGGTATGTCTTCATAGCTTTAAAGGATCTTTTCACTAAATGGCAAACTTGAAAATAGCGATCCATCACCCTACAACCTTCCTCTTTGATAATGTGCCTCATCAATCTTATTACAAGTGGCCAATTATTGCTTTTACATGTTCTAATAGTAGTTTATTGTTAAAAATAAAATATTAAATTAATTATTCTGTAGACTATCTACACATACTACCACTCTTTTAGTTACATCACATTTCCTTCAAAATCCTTTTCTCATAAGGCACGATATTAATAACACACTTCACTATATTACACTTCATACCTATTCAGGCTCTGATTAGCTGATTAGCAGATAAAACACTTTGTTTACATTTTATAATTAAATTTTAAAATATATCCTACTCACCATGCAAAGATCTTACTAGTAAGTAATTAAAACTAAATCAAGGCAAGGTATGACATTTAAATTGATAGAAACAGTTACGTCTGTAGTAACAATATAGTGCCAACTAAAAAAACGGTGAATTAAACTCTGTACTATTCCACTCTACACAGAACAAATGGCCAAGCCACATAATCTCAAAGCAACTCACTGGCAAAGAGGAATCATAACAGACAATAAAAACTATAAGACATCGATAACGATCAACAGACAACCATGATACTTTTTCACCTCAAAGGCACTAACTGTAAAAAAATACAAGGAAACAAGTGCCAAACTTAGGCACTATACAACCACACAAAGTTAGCACAGACGAGGTATCTGGGAGCAAGAACTAAGCTTCACTAGGTTGTACAGTGTACACTTAAGCATCATAAGTTAAAGTAATACCACACTGCAGCAACTTTTAGAAGTGCATTTTAAATATGCATAAGCAAGAACAACAATTAAAAAGCACAGCTTCTTATTAAGAAAACCGATGAAAAAAAGAAAAAAACTAATAAATGCACAAACAAAAGACACCAATTAGCATGCTAAGGTATTACCTTGTGTGCTGAAGTGCTATTCAAACTTGCATTCAAGATTCCACTGTAATTTGTCTAATTCAGAAACCACAAATTTCCAGTGAAGCACATGATAAGACAGCGAAGGTGATGATATCTATCTGTTACACTAATTACCTATAACAAGAATCCTTAAAGGCACAGTCTTGGGAATTCTACGTTCCTTTCACTGAAATGATCACAGAAGTCCAGTACATGTAACAGAAACAAGATTTCTTTTCAGCAAAACAGTTCCAATGACTAGGACAGCTTGTCTACTCAATGATATATTCGTGTCACCTAAACAGAGCAGATAACATCAAACATTAAAAAACTGCTGATAAAAAGATTAGAAAACTATACAAATGACTACAAGAGTAGATTATTCAGACTTCCGAAGTGAAGTTCTTGCTTCCCGGGTAAGATCCTGTCAGGCTCTCATCGATCGCCATTGTCCCCAGATAGTCCTTCAGGTCAGGAAGTGCTCCCATTGCAATGCAGTGCTGACCGAGGAATTCCTCCAATGACATATCTTCCTCCTGCTCTTCCCTCTCCTGCTCTGGTTCACCCATCTGCGGAAAAGCGTAAAGGTGGCGCAGCAGTCTTTGCGATAGGTCGGCGCTCGAATTGCTCTCACAGTCCATCGAAGTCGAGGTTCGAGAGGTTGTGTCGCAGCGACTGCTCATCTCTGAAAGTCCTCGACTCGGGCAGTAGAGTTCATCACCAGATGGCGGCTCCACCTCAACCAAGTCGATGTCGCTTTCTCGGTGCACCTCTAGATCGCTCATTTGCTCGTTATTCAAGCGCCACTTGCAGCTGTCAGAATTATCCGAGTCGTACGCTGTGTTTCCAGCAATGCACTGCTCATAATTTCTGTTGCCAGGGTCGGAGTCATCCTCCAATTCGATCGGAACAGACTTCTCGGATACATTCTGAAAGCTGTCTTCAATTCCATCACCTTTTGACTTGGCAACAGCTTCTTGTTGTGGAGACAGATCCGCGGATAAATCGAGTGATCGCTTGCTGTCACTATCACCAAAGTTAGACTACAACAAAGAAATAAATTCTTTCAGATACTGTTCCCCTGTTTTCAGCCACAGGGAAAGATTCCAGCTCCTACATTGTGCCACATGTAACAAAAAAGCAGTATGCTACATATTCTTGCTGGGTAAGTAAGCTGGAAAGGATCAGTTTCGTGTCAGGACCTGATTTACAACAAGGAGAAAGCACTGCAGAAACAGTAGCAATCCAACCACAGATACACACTTCGAATAAGGTTTACATCTTCAGTAATATGGTGCACAGGTTTATATAAAGCACTTATTAATTGTGTAGTCAGTATATCAGCAGCTGAGGTTGCCAGAGCCTTTTGATACCAAAAGTCAGTCGCTGGCAATCAACCTTGTAATTTATTAGTGACAAGAGAGAGTTTACCACACTGCTCATTGTATGCTCCGTGAAGACAAGGTTCGTAATCTCGACTTGTGATCGATGAGGAAACTGTGGTGAAATCTGGCGTAACGATGGTTCAACGGGATCATCATAACAATCAACTCGAGATTGACACAGCTTTCTGAATACATATGAAACATCCAAATCTAAACACTAAATGCAAGAAGACAAATAACACTTCTAAACAATTATCACTAAACACTATATGGTAATACAAAAAGACAACACTTCTAAGGAATTATCACTAAACATTATAACACAAGAATACAAATAACACTTCTAAGGAATTATTACTAAACACTATAATACAAAAAGACAAATAACACTTCTAAGGAATTATCAGAAACATCGCTTTTATGAATCAAGGAAAGTGTGACCCTAGAAAGTAAAAACAAATCTTGGCTGTTTTAAGAGCCACAACACAATGCACATTGTTAATTAATGAACTGGTAGAATTATTAATAATAATATCATTAGCATTACTCTACCTTCATCCTTCTTATCATTATCATTGCTATTAGATGTCATTATTAAAATGTAAACTGACATTGACAAATTCTTTACTGATAACCATAGTCAAGGTTCTATTGCAAATGAGTCAGTGGAACAAGAAAAATTAATAATTATAGAAATGTTACCTGGCTAAATTTGCAATCATGATAATAAGAGACACTGATACAAGAACAACGACAGCCACAACGATCACTAGTACTCCGATCTTAGAATGAAATATCACTGGCTCAGTTTTCTTAAGACCTGCAAACAAACACCAGATAGAAAAACGTGACACAAGTAATCAAATAAAAAGTATGTAAGATTACGAGCATATTATAATAACACACATTTTGTACCAAATATAATTCAAGCATAATGTTTTTCTGTTCAATTATACTTAAAATATAATTTTAATTCTGCACTTCTAGAAAAAGGTTAACTTCCAAAGTTGATCAACTAAATGAAAAGGTAAATTAAACAGATACATACTGTCAACTTTAGCAAAGGAAGTATTTTTAAGTATTTTAAAATAACACAGATTTTGTACCAAATATAATTGAAATTTAATGTTTTTCAGTTCAATTATACATAAAGCATAATTTTAATTGTGCATTTCTAGAAAAAATTTTACTTCCAGAGTTGATCAACTAAAATGAAAAGGTAAACTTTAAACAGATACACACTCTCAACTTTAGCGAAGGAAGTGCTTTTACGAATTGCACAGCGAATACCGATAAACTCTGGCGAACATCTGTTGTATAACAGAAACACAAAATCAATTACAGACAAAATAGTATTGAAATTTTCAATTAAAACAGACAAAACTGATTACCATAATTCAAAATCTTTATTGAAGACTGAACCAATGATCAACTTACTAATATTTAATTAGGTTCAAATAACTGTTGAAGCACTCCCTCCATCTGTAATGAAAGATTGTTCTGAAACAATCTTGGCTGTTTTAAGAGCCACAACAGTCAAAAGATTCAGTCAAAAGATTCTTTCTGTATTTCAGTCAAAAGATTCTTCAACAATGGACCACATTTTGAAGGACTTGTTGCTATATCTAATTTAAACTAACATAAAGACTTTGCATCACACCTAAGGCATTACTCAACGGTCAGAGATTGAAACAAAACTGCAATTTCTGCCCATTCCCTTGGACAGGCCCATTGAGAATTCTGAAATCAAAATCTCAAATAATGAGATACAATGGATAAGCAAGTTGGGAAGAGTTAAATTTTGCATCTGGACTTGACTCATAATAGCGAATCAATCAGCAAAGCAGAAAGAAACGAGCAGCCTATTTGTAAACCTTAGACGTGCCGTTGAGAAAGCATGGAAGCTGTCCTAGTTAAGTAGTCATATAGGTAGGTGATCATTGTGCTCTGCTGCCCGTGAAGACATGCAGGTGTTACGCTTGCACACATCAACTCAACCCATCATGCCTTCCTCTGTGTTGGAACACCCTCTTGCATCAGTTTTCTGTTATATATACATACTATTTCATTTGACACAGCTAAACTTACATTTACTGCCTACTCTCAGTATCTTCAAAACACACCTCATCAGATTAGTCAGACAGTCATGTGAGCAATGTTTCTGAGAGATACTTAAAAGATGTTGTATTACCTGTAATAAAGACAAACATACATGCATGGACTGGGGTAGAGTAAGTCTGGCTGTTTGACAAACAAGTGAAATAATTGTGAGTATGGTTGATGAGAAGCAAATGAATGATAGTTGGATAATTTGAATGCAGTACCTTATACACTGTGGGATGAATTCTCAACTTAACCCCAGGCTCGGTAAAGACTGCAAGACAGAGGTCTTATGTTTACGCTTATAAGTTACAGGCAAGAAGACACATAAGCATGAATTCACAGGAAACCAGTTCAAGTATCATCGTACCAGTTATATTATAATTGTTTGGCTCTAACTATGTATAATTACTGGAAAATTGAAGGAAGTAAAAGCAGCATGCCTGCAGAATCTGTGTCCAAGGACGTGTGTCTGAAAGCAGCGTCCATGGTTGAAACAAAATGCGTCATCCACACACCTCGTGCCATCAGATCTGTTCCCAATATTGTCAGCCACTACAAATCAAAATATATGGCCGACTTAGCCTTATCTTATGCAACACAAACTTAATCACAAGGCAATTAAAACCAAAATAGAGGAAAGAATAGCCAGCTAGTCTTTATCTTAGTCAAAGCAAATCTCCTCAAATGAACTTGCGTTTCCTACCTGTTACATGTACGATGGTCCGTACAGCATTTGACATTCCCAAGCGGTTTGATGCTTGGCACTTGTATTGTCCAGCATCTTGTGGCTCAGCATTCAATACGACTAACTCAGATTCATAACTATCAAAGAAAAATCATACACCTCAGTTATTGCATTAAATGCAGCATATGTTTTCCTATGGTAACATTATCCAAGGCGTCTCATATGTGGAAAATATCAAACATCTGCAGCTGTATGCATGATAGATGAGATGATCGCTCACTTAGCATACTGGATGTGCAGTAGAAATATAAAACTGCTGTTCAGTGAACCATAATGCATGTCAAAAGCAAATCACTTATCAACCCAAAACCTCAGCTTTGAGGACTAATATAGCTGATGCAATCACAATAAATGGACGTTGGACATCTACCCCAACTTATTATGTCATTGTTCTCTATGCCTTTATAATCCTGGAAGACAGTCTCTACATGTAGGATCATTCAACCTACATGCAGATGAGTCAATAGCAATTTAATACCTACAGCAGAGATTTCTTGAAAGGTGCTGCATTAACTGTTTCAAGAAGTGCCAATTTTCACTGATATCCAATCCTAAGCCAAAGCAGTAATAGGCAGGATCACTACCACTTCACCATGGCACTGTTCATTAGTAATAAGATGCAGCAAGCAGCAGTAAAATGAGCTTAGTTTATCACTGCATTAGAATGCATGAAACTATTGAAGCTTAGCTTTATAAAAAAAACAGCAAAAATAAAATCACTAAATGTTTTGTTCACAGAATGCAAATGAAATTCACATATTTTCATACCACCTATATCTGGCTTTCAAAGAGCTAAAATGGCATGGACAAAAAAATTGAATCAAATCATCCAAATCTTTGACCTAGAACCCATGCTTCTGAGGAGTGGCCTAGAAATGTGTTACATTTATTTCTTTTTACCCATAGTAAATGATCTGCTGATTCTATTCACCTCTTACTGATGAGCTGAATTCGAACATCTGAAAATAGCAGAATCTTGTTCTTGTACCACCTGATAACTGGAATGGGATAACCACTTGCATGGCACACAAGTCGAATTCTCATTCCAGCTGAGATGCTCAGCTCTCTTTCTGCCAGTTTGGCCAATGGTGGACTGACTAAGAATTAATACAATGCACAGGAAATATGCAAAACAAAACAACCCAATACAAAGAATTCAATTGTAGGCAACATTCAAAACCACAAAAATATGTTTTGATCAGAAAAATACAAAGAATTCACTTAAAGTCAATATTCAAAAGCATAAGCAGCAGCTGTAAATGAGATAAAGTAAGGTATTTGTGACCCGTTCTCCCACTGTCGGCCTACTTAACAGCAGCAGGTGTTTAGCTGCCATCTAAGCCAAAGTTATAAAAACTAGATATTAATGTGGCCAAAAATACAGATAGTCTGGAACTAAATCACGATAACTTTTGCCAACATGTGGCTAATGCTTTCTAGCCACACTGAGACTACTTAAATCATACACTGTTGTATTTCAGTATGGCCCTCTTACCCAAGGTCTGTTAACATGCAGTCATGGTGAATGGCCCAATGACTGCACATAAATGGGTCTGCACTGTACTCTCCGTAATGAAGTTAAGTAAACGTGTGGAAACAAGAAATCAACTTTTAAATGGCATCACTGAAGTTTCTAGCAAAAAAATCAGTAATTTTATTAGCACTTTAGTTTAACTTCCATTTTGGCCATTTTACCTTTTATCCATTCTAGCCATTCCCTAAATCTGTATTTTCCAGTATGATTCAGATTCCTTAAGTAGGTGCACTTTTCAGTTCATAGCTGTTTTGTTTTACATCATCAAGTTAAGGCCAAAACAAGCTTGTTCACCATCAGCTTTTGTTTATCAATTGCCACGTTTTTTAAATCAATGTACGTGAAGATGGAAAGACTTACTCCTAGTCTTCATGCTTTTGTGCAAAACCAGCTTCACAGTTTCCTTGGATGACAAAACTATCAAATTCACAACTTCTTTACTCAGAACTGATGTGGGTGGCAACGTTAAGTTCTGTGGATTTATCAACAACAAGTTCCTAAGAAAAATCAAATATTTGGATCCAACTGTAATCGCAGAACCACAGCGATCTTTCACAGGCACGACATCCCCAGCAATCGATACCCACTGGATGTTTAGCATTCTCAATTTCCCTTTCAGAATGCGAGTCACATGAAACCTGACAGCTGCCTGATCTGATTCATTCTGAGGAAGACCGATAACTTCAGTTTCTTCTGAGACATTGTAAGTGACGTTATTTGATGCTACTCCTTGGAAAATCACCTCAGCAGCATCCGTCTCAGCAGCTACATCAGGGTTTGTCAAGTGACATATCTCACAAGAAATGTAGTGGACACTTAGCGAGACTCCAAGGACTACGAACAAACTCTGTAGAAACATTTACTCCCCATATGTCAAGAAAAACGATGTCACACTCGTTCATCAGTGGAATTTGTCAGATGATCAAAACAGTTCTTCTGCCAATATAATAGCTCAAAGTATTCTTGTTTTCAGCATCTGAAACAAAACATACAGTTTACCTTTCAATCTGTTTGGTATAGTCACTCTTCGTGTGTACACAAGAATTGTGACTGCAACACTTTACAAACATGTATTTAAATTTGTCTAATTCAATTCTACAACTTTTATACAGTGACAACTACATTAGTAAATGAACACTTTAACGACAAGCTGCATTGTTTTGCCAGTAGCTTTCAGTACACTCTCATTGTTAAAGTTTTAAGGCAAAGCAGCAATTTAGTTACTAGACAATTAATAGTCTTTTTGACACTTTAACGATGAGAGTATTGGTTTGGGTTTGGCCCGGATTCCCGAAACCCGAATCCCCGAAAACGCTGAAAATACACAAAAACCCGATTACCCGAAAACAGTTTTATAGAAAGCGGCTGAACTTCCGAAAAACTGTTCAAGTTAAATTGTAAACTCTTATACATGACATAGACCGTGACCTTGATGTAGGCTATTCTCGATATAATATAGAATATAGATACAATATAGAAAATCGATTTCGGGGATCTGGGCGAAATTCTTTTCAGGGATTCTGGTTTTGGGGATTCGGGCTGATCCCATTGGTTTCCCAGTCGTTTTTAGTACACGCTCATCATAAAAGTGCTAAACACATCATAAAGCGCTGCTTGTGCTAGTACAATAACTCTATTAAATCACATCTTGGAGTTCATAGTACATGATGCAAGATTAAAGAAACAGCAGCAAAATGTTTCCTTAGGTGATGCACATTAGAAGAACTAGTATCTCATTTACAATGCTTGAGGCATAATTTGAGAGCCCAGACATAAGAGGATAATGGAAAAAGTAACTGAAGCAAATCACAAGCTCAACCTCTGAATTTATTACAGGGACATGGCATCTTAAACTGCTCATCTTTGGTTGCTGGCTGAGATGAGCAAGACTGAGATACAGTGGCTTCCTGCAGTTCTAATAATAATAATAATAATATTTATTCTTTAATTAAGCGCCTGCAAACGCACTGCGCTGTACATGTACATGTTATGCGATAAATCTTAACTACTAACAGAACAGACAGCCTGCAATACACAGCGCAAATTGCAGCCTACAAAGCATGTCCGCCTATGGGACTCGATCTCTGTACCTCTCGCACTCTACGCCAGATGTTATCCAATGCGCTATCGGGCAACCATTTAGTAATTCCAGTTCATCAAAACCCAAAGACCTTAGTACAGACGTGCGTAAAAACAAAGAGCTGTTGCATCAATACAATGATGAATCAAAATAGTCGAAATTTTGTTAGGCCAATTTATTGGTCAGCTGCTCAGCCTGTTGGGAGAAGTCTTGAGTTAAAGTTAAAATCATTTCAAGCACTGAAATGAAAGAATGCACCTAAGAGGGAATTCCAAACAGCAGTAACTGTAAAAACACACGTTGTCTCACTCAATTCCTATACTTGGGGAATAAGACCACCATAGTGGATTTGGTTGAAGAAGAAGAAGAGCAGTCCCTTAAGCTAGCCCTGAGGCAGCCATGGGTATGGAGTGTTAGCGACTTCATTTTCTTAGCCTCGGCATATGAGGGCGGGTGGCCAGTCCTCTCCCTCGCCGCCTCATCTTCCCACTGACAGTATACTCATCATAGCTGAGTTGGCTAGGGGGTGCACGTGGAACAGAAATCTCGAACCAAATTTCTGCCCTTGCGGGGATTTGAACCCCGACCTCTCGATTGACAGTCCAGCGCGCTAACCACTAGACTACCGAGCACCCCCTTGGTTGATTTGGTTGAATAGTGACAAATCTTGGAACAATGATTGAAAAAGGACTGTGGCTGGTTAAAAGGCAATACTCTACATCAGTGCTTCCCAACCTGTGTGCCACGGCACACAAGTGTGCCGCGAGCGCGGTAGAAGTGTGCTGTGGCCGAATGTCGAAAATCAGAAGTTTTAACAATAATATCATTTTAATCATAAAATACATTATCCATAAAAATAAATTGGTGCAGTCAAGTATTATTTCTTACCAGGCTGATTTAGCTGTATGTGAATCTGCATAGACCACCGTGCGTTGCATCTACTAACTATCCAATAAACTAACTTACTTATAATATTTACTCTCTGTCTATAACATCGTTGTTAGTAAGCTTCATTATTACCCATCTTTGCGTAATCGTATTTCCAAATTCAATTTCTACGTTTCCTCACGCAGTTGAAGTTGATCCAGGTGCAGTGATGTTACATGACCATTTATGAGCATTTTATCAGATTTGGAAGACAAGTTGCAATATAATTTTCCAAGTTTAAATGTCTCTGAAAATGACTGGGTCAGAAACCCATTTCATCACCAACTGGATTTGTTTGGCCAACAGATTGCAGAAAAGGAACAGCTGATTGACGATGCTGCTGACAGAACACTGCGACTTAAGTTTGCAGAAATGAATTTATCAGACTTGTGTATTATGATGGAGAAGGAACACGCCTTGTTAGGTGCCAAAGCTGTCGGCATACTGCTGCCCTTCTGCACTACTTAACTGTGTGAAAGACATTTTCAGGAATGACCGAAATCGAAACGAAACACAGAAGGTGTTTACAATTAGTTGAAAACGACCTACGAGTTACGAGTGTGCTTGTCAACCGCCGTTCAAGCTCGTATTGACACAATTTCACATTCTTTGCAGAGTCAACCGTTCCATTAGGCATGGTTTTCATTCTGGTTTATAGTCTGCTTTTAATTAATTTGTTCCGGTTATCTGGTTTTTAAAACAACGGCTAACAAATAAGCTTACCTGATTTTTTTATCGGTACTGCATGACGACGACATAATGACATTGTTTTATCATTAATACACAGTTATAGACACAAAAAATTGTAGCTAAGTGGATAAATTAACGTTACTTTTTCTAAATTAAAATGAATAAGTGTATATGCCAAATTATATATATATATATAATATGCTACACTGGTTCACTCCGTCACAGCCCGCCTTGATTACTGCTCATCGCTTTATTTTGGTCTTCCATCTAGTCGCATAGTGTGTCTACAGCGAGTTCTGCGCTCTGCAGTCCGTCTCATTGGGCATATTCCTAAACATGGCCAAGTCTCTAAATATATGCTGGAGGTCCTTCACTGGCTTCCTATGCGCTTACGCATAGAATATAGGATCGCTGCCTTAGTACGGCGATGTTGTCAGGGCCCTGCCCCTGCTTACCTTCGTGAGCTTTGCTGCACAGTTTCAGGTGCCCAAGGCCGACGTTCCCTCTGCTCATCGGGAAAAGGGGTACTTTTAGTTCCATTTGCTCGTTCCACGACAATGCAAAGTCGAGCTTTTTCAGTGGTGGGCCCGGCAGTCTGGAATAGACTTCCCTTAGAGCTCCGCATGTGCCCTGGGGCCACCCCTGGCCTATTTCTTGCAAATCTGAAAACTGTCTTATAATATGAACGTGCTGGTGTCGGGAGCGCCTCTGAGTAGTTACCTTGAAGGGGCGCTATATAAATCTTCAAATGAATGAATAAATCTTCAAATGAATATATAAATTTGGTACCATAAATGAAATGTGCCGTCTGGTGAATGGTTCTTAAAAAGGGTGCCGTGGCTGAAAAAAGGTTGGGAAGCACTGCTCTACATGCTATAAATCAAAACCATGGTAGCGTGACAGTATGAGGATAATGTTCCTGCTGGTTGCCGTCTGGAATTCAATATTCAATTCAAGGCAGGATTAAGCGGCAAACATTTACTATCGGGGTGCGTTATATACGGTATCTTTGGGATGCTCTCATTCGCTGCAATGAAACGCCGTCATTGGGCAATTTAAATTAAATGTCATTGGGCAATTTAAATGACACATGGAGTATACATGGCTACACGGACCCTAACCCTAAGCCCTAACCGACCCTCACGACGCCTACCCTGACCCTAACCCAGAGTTTTTCAAACTGTGGTCCGCGGATCCCTGGGGGTCCGCGAAGGATATGGCGGGGGTCCGCGAGAGCGTTCTGAAAATAATGTGATGCTTAACATTGCATGGTTTTAGCATTAACAACCTGTGTTTTCAAATTCATATGCTAGCCTACTTATAGTATGCCTGTAACTGTATGATCCACAAGGATCCAATTGGGTATTCGATCACACCAGTTTTGTGATGCTGCTGATAGTTATTCTTTGCCTACTAGGGCCTACAGTGACGTAAATAAGATGTAGGCTTATGGTCACGTTACATTTCTAGCCTAATAGGCCTAAAACGTGTGTTTTAATAAAATTTAATATATAATTTCTGCTAATCGACTGCTAATCATTTCTGCACCCAATGTAAGCGCGATGTATTTGAACCCTTCACCAGAAGTAGGCCTACAACTAGATTCCATTTAAAAAAGGTTTAAGATCGATATTCACAAAACAAACTTTGAAAGTCTGCAGGTGTTTCATTTAGAAAATCAACACTGAATACGAGTCTGGTTGTTTTTTCCATGGAAGAAACACTGAAGCTCTAGCTAGGACGTAGTTGTTTTTACATAAACGCTATATTTTCTTCTCATTGTAACTCTGGACTGACTTGGGTTTTCTGAAAAAACACACTTGCTCTATAGTCTGTAGCATTAAGTATCATTTACAGGACACAGCTAGTTAGCTAAAAAAAATGTCTAGTGGTTCCTCCAGTGAAGGCTTCATTTGCAATATGCTGGTCTATTTCCTGATTGTGTACTCTGGACTTGTAGAATTAGAAATTTGTGGAATTCGCCTGAGTTAAGCCTTTAAATGAACGATAATGCAGAGATTGGCAAAGCATATCCCTATTTCGTTCACGTTCGCTGTTACATGCTAACTATATAATTTTGCTGTTTCTATTATGGATAACTTTCTGAAACGTAAGAAAACAGTGCTTAAGCCTATCCAAAATAGCACCAATTATGGACAGTTTTTGCAAAGCAAGCACATCCCTCTCGCTGACATTACTGGTTTTTGGCGAAACCGATGTTATTCATTTCTTTTAAAAATGACTGTGTTCCATAGTTATTGCAGGGAGTTAATAACAATTTATTTAGTGCTACTTTTTATATTATAATAGTCCTTAGCGTCATAAATAAGCAAGCGTGTATTGTGGAAATAGTCTGTCTGCCTGTTATTTTTATTAAATTTTAAGTGATAGGGGCCTAAATTTTGCTTTGTAGGCTAAATACTGGGGTCCGCAAGCTATGCCTACAAAAAATAGGGGTCCCTGGTCCAAAAAGTTTGAAAACCTCTGCCCTAACCGACCCTCACGACGCATACCTAACCCTAACGATGCAACATTCTGCGCCATATTGCAGGGTCACCGAATGTTACGAAGGAATTTATAACGTGATATGAAACTGTGGATATATAGTCCGCGTTTATTGAAGCCGTTGGCAAATCTTAGGCACCCTGATAGTAAATGTATGCCGATTAAGCAACATAGGTTGTCCAGCTCCTTGATTTTTGTAGCTACGTTATATATGGACAACTTAGACAAATTAAACACGTTAAACCAAGAACTATCGCAAAGAAGTCAACACCAATCCGATACGAGGTTATAATCAATTAGGTCTATGTGCTTTAGGGTTTTAGAAAGACCGGCAGGGCCAATTCTACCTAACAACTTTCACAAGTTTAAGCGCTCGTGCAAAAGCAATCAGTCGTTCACTTAGGCACAGGAGAGTCACAATTTCAACTGTTCGATTTGTTTAACTTTTTAAATTCCGTCATCTCACATTTCGCGTTGGAAAGATGTGAACTTACAGAACAGGTGCTCCACAACTTACGAATACGGTAAAAAAAAACACAGATTACAAACTCTTAAAAATCGAAGCCATGAACCACTGACGTCACATTTAAAATAAGGAAATCTCATCGACGTAAGTAAGTAAGAAAGAATATTCTTTATTTTTACCGGTTGCAAGACGCTCTCCGGTGTACATTCAACATACAAACAACTGTTATCAAGTCTTCAAGAATAGAGCAATCTACATACAAAAGTTTTTTCATGTTATGGTCGGCTATAATGGTAAAACTTGGTCACGACTCACGAGAACGGGGCCGGAAAGAATAATTATGCCAACGGTTTTTTGGGGGTGGTTGGGGAGGGGTAGGCTATAACTCGTGGAGGACATGGCCAGGGCTTCCTAGAACCGCCGTAAACAGATGAGTGTCGGTTTTAAGGCACATTTGTGGACACTTAGACATTTGTGGACATTTGTGGGCGCATTTGTGGGGCGTGGTGGCTCAGTGGTAAGTTCGGCGCCTTGTGACCGGAGGGTTGCAGGTTCGAATCCCACTCTAGCCTATGCGTACGGACCTTGGGCAAGTCCTTCACTCGCAATTGCTCGTGGCGCTTCGGCGTGAAAATTCCGGCACAGTATCAATGTTGTAGTCGGGAGCAATTGCGAGTGAAGGACTTAATTGCCCAAGGTCCGTACGCAGAGGCTAGAGTGGGATTCGAACCTGCAACCCTCCGGTCACAAGGCGCTGAACTTACCACTGAGTAGTAGTTGACTTCGAGAGGCGCTATAGAAATATCCGGAATAAATAAATAAATAAATAAATAAGTAACATTTGTTCAACCAGGTTTGACTGTCACCAGGGAGGTATTTATGACGAATCAATCTCTCTATTAGCTATACAGACTGTTCCAGAGCTTTCCCTTGTCCGCAGTGTGATTCTCCTTACAGATTTTATTTTAGTTACAGTTACAGTTATAGTTAATGGTTTTTCATTTTAGTTATAGGCCTAGTTACAGTTATAGTTAATATTATTTTTTAGTTACAGTTATAGTTATCGTTAACGAAATCATTTTGCTTTCGTTAACGAAAACATTTTCGTTACCGTTATCGTTAATGAAAATCACACTGAATTATGAAGACGTGTTACACAATAATTTGCTTAGAGCTTTGACGAATGGGTGCATTCAGCTTCATGAATACACAGCGCTCCATATTCACCGACATCCAAGGCGAACATAGGAATCATTTTGCTTTCGTTAACGGGTGTATTTTCACGTTCTCACGTTAGTTGATATTGCACTTTTTTTATTCGTATTAACGAAAATAGCAATGAATTTTCGTTAGTGTTATTTTCGTTATAGTTATCTATCATGGAATTTCTATCATGGAATTTATATAGCGCCTCTTCAAGGGCTCTACTCAGAGGCAACAAAAGAAGCTCAAACTTTAAAAACCGAATGAAGAATCGCAAAGATAAGTCCGAGAGCTATATAACAGCCAAAAACGAGCGAAGAAGAACACTTCTGAACTGAGATATCCAATATAAACAGAAACAGACCTAACTCGGTGTTTCACGCCACACCTTACATCCCAAGTTAATAGTTATAGTTATAGTTAATGATATTTTTTAGTTATAGTTATAGTTATCGTTAACGAAATCATTTTTTGTTCGTTAACGAACATTTTCGTTATCGTTAACGTTAACGAGAATCACACTGCTTGTCCGTCTGGCTCGCAAACCACACCATGCAGAGGAAGCATAATATTATACAGCAAGCGAGCCACCGTGGTTGCCTGTACTACATCGTAGAGCCGAGGGCTAAATAGCTCATTGGCAGTCAGTATTCGCAGGGCATACATGGAATGTCTCGCCTTGCTACATAAGTAAGTAAGTAAGTATGGGCTATAGGCCTATATATATATATATATATATATATATATATATATATATATATATATATACAGGGCTTTTTTTCAGCCGGAACGCGCCGGTACGGCGTTCCGGCACCTTTTTCAGCTCCTAAAAAATAATTTATTTATTTTAATAATTAAAATAATAATTTAGTTATTTTAATTTAATTTAAGTGTTTTTGAACTGTTTTCAGTGTTTATTGAGACCCCTCCCAATCCCCAATCCAGTTTTTCTCGTGATTTTAGCCAGCTAATAATTGTTGCGTTCCGGCACCTATTGTTCCGTTCCGGAACCTTTTTTTCTAGAAAAAAAGCACTGTATATATATATATATATATATATATATATATATATATATATATATATATATATATATATATATATATATATATATATATATATATATATATATATATATATATATATATATATATATATATATATATGGATATTATATGCGCCTCAAAGTTAATGGTAGGCCTACCTTAAATTTGATCGTTACCCCCAAAACCTTCATGCAATTTACTCTGGTCACACCCGGGGTGGGTTGGTTGTACCCTCAACACTTAGCCTCCCTCTAACGATCATATCTTGCATCTTTATAGGGTTAACTTTTACATTGCATGCCTTCGCCCAGTTTATTACATGCTCTAGCCTATATCGTCAAGGACAGTGGCGCTATATTTACTGAGTGTAGGGCTGTAGGCCTACGCATTAGTAAACAGCTCTACTGTAGCTCTCGTCAGCATATTTTAATATCCTAGCTATTTCGGGCGTGGATCGTCTTTAGGGCCTAATGAGGATATTATTACTAAAAAGAATATATAAATATTATTCGTCGATTGTAAATCTCCATGTCTGTCACGTCTTATGCCCGCAGGTCTCGATCGTTGTATATGTTAAATGAGCGCCTGAAAAAGCTACTAGGCCTAGGCCTAACCTAAAAAAATTGTTAGGCTAGCTGTATACTTGCCTTTGTTTTGAAATGCAGCTTACGGAGATGGAGCTAGGTTTACTAATATATACAGATAATTACAGAAAAGAGTGACTTCGTACGGAGGGGGGAAGGAGGGAGGGAGGGATCCGGCAGTATACCCATTATAGCCTATTTATAGGCCTACCCATACCAACCTCCATAGATTTTGTGGATATGCTTACGGCATGACGCCAATTAACCACCCTAACACATGCAATGATACAGATCAATCAGGCAATTGTTTTCTGATCTAGGCCTAATCTGTTTTAGTGTCTTCAAGTCGGTGTCTTTACGTGTTACATTGTACTTTATTGCAGACCTGTAGGCTTGCATAATATAGCCTACCTCACGGCTTTATGCACTCACGCTCACATAATAGCAAGCGCATAAACACGCTCGAAGCCAGCGCGCACACTTTTGAGGACTTGTTTTCTTTGAGTCTATGATGCACCAAAAAGGCTTTGATAATCAACGAGACTATATTAATACGTCTTAATTAAGCGATAGTCAAGACTATAGTATATGTGATCGAAACGTCTAACTATAGTTCGACAATTATAATTCTGCACTTGCTGCACTTCACTTGGTAGGCCCTACTTCTTATTATCTCTGGGAAGCCCTTTGATTCATTTTTCTAAAGCACTCTGAGCGTCAATGCAGTAGGCCTATAATATGCAAGGAGAAGACTCAATTAGACGAAAATGACCTTGCCACAACAGACGTGCATCAGACAGACAGACAGACAGACAGACAGACAGACAGACAGACAGACAGACAGACAGACAGACAGACAGACAGACAGACAGACAGACAGGCAGGCAGACAGACAGACAGACAGACAGACAGACAGACAGACAGACAGACAGACAGACATATATAGAGCGCAGAGACAGACATAAACTCGCACGCAATACTCGCACATGCGCGCGTGCACCCAGAGACACAGCCAATTTAAACGGAGCAGCTGCTCCCTGGCTTGGTCAATGTAGGCATACGAAAGGCATACCTGTAATCGTAGCCATTCACCAAAATCAATTCCGTCTCCTGCGCTGGTTTTTCCACATCTACCTCTTCCTCTGTAGCTCGGGTCCCAGCTTCTCTGTCTTAGCGCATCAGCTCCACTACTTGGATTAATGACACATGTAACTGCTGACACTTCTTTCAGTGGCGGCACCAGACAAATTTTGTAACCAGGGCAAAGCCGGGGCAGTCATACAAGTAGCCAGTGCAGAGGGCGATTTATGCCCCGAACAAATCATGGACAGAGCAAAAATTCTGGCAGGGCAACGACCAGGGCAAAGACTTTTTACCAGGGCAATTGCCCTGGCTCGCCCTGGTGTAGCGCCGCCCCTGACTTCTTTGTGAATATAGGACTAGCATTAATTATGCTAAAAAGCAATGGCTGCTGGCAACAGAATGTAGAGTGACAATTGATGGTGCGATATTAGATTGCAATTCCCTCTTCCTCAACCTTGAATCCACCCAAATCAAGCGTCTGCAACTTATCCAAAACTCATGACTAGCCAGAGCTGTCACTAGAACGCACAAATATCATCATATCACTCCCATCCTCAAATCACTCCGTTGGTAAAAATCCCAGAGCGAATCCACTTCAAAGTCCTATCACTAACCTACAACTCCCTACAAAATTTCCAGCCCAAGCAGTGGCGGCGATCTTGTCTGAGAGGTACCGTGGGGCCACTGGGGGGGGGGGGGACAAAGTCGGCCACGATCTCGTCGACGACCTTTTTTTAAAATCTTGTCCCAAAAATTTTTTTTTCCCACTTCATCTCCCAAAAATTTACCTTTCATCTTCGAAAAAAAGTTGATGACCTTTTTTTAAAGTCATTGACCTCAGTTCTCCTACTTTTACAAATTTCCCGTAAACTTCTAAAAAATTTCCTACGATCTCGTCCCCCAGAAACCCCCCAAAAAATCACATCTCATCTTCGAAAGAAGTTGATGACCTTTTTTTTCTTTTAGTCCTCAACCTTACTTTCATTGACTTTTCCTGAATCGCCCTTCCTTATGTCAACAACCCCTTATTTTTCCCGAATTCATCTCCCAAAAATTTTTTCCTCTTCCTTTTTTCCTTCTTTTCTTCTCTTACACAATTTTATCTCTTTTATTCTTTACATTTTGGGGGACACTTCTCCTAAAAGACTACTTTTCTGCTCAAAATGGCACTGAAAACTCGTTTTCGCCCTCACACAGTTGCATTTGTTGACCTTTTTTCGTGTATCTTCAAAATTTGGGGGGGGGGGGGTCCGATGCATGGCGTGTCCCCCCACTCCTAAAGGTGGGGGTTTTGTCCCCCTCGACCCCCCCGGGATCGCCGCCCATGAGCCCAAGTACCTCCATCACTGGCGGCGATCTTGTTTCACAGGTGGGGGTGGGGGACACTGTTGAACTGATCTGGTGAAAAGAGTTTTGAACTGATCTGCTCAAAAAAGAGGTCAAACATTTATTTTACCATTTTTTGAAAAAAATTTGACGACCTTTTTTGGGGTTTCATTAAAAAGTGGGAGGGTCAAATGTATGCATGGTGTGTCCACCCCACTCTTAAAGGTGGGGACTTGTCCCCTCGAACCCCCCGGCCATATTCGCCGCCCATGACCTCCGTGATCTTTTTACCATCCTGGCAACCAGGGCTGTAGTGGTAAAATTTGAGGTGAGTATACGCTAGCGGTGACCAGCGGCGCAAAAAAAAATTTGAAGACTTTTTTTAGGAAAAATTTCTGACTTTTCACCAATTCTCAGAAAATTTTCAGACTTTTTACGATTTTGTCTCTGAAAAAGTTGATGACCTTTTTTTTTTTTTTTTTTTTTTTTTTTTTAGTCATTCGCCCTAAAAACCTCTCATTTTTGAAAAATTTTCGTTCCCAGAGGTAAGTATACGCTGTATACCCGCGTATACCCTCGTGAGTATACGCTCTCAAATTTCTCTAGAGGTAAGTATACGCTGTATACCCGCGTATACGCTCCACTACAGCCCTGCTGGCAACCCGCTCCACCCGCTTCTCCTCCTTCTCAGTCTTTCTCGACCCACCTCCAGCGGCGTAACTTTGGTCTAAAAAGTTGGGGGTACAAATTTCTTGCATACACGAAGCAAGGCGGAGACTGCGATCTCTGGAAAGGCACAATAATAAAATATTGATTGACACTGTTCAAAAAGTGGGGGCACGGTACCCCCAGTCCAAAAAGTGGGGGTACGGGTACCCCTCGTACCTCCACAAATTACGCCTATGGCCATCATCAGCGCGGGGACCAATTACAAGTAGCTTACTTTATTGTAGGCCCTACTTGACGTAGGGGTCTACAATAAAGTTTTTAATGTACTTCCGAAAATGCGGCCCCCTCAAAACTGCGGGCCCGGGTGCTACAGCACCCTTAATTCGCATCCCCCTTAATTCGGGCCTGACTGGCAAACATAATACGACGGTGTCTGCTTACAGGGAAGATAAGTATCCGTGGTTTTGAATAAAAAAATACAAGTCTTTTAACTGAGTTCACTGACCGCTGTAGGCCCCTGTGTACTACGACCTACTTTGCCAGCGCATAACTTCTGCTCAAACTTTGTCATCGTACGTCTTCAGAATTGAGAAGACAAACGCGAAAATCGCACCCATGGCAACGTTTTGTGTTTGGAGCTGTGCTGTGATTGGCTGAGGGTGGTTTCTCTAGGGCCGAAAGTGCTTAAAAGCGACCGATTTGAATACTGGTTACCATGGCAACGCATTGTGTTCGGAGCTGTGCTGTGATTGGTTTCTCTTGGGCGGAAGCCCATAAAGGGGGCCGAGTCGAGTAAGTCACTCAGTTCCATCAACGCTGCAAGAGGATCGGAAGAACAACAAGATGGAGGACTACGAAGATCTCGAATTGGTAAGTTTGACCTTATGCTAGCCGAAGACGAGCTTTCTTTGGCAAGCATAAGGGTCAAACTTACAAGAGAACAGGGCAATCATAGGTTTTAGGTTAAAGTATTTAGATTTGATTTATACTGTTATTATTATTAAAGCAAATTTTATATAGCGCCCCTTCTAGATTGCCTACCAAGGAGCACTGATATTAATTATATTAGAGTTATAAATATCAGATTAGGCCTAATTAGATTGAAATAGGATTTGCTTACATTTATTTGGGATCACTAATCCTGTAGGCCTATGTCTAATCAGATTAGCTGAGACACTGGCCTGCAATGCTTTAGATTTGGGTGTAAGCATAGAGGTATATTATAAACTTATATTATATCTCATTGGGTGTAAGTCCCTATTATGGCTTTCTCTTAGGGAAGGGTTTTGGTTTGTTGTTGGGTGAACAGGAAGAAGAACTGGGAGATGACGTCGCAGTGAGAGGAAGGTCGAGGTCTCGCAGCGCTCGGCCGAGAGCATCGGCAGCAGCAGCGGCGACCAAGGACGATGACGAGGGAGCGACGACTCCTTCGCGACGAAGACGGAGACGCCGCGGACGAGGAAGCCGCCGCCGCCGACGCAGCCGCCGTCGACGAAGCCACGGACGCCGCCGCCGCCGACGACGCCGCCACTAGACGCCATCGGGCCTACGTCGGATCCATCCGTCCGTCCATC
The DNA here is from genome assembly GCA_963556255.1 of Allolobophora icterica. Lineage (NCBI taxonomy): Eukaryota > Metazoa > Annelida > Clitellata > Crassiclitellata > Lumbricidae > Allolobophora > Allolobophora icterica. The sequence continues at coordinate 49,738,077 of OY744605.1, forward strand.
GTTCGGCTGGAGATAGAGAAGATCCGAGCGACCGCTGAAGATGAACTTTCGTCTGCGGTCTATTAATTAGATCGATGAAGTCTATTGTTCGATCAATAAAAGTTGAAAAAGAAAATAAATTGTCTTATTCGTTCTAGGCTACAGATAGGGTTTTTGTCATTTTAGGCTTTCCTTGATTTTAGGCCATCCAGTAGATTAGGCCTATAGGCTATAGGCTTCACGAAGCGTTCAAGAATTGTATGATACTGAGTTCCCCTAATCTGATCAGTTAATTAGTCTATGCCTTCCAGAAGTTTAGACCTAAGTATCCCTGGATAATTTGACTTAATTATGGCCTGATTAATTATAAGTAAGCAACTGAGGCGTAACTTTGGTCTAAAAAGTTGGGGGTACCAATTTCTTACATACACGAAGCAAGGAGGAGGCTGAGATCTCTGGCCTCTGGGAAGGCACAATAATAAAATATTGATTGGCATTGTTCAAAAAGTGGGGGGTACGGTACCCCCAGTCCAAAAAGTGGGGGTACGGGTACCCTCCCACCCCCCACAAATTACGCCTATGCCCCCTCTCCAGTCACTACTCGTCTCAAGTTCTCCAACCGAGCCACATCCAACACAGTATCACGCCTATGGAACGATCTCCCCTCTGAATTCCGCAGATTCTCGGTTTCTCCATCATAATTCCAACCCGTCCTCCATCCTCCTCATGCTCCTCTATTTATCACCGCCCGGGCTTTCCACTCAAAACTGAAGTCCCACCTTATCAAGAACTCCTACCCTGACTCCTCTCATCCTCCGCCTTCAAATTTTTCCAGACCCAAATGAAGCCCGCCATTGTTTTGCAGCGCCTGAAGACCTCTTTTAGAATCTCGGGACCTCCACTTAATTGAATCTGTTCTTTCCTCTCAGCATGCTCAGTCAGCTATCTTTGGACCCACACGTTCTGCCTGTAGGGTATACATATAGGCCTACTCTTTGGTTTTCCTCATGAGAGTTCTGTCTTAGCCCCTTCTGATATTCTGGATACCGTTGATCTGGATAGTATCCTCCACGAAACAGCTAGAGGATGAGAGGATGCCTCGCATCAGTATGCGCCTGTGAATAAGCTGATTCCCGCGACGTAGCTTTTTGGGCGCTGTAGAAGTCTCGAGATTACGATTACGATATTACCCAGGGTTATGTCCACAACCCGGCTGCAGCAGCTGATGCCCTGGTTGACGAGACTGTGCATGCGTCAGAGACTTTAGCTGCTTGGATGCCTTCAAACCATCTTCCGTTGAATTCAGACAAGATTCAATTTATTTGGCTTGGTTGTCGTGTCCAAATCTAAAAAATTGAGTTTCTTGCCCTTCGACGATCTTATGCAGATGTATTCTCCACCTCTGTGCGAGATTTGGGCTTCGCAATCGTGTAAACAATGGCTGACGATCTTGCTGAGCAGATGTTAAAGCGGACGTCGTTTGGAGCGGGAAAAATTTGAAAGAGGAGGATGAGAGGAGTCAGGGTAGGACTTCTTGATAAGGTGGGACTTCAGTTTTGAGTGGAAAGCCCGGGAGGTGATAAATAGAGGAGCAAGAGGAGGATGGAGGACGGGTTGGAATTATGATGGAGAAACCGAGAATCTGCGGAATTCAGAGGGAGATCGTTCCATAGGCGTGATACTGTGTTGGATGTGGCTCGGCTGGAGAACTTGAGATGAGTAGTGACTGGGGAGGGGGTCGAGAAAGACTGAGAAGGAGGAGAAGCAGGTGAAGCGGGTTGCCAGGATGGTAAAAAGATCACGGAGGTCATGGGCGGCGATCATGGGAGGAGGGTTCGAGGGAAGATCGGTGAAGCCAGAAGGAGCAGCGCGGCGTATTGGAACATCATGAGATGATGAGTGCCACGACTATGTGGTACGAGTAGGCTATATATATACAACGTACGCTTATGAAAGGAAATAGTATTCGCAACTTCCATGTATTTATTTCCCAAGGAAGGCACATTCCAAACTAAGTTTAAATTCAGTCGTTTTTCTAGTTTGGTCACCAGAAGAGTGGCCGCAGTTACGATGGTCAAGAGGAGCAGGAGTGACGCACAGGCGGTAGACGATCGAGTCACCATTTGCCGAGCCGCACGCCACAGGTGCAGTGTGAAGAGGAACTGACGTAGATTACGATTTATAGTAAAGCGAGACTATCGATAGGCGTTTAGTTCGGTTGAAGTGTACATATAAGTTGAAGGAGTGTCCACAGCGAGTTTCATACAGCCCAACAGAATTCGATGAAGCTTATCGAAATCGTGCAAAAATAAACGCTTGTATACGAAGAAGAGAGACGAACGCAAAGTAGCTAAACCTGAATATCTAATTTGAAGGTATTCCGCAAACGAGATGTAGGCCTAAACCCAAACATAAGCGAGGTCGGCTGTCACCTACACACTCTTTGGTTTTTGGAGACCACAAGGAGGCGGGCAGCAGCGCTTAGTAGGCCTATTGATTGAAGCTTGGAAAGACAGACCCATGACGGACTATACACATCCGGCCTTTGCCGGACAATCTTTGTGTAGGCCTACTCTCCTTCTGCATCTACATGTTCTTAAATGTTTCTGCTCTTCCTGCTGTTGCAGAAACAATGGTGGCACCCTCTTCCTCCTCCTACTTTCCTTTTTCTACATTCTGCTCCAGTAATCGTTTTTCTTCTCTTGTGACAGGTGCTTCCTGTTGCTGTATGCTCTTTAAAGCCTCGCGCCGTCGTCCTAGTCAGTGTGATTCTCCTTACAGATTTTATTTTAGTTACAGTTTTAGTTATAGTTAATGGTTTTTCATTTTAGTTATAGTTACAGTTATAGTTAATATTATTTTTTAGTTACAGTTATAGTTATCGTTAACGAAATCATTTTGCTTTCGTTAACGAAAACATTTTCGTTACCGTTATCGTTAATGAAACTCACACTGAATTATGAAGAAGTGTTACACAATAATTTGCATAGAGCTTTGACGAATAGGTGCATTCAGCTTCATGAATGCACCTATGAATGCACAGCGCTCCATATTCACCGACATCCAAGGCGAACATAGGAATCACTTTGCTTTCGTTAACGGGTGTATTTTCACGTTCTCGCGTTAGTTGATATTGCACTTTTTTATTCGTATTAACGAAAATAGCAATGAATTTTCGTTAGTGTTATTTTCGTTATAGTTATAGTTATAGTTAATGATATTTTTTAGTTATAGTTATAGTTATCGTTAACGAAATCATTTTTTGTTCGTTAACGAACATTTTCGTTATCGTTAACGTTAACGAGAATCACACTGGTCCTAGTCTCTCTCCTTCTAATATAATCTTTAAATATCATCGTTCGTTCGTGGTTCATGTGGCCGGGTCGCAGGGAAAGACACCTATACATTGTACCAAAATATTATATTTATATATAATATTATGTAAAGATGATACAGGTATGAGATTATATGGCAGCTTCCTGTGCTTGAGTTCTCCATCCGACGCATGGGTTGATAGGCTTTTCCTGTCAAGGAATGAGGTCGACGACCTAGGCCTATCGTTTGTCCGAATATTTTGACAGGTTCCACGTGGAAAACAACGATTGTTGATATAACCAAACTTAATTGACTGCAAGTCTTCGATATCTCATGACAAAAGCAGAATTAGAACAAAAGTCAATTTACAGGCCTATTACAAATCTCAAACATGTGTGCACGTTGATTTATTAGACCTGCGAGCTTTGATCTAAGTGGCGGCGCGTCATAGACCACGCGAATGGCGCAATTGTGTGTAGGCCAACGTGGAGTCTAATCAGGGCTGTAGTGGTAAAATTAGAGGTGAGTACACGCTAACGGTTAGTTTTCCGAAACAAGTTAGAGGTGAGTGTATACGCTACAGTATTTTCTGAGTATACGCTACAGTATTTTAATATAAAATATATAAATATTTTGTGAGGTGAGTATACGGTCTCTAGAGGTGAGTACACGCTGTATACCCGCGTATACCCTTGACTACAGCCCTGAGTCTAATCTTTTGCGTTCTCTGGAAGCAAGGGGACCAGCAGGCTACTGGGTATATTGAATGGGAAAAGGTACCAGCGTGGTGGTGGCCTAATTGAATGAGGGGTGTTCAGTCTACAAATCGTATACCCTGATTTGTTAATTTTGTTAATCCACGTCACTCTTGTTGTCAAGACCTTAAACCCCAAGACCAAGACCAAGACCAAGACCTTGAACCTCGAGACCAAGACCAAGACCAAGACCTTGAACCTCAAGACCAAGACCAAGACCAAGACTTTTAAAAACGAACTCGAGTGCACTCGAGACCAAGTCTTGGTCTCGAGGACAACAAGTCTGACGTCACTAATACGTCAGGTATGGTACAACGTGTCACATATACGATGTTAGGCCCTATGCCTCTACCGATCTAAACAATTGCGCTTTGAGAGACAGGCCTATTATATAGCTGAAAAGTCGCTATAAGTTATTGAATGTCTTGATACATTATACGGTCCATTCAACACCTGTAACGAAAGTCGTCTTACACAACATGCAGGGACATGCATACTGCATAGGGCCTAATATTGTATGTGACACGTTGCGTCATATATGACGTAGTAGTGACGTGCGTCTTACGTATACGCAACGGGTGTTAACTTCGCGAATCCTCTTTCAGCACGGTGGCCGACTACGAACTCGTGCCTGGACTTTATATGCGGACCACATGGATTCACGTTCTATAACCGGCCGTATTGAGCAGCGTATGTTCCCCTTCGGCGCTTTAAGCCCTGATGAGTCTGGCGCTCGATCCCTGTCTTTGTCAGAGGCGCCGGAATAATTGCTGTCATCGGACACTCTTATAATGGCATATGTAATCTGCACGAGGAAGACAATCTGTATCGGCATATCGTATCCAGGAAGACATTCATGCACCTCGACGTGCACACTTCAGACCGGCCTTACGCATGGCTTCAGCAGCAGAGCATCTTCGGCTTCAATTAGAGTATATATAATGTTATATTCGCAGACAAATTTTGCTATTACATATAATATATATATATATGTATGTATATGTATGTATATATATATATATATATATATATATATATTATAGCGGAACTCTCTTCCGCCACCTATTAACCGCAAGCTGTATCCCGTTTCTATGCGATGTTATTATCTGCTATTCTTTAGCGTCGCACGTTGCGCTTCGTCAATTAATAAATCATCTTTTGCGTTGTTGTCATCCGATCGTAACGCCATCTATTGTGACGGCGGAGACACAACTTATATGGCGCCTTTGTTACAACGCAGTGGCTGACCACTTGACCAGACGACGACTTGTGTGAACAGTGGCCCATTCATACAGAGTTCTAAATATATGTCTATGCACAGGTTTAAACACGAAGGCATGGCCTAAATATGTATAATTATATAGGCTTTGTGACGTTATTTGCTTTCTCTGTTTCTTTGTCATCGGAAGGATATGGAAGCGACATGGAGACTATACCAACATCAACTCTCTCGTCCGAACTTTCAATCATCGGCTTAGGATGAAGATGGGGTTTACAATTACAATTGTTTGGGAACTAAAGCATCATTGTCCTCGTATATGCACTTAGCTTTATCATACGACCATTACAACCATGGTTTGGATTCATCATTCATGTTGTAGTCATAGGGACTAGGAGGATTAACTTGCATGTATGTATGTAGTCTATGCATATATGCATGTATGCACCTATTCATGTATCTATGTATGTATGTATGCATACATATGTGCATATATGATGTTAATTACATTATTAAGGACTGGGATTTTAGCATTTAGTAAACAATGCAAAGAAAACTAAAAGGGTTCACAAGCTGTGGCGGGCCCATGCACACAGGTGGAGCTCATCAGTCAGGCCCGCAAAAAGGGGGGGGGGTGCTAAGGCTGCTGCAGCACTCGGGCCCGCAGATTTTGGGACCCGCATTTTCTGAAGTACATAAAAAATTTTAATGTAAGAACAAATTCCCAAAAAAGGTAATCTGCCAGAACTGCCAAATTTCATGGTACATCAGTTCCAGTTGGTCCTCAGCTGTGATACCCGAGCGGCGCCAAGCAGCCAAAAATACTAGTATAGGCCTCACCGGCGACGATCTTGTTTGACAGGTGGGGGAGGGGGGGACAAAGGACACTTTTGAACTGATCTGATCAAAAAAGGTGAAAAATGTTTTTCCACTTTTTTGGTGTTTCTTCAAAATTGGGGGGGGCTGTATGCTGTCCCCCCCGTTGAAGGTGGGGTCTTGTCCCCCTCGATCCATAGGATCGCCGCCCATGATAGGTCTATGAGGCTATATCTGAATATATCGACAAAATTGCGCTGGTTTCCTGTGGAAGAACGGATTCAATTCAAGACCCTCTCATTAACAGCAATTGAAGTATGTGTTAGAGATGCTCATTATACGAAATTATGTCGAACAGCAGACTTATTTCGAATGAAACAAATGTTTAGTTGGCCAATGTTCTGGTGTTGGAGCTCGACGCGACTGGTCCAGCAGTGTTTAATCTAGTCCCCCTCTTCTGGGAGGGGAAACAAGGTTTCTGGGGGAGTAAAGAATTTGCACAAGATTTTTTCATCCATCTTGAAAAAGTTTCAGACTTTTCCTGATTTCACCTTCCAAAAAAAGTTGATGACCTTTTTTTAGTCCTTCGTAACTTTTTCTACAGCAATCACTCTCTCAAAAAGGTTGATGACCTTTTTTTAGGAATTCATCTCTCTGGGGGGGAAGCCATGTATCAACATGTATCGTGGGGGGGGGGAATTTTCCTCCCCTAAAGGTCTCTACATTGTAATATTGCTGGCCTCGGGGGGGAACATCAATCCTGGGGGGACATTCCCCCCCCCCAACGACGTCTAGATTAAACACTGCTGGTCCAGGAAAATAAATTGTTCTATTATCACAAGCTAAAAGAATCAGCAGACAAAATTAACATGAAAACACATGAGCAGTAGTAAAAGTTCTGGGAGAAAACCACAAAAAAACAAGTTGAACTTCTTAGTGCACAATGGACATATATGAAATAGACCTAATGGTTATGAATCGAGATAGGACCTGGGATTTAGGGGCCTACCTCAACACCCCGCCAGAAGTAGGCCTATGCAGAAGAGAAAGACGAAATGCAGTGAGAATTGAATCATTTATTTGAATGCGTGAACCTGACAGCGTTTCTGAAGTGGATTAGTGGACAACAGAGTTAATTCTAGTTTAGCCAGTGGCAATTACATTATAATAATTAACAGATACGGCCTAAGCGAAAAAGCCGTTCCTGGAACTATAGGCCTCTAACAATTAATTCAGAGGACAGGAATCCAAAAATTCTGTGACCGAGTGACTGTTCAAACCCCACTCCAAAAGAAAGGAACGCCCACATTAATAAGGCTCATTAGGCTTACAGTGGGACAGCCATTGTATGAAATCAATCTCCAAAGAACCCGAATCACGCAACAATCTATACATACATATATATGCATATATATATATATATGCTAATATTATATATATATATATATATATATATATATATATATATATATATATATACACACACACATGTAGACGTAACCAAAATTATTCAAGAAAGGAACAGGATCGTCAGCTCACGAGCGACATTTATACGCAGAACGCTACAGAAGGTTACGCATAGTTTGGACCTGTGCCTAAATAATCCTAGGAGCATTGGATGAAACCTGTTGTTTACAGCGCGAGGTCAACTAGCAGGCCATGGGTAAACGGGCGCAATTCAGTAAGTCGGCACAAGCCAGCCGATAACCGGCTACCCAGGAAATAATATTGCACCAAGCTTGAGCACTTTCAAACAGAAACTGGAAAGTTGGACGGAACGATATAAGCACTAAAAGCGTAGGCCTATAGCTTGTCTAGCCTATTAACTGTAACTGTAAACAGACACTACATGAAAAATAAATGGAAAAAAACTTATCCTGCAGCAGCGAAATGTATAGGCCTAGATGTTAACCAGCTTGATAAAATACAAGTCCCAAAGAAAAAGTAATATATAATCGGTTAAACATGAAGATTAGGCCTAAATAAAGGTCTAATATCTAAAACAAAGCAATATTTAAATCAAGTAAGCACATAGACTGCCTTCCTGCCTATTAAAAGGCCTGACTTAGACAGCCACAACGTTTTTATTAGGCCTACATGCCACCAAACGAGTTGTGTTTACAACATGAGTCATATTTGGTGGTATTGCACATGTTGCAGGAATGCTAAGTATTAAATGAACAATTATAATATAGGTTAACATTACAATTGCCTTGATGATGATGATGATGATGATGATGATGATGATGATGATGTATGTATGTATACATACGTATGTATACGTATGTATAATATATGTATATTGAATTCATTTAGGCCTATATTGAGTAAACTGGTTGTCATATTGCAACCAGGAACAAAAAGTTAAGAAAAGAAAGAGAAATGAACATTCAATCGAATCAACAGAGGGCAATGGATGATGATGATGATGATGATGATGATGATGATGATGATGATGATGATGATGATGAATGCGACAATTTCTACAGCACCGTAACACAGCACATGCCGTTACAAGGGGGCTTAACAACCCAGGGACTAGGCCTAGTCACGATAAGCAATTTTAAAGTAATAGGTCTGCAATCTCGTTTTGTAACCGTATCGTCCAGTGGAACTGCCTTACGCAAAGTTAGGACAATCGTATGCCTCAAGATCTCGTGTTTACTAACTATACAGGCATGGGCGGCGATCATGGGGGGGGGGGGGGAAACGAGGGGGACAAGTCCCCCACCTTTAAGAGTGGGGAGGGGGACACGCCATACATTTGTCCCCCAAATTTTGAAGAGTGCACGAAAGAAGGCGGAGAAATGTAATTGCGCGTGAGGGTTTTCACTGCATTTTTGAAGAGATGAGGTAAAAACTAAATTTTTGAGCAGAAGTGTGCCCCGAAAATTCAGAGAAAGCAAGAAGAAATTCGTAAAAAAATTTGGTGGGGATGAAATCTGTTTGGACGAATTTGTAAAAAAGGTAATAAATTTTGTAGACGAATTCCTAAAAAAAGGTAATCACACATTATTGGTGGGAGACCCGGGAAAAAGTTGTAAATAGAGGTAGAAAAGTCATCAAGTTTTTTGGAGATGAATTCCTAAAAAAAGTTAAGAAATTTTTTGGGGGACATTAATTCCTAAAAAAGGTCATCGACCTGACCATGGCCGACTTTGTCCCCCCCCCACCTCTCAGACAAGATTGCCGCCACTGACCACTGTATACAGGACTACTAAGTCTTGCATCATGTTGCATGCATGGGTCCAGGCTTCATTATGTACTTGCAGGGGCTATAGATCTCCGATGAAGTGCAATTGTATAGGCTCTCAAAAGACTTCTCCGTTGGGGATGCTTAAGCTGTGTATAAGCTGCAATGTGTTGTTATAGAAATGAGAGAATGTGCTGATGTCAGGTGTTGTAAGACCGCTCCAATCAGAACGCGACAAGGATATGTATGACACGTTTGCTGACGGTGTTTATTACCGTTGCATAATACTGGAACGCTGTTGTACGTGTTAGAATATTCTTCGGACGCTGTAAAACGGGAATCATTTTACGCTCTCGCAATGCCGGCTGCGAAGCCGACGATACGTCCAGTGGCACCGTCTGAGCCGAGTCAGTGCCGCGGGTTCACGGCCCCGGACCACTGACACTATCATTCATCATTTATCTAAGCTGTATTGCACAGTGAAAGCCCCTTTCTGACGCGAGGCATTCCGCAAGACCGATATCGCTTATGCGCGACCGTATGCCACGTTGCCTCGTGTTCCCCCATACGAGCACGCATCTCCACGTACTACCGAGGATTTTGTCTGATGAAATGTAGAGACGCGCGATCTTACCGTCTCAGGGCTTTCAGTTGCCAAGAACTGAAGGTAGGTTGCTCTGACTTCGAATAAAAAGGCGGAAATCGGCGGCCACATAATACAAAAAATGGCTGTAGTCTGTTTCAAAATCTCGCGCAGACGACTCCTGCAGAAAAACAACGTCTTCCGGATCGGTTGCGTTTTTCTGGTGATGTATGTCGGCGTTCAGCAATCGTTCTCGTTTTCGTCTTCATCTTCGTTTTACGACACTTCAAAACTTTTCCGTCGCAATCCAGTGGCACATAAATATAGTCGAACTTCAAGTGACGAGGCTGTTCCTGGAGTAGGCCTAGGAGTTCTAGAAGAAACCGGTAAGCGATTAGACGTATCTCGCTGTGGCGTTGATCGAAGTGTAAATTAAGGCACAATGGTCTACTACATAGTTTCCCAGTTCTGTGTATCCTACGATAAGCGCTATGGAATGTATGGAATGTGACTCATGGCCTGCCCTCCCTCCCTGCCTCATAATGGCACACGATCTGACGGGAGATTGAGAGGGAGGAGGAGCAAATACTGACGAGGCGAAGACTGATTAGTCTAAACACCGATTGGTCACGTGCAATACAGGGCAAACACTTTATTGTTCGATCCAGGGAGGGAGGGAGGGATGGAGAGAGGGAGACAGACTTACTAACGGCTGTTTGTCTGTCAATTCGTCTGTCTGACTCGCAATTTGAGGTATAATCAAGCATTCCAATAAACAAGTTATTTTCTCATTCATTTTCTTTCTGAACCCATCATATTTGTATCTTAGTTAGTTGTTTGTGTTGTTGTACGTGTATGTTCTGCTGCCAGGTTATGGCGAAATAAAGTTTATATATATATATATACTAGCTGGTTTACCCGGCGTTGCCCGGGGTTATAAGTTTCATTCGCTGTAGCGAATAAGCAACAAATTTAGGTATAAGTTTAAATCCGTGTAGCGAATAAGGAAGAAATTTAGGCGACCTGTGTGGGAGACTGCTTCGCAGTCTTGTGTACGCCTTCTGGCGTACAGCGGAGACTGCTTCGCAGTCTTGTATACGCCTTCTGGCGTCTAGCGACCTTTGCCGTGGACTGAAAGGTTTACCCGGCGTTGCCCGGGGTTATAAATTTCAATCCCTGTAGCGAATAAGCAACAAATTTAGGTATAAGTTTAAATCCGTGTAGCGAATAAGGAAGAAATTTAGGCGACCTGTGGGGGAGACTGCTTCGCAGTCTTGTGTACGCCTTCTGGCGTATTGCGACCTCTGCCGTGGACTGACTGCTTCGCAGTCGCCCTCTGGCGACGACTGCTTCGCAGTCGGGGAGACTGCTTTGCAGTCTCCCGTGGACTGACTGCTTCGCAGTCGAAGAGGGTGAACCCGGCGTTGGCGGGTTAAAGAAATTACACAATAGTTATTTTTTAATGTTACTTTATTTTAAATTTAACTGTAGAGCTTGGAGATAAACAACATTAGTTGTCTTGCCATTTGGTGCCAGAAGAAACAGATTGTTACTGGCCCGAACTGGAGAGCAGGCAACGTACAGCGGACGCCTTCTGGCGTCTAGCGACCTCTGCCGTGGACTGACTGCTTCGCATTCGCCCTCTGGAGGCGACTGGTCCGCAGTCTTGGAGGCCCTTGTGGCGTCTGGCGACCTGTGGGGGAGACTGCTTCGCAGTCTTGTATACGCCTTCTGGCGTCTAGCGACCTTTGCCGTGGACTGACTGCTTCGCAGTCGCCCTGTGGCGGTGACTACTTTGCAGTCTGTTTGTGTTTGAACCTACCTGTGTTACAATTTTGCTGTAAAACGATTAATTTAGTTCGAAGCGATCGTTATTAAATTCTTTCCGAAAGTAAACAACGACGCTATGGCCATTATTAATGACGTTGGGGAATACCGGCGCCGGAAATTTCCAAATCTTCCGTACGCGTCCGTGGTGCTATTTTTAGGTATAACGTCATTGTGCTATAATTAATTTGTAGTAGGGAGTGGAAATTTCCTATGCCGTGGGGCGAGTTTTTGGCCCTTATCACCATGTTAGCGGTGAAAACTGGGGACGCGAACCCCTCCACTGGGTGTCCGATGCCGAGGCGGATACAGTAGTGAAGGTTTCGAGTGAAAAGGTGCAAAATTGTAGAAGTTAAGCCCGGTCAAACAGACAGAGAGACAGACAGAAAGCTGTCTTTATTTATATAGATATAGACTCTGGTCTTGCACAAAGTCTTCTGAGTGCATACGGATGCTCTATAAGTTGAATAATTTTTCTTGTTACCTGTAAATATGTTTTGTGCCTGGTTGTCAGTTGACACAATAAAGTTATTGATTGATTGATTGATTGATTGATTGATATATGACGGGCAAATACTGTAGTATAATATATAATTTTGCCATAATAGTATTTTAGCCTATGCAGTTGCTGAAGCTCATAAGCTGTCATTCTTGCACATGTCAAGGGTTGGATATGTGACAAACGTTTAGGGATCAGCTGGGGATTTTTGCGCTGGGTGCGAGTGATAGCAGTCTCCCTCCTCAACAGCAATTTAGCATTTTAACAAAACACGAGCAATTCAGAGAAACGTCAATATGTTAATGACATAATATACTTTTTACATTACAAACTCTAAACTTAACTTTTCTAGCCTTAATAGCTGCAGAGTCTGCTAACTTTACCAAAATTGATGAAAGCGGCTACTCCGTTCTTTATGAAAAGAAAAGCAAGGTTGGTCTCTTTTTGTGACTAAACAGAATTTTATCAGTTCCATTTTGCTTGTCAAATTCACTGTGTGCATTAGGCTTATTGTTTATGAAGTTTCTCATTGGCGTAATCTTTGGCTCTTTTGTGGCATAGGCATTTGTTGTCGTTTATGTGATCATTAATTATTGAAATCTTGGGTGCAGTAGATAAAAATGTCTTTTTTTATTTTCCCACTTTTTGCCACCCCGTGGACAGCTACACCACTTTTGGGGTGCCGGCTCAAAATGTTAGATATTTCATCACAATAGATGCATTAATGGGCTCCAGCATGTACAGGCAGTCTATTTCTTTCAGCACTTGTAGCCTACTGAATAATTGACTTTATATTTATAGATTGTTTTTTATGGTAATTTTACATAAATGACTGGGTTGCAGATGTTAGTCCGATAACCCCACCAAGAACTTTTAGATTAAGACTGGGTAGTTGACCTTTGACCTAGTCATTATAGGCTTCCCAATTGGCTGTTGGACAGAGTGTATAAAACAAATCTGTTGAAAATTTTTCCCATGGAGGTTGAAGCCAACATTCTGACATAAACTTTTCAATCAAGACTGGGACTTAGACTCTGGAATTGAGGCCTTCAACTTGTTATTGCCCAATTGCAGTGCAATCGAGAGTTTGTTGACCAGTGGTGCTGTAGATTGATTACAGCATCTGCTGTAAAGTTCTGTGAGCTCAGCCTTTTAGGGTTGGTATACATTGGATCCAGCTGCTGGAATGTTATGATCATGTTTCTAGCTCATCTGACATTTCTTTCAGCTTAGGACCATGCTTCTGTAGAGTTTCTATAGAGGCATGTTAATAAGCACGTGAACAGTACCATCATGTTTTAAGTACAGTTTTCAGCCACTTCCCAGAGTAACGGTGTGTATTGGCTGAAAGGGAATAAGTGTTGTTTAACTATCAACCAGCCACTCACACTGCGCAACTATGTACAAATGAAATTTCAAAATGCAATCAACCAAAAAGTGCCACTAGGGGCTGAGGAGTTGAGACATTTCCTTGCATTGCAGAATTGGCAAGGCTCTTGTTATTTGCAAAATTATGCTAAGAATGCTGATGGAAACTAAGTCGTAATCATAATCGTAAACTCCAAGTTTCTAAAGCGCTAGTCTAAAGCTAAGCACAGGGCACCAGCTTATTCACGAGCGCTGAATAATTTTAGCCCTTCCCCATACCAACAGCATGGGAAAAACTGGCCCAAATGTCTCTTCAAGGTGATCCTAAGAGTCTGGGAGACAAGCAGGGGCCTATAATCTTAATCATAATTCCAGCATTTCTAAAGCGCTAATTGAAAACTAAGCACATGACAGCTGCTTAATCACGAGCTTTGTGTCAAGTTTGAGGAGTTGTCTGTCCAAAGGTACCATGAAAAGAACTTGAATTCTACAAATGCAAGGGAAGAATTAGAGATTGCAATTAACGCCAAGGAATCACCCTTCTGTCTGTTCAAGCATGTACAATGTATCAGCTCTGTTGTTTGTCTTGCAAGTGGTACTGTTGATAGAGCTATTTTGTGTTTCCTCTTTTTATTGTGTCTGCTTAAGGGCTATTGCAATTTAATGATCAGCTCATTTGCTACTTCATGATACACCAGTACACTATTATTTCAGCCACTGTTTGCATATGAGCGCATAGACTAGAAAATTGAAATAGATTTCCCAACTGTGTTATAGCTATTTAATACACATTTTCATCATATTTTCTAAACCCTATGGTACAACATATTGGCCAATGATTGATGCTTGTATATTATTACTGTGGTATTAATAGAGAAGTTCTTAGATTATGTTAGATCATCCAACCTTTACACAGTATTACTGGTATGAATCAACGTTTAGACTATAACTTATTATTAGCTCCAATTCAGTGAACGTTATTAAGTTTCCTGCTTTCTGACTTGTTGTACTCGTGAACTGAAACTGTTTAACTAAACAGTACTTAGAAATTGAATCTGACTATTTTTGAGGCTCCTTTGGAAAGCCTTTTCATTCAATCAAACAGCTAGAAAAGAGTGTGAATTAATGCACTTAGTTTTATCCATGAGCCTGACGTTGAAGTCACAGTGCGACAGTTAGAATCACGAGGTCTCTGCCAAACAATGCAACCAAAAAATTATTCTGTTGTTGAACATTATGGTAATGTAATGTACATACATAATTTTTAAAGTGTCTATGCATGAAATTTAGAAATGCTGTCAGACCAATCCAGTGGGAAAGAGCCGGTGCCGGTAGCTAATGCGTTCTTCACCTCAAATATCCTTCATCCACTAGACCATCTCTAAGAATAATACTTGATCAAGGTGTTTAATTATCCTGCCTATGTTTTGATATGAAGTCAGAAGCAGTGTATGAGTTTCATGCTGCACAAGTGTTTCATATGGCTAAGCACAAATGCGAAATTGTCAGATGAACCAGGTGTATATTGCTAAAGCCATTGTACATCATTTGCTGATAATGAAGACGATTACAATGTTGCCAAGAACAGCGATGTTGATGGTGTTTAAAGTGATCATGATACAGTAATAATGACATGGTGGTGGTGGTGGTGGTGGTGGTGGTGGTGGTGGTGGTGGTGGTGGTGGTGGTGGTGGTGGTGGTGGTGATGATGATGATGATGATGAAGACGGCAGTAACGAAAATGATAGTCCCTTCTCCTGCTACCGGTGATGATGCTATACCCTGTACAATTACAGTTAACCTGTGCTGCATGAAATCAGGCACAAAAGCGTTAGCTTGGAGTTGAGTGGTTAACCAGCTAATTACAACGCGAAAATCTGTACAATGTTCGTGTTCTTCCTGAATGCTTAGTTATGCAGCTTCTTGGTTGACAGACGAGTTGATCGTACACTGTCCTGTCAAGCGCTTGACAATCTAATAAGCTTACTGAAATTCAGAGGCATTCATCCACCGCCGCTTCTTAGTCTGACTTACAAAGACCTGTGCAGCGTATAGCCGTTAACCATAAATTTCCAGCGCTGCAATGGATCATGGCTTGTTTGGTTGTCAGCCGAAGGATTGGGTAAAATAATGTAAAGTAGAGCCAAGTGGTGATGTAGAGTCTCTGTGGTAGTTGTTTAAGTTAATGGTTTTTTGAAGTGGTCACTATTTGCGTTGCAGCCAGGGAATTCTGAAATCATTAGACTATGCCTGTTTTTGTTAAAGGCACATATACATGGACCCATTGTTACACCTTTTGTTGACTGATCCCTAACGAGAGACTTGCAAGTACATTTTAATTAAGGTAATATGTATTAGTGTAATGTATAAACAGACACAACCAATATAAAATGCATTCAGAATAGCAGTCAGTCTATGGGTTTCATATTTTACAGTTCTGTGAAAAATCATGAGTGGCACAATGCCATGAAAAGCTTGGCTTGTGTTGTTAAAGCATAAAGTGCATGTCCATCACTGGTTAATGGTGATGACTGTTAAAGTGATATATGATGAGGAGGAGGATGACAGTGAAGCTGATGGTACTGGGCACATTCATTTATTTTTCACTGCATTTAAAGCAGCATAAAAGGTATTGTTTGAGATGTGTCTCAGTTGTCATTTTATATCATGGGGAGGGGATAGAGTAATGGTAACACTCATGACCAGGAGAGCATTAGGTTCACGATTCGATAGTGCATGGCTGCCAAACCGTGTGTTTAATTAGGATCTTGATTGTGCTACTGTCATGTTTCAATGTAATCTTACTGCGTCTGTCAGTTTGAAATAATAAAGAATATTATTATTATTATTATTATTATTATTATTATTATTATTATTATTATTATTATTATTATTATTATTATTATTATCATACGCGTAAATAGTATTTGCATGGCACTGCTTAAGAACCTGTCAGAGGTGTTATGTTCAGAAGTAATAATGTGTATATATTATGTACATGGCACTTAATCAATAGAATAAGGATGCATAGCTGCCTTGTGGTGTGTTTCATAGTGACCCTGTTTAGGTGTGTTATGTGTAACAAGTGCCACAAATTCATTTTAAAATTAAGTTTTTGTTTTTATTGATGTTACTGTCTAATGTACAAGTCTTCAGTTGGGTTGCAAGTGATTGTAAAGGCATTGATTCAGGTTGTTATGAGTGGGAGTAATCCATGTTTTCCTAGCTATGTGTCTGTCATCAGTTTAATTCTGTAGAAGTATTTGCCAGTATCTGCTTGTTCCAGGAGACATTTGTCTCAATTATTCAGATCTATGAGGACCTTCTGCTACACCTTCAGTTGCCCTGTTGCTTTGCAATGGGTGATAGGGTCGTATCGTAATCTCCAATTTTGCTAAAGCGCCACTGTAAAGCTAAGCGCGAAGCACCAGTGCTTCATGAGTGCTGCGATGCTATTTGAGCATGCTGGTGTTGAGAGCGCCTCTGAGTAGTTCCCCTGAAGGGGCGCTATTTAAATCCTCGAATGAATGAATGAGTGAATGAATCCGAAGGGTTGTCCAGAGATCGATGTCCATTGGTGGTCGGAGTCCGATTGCCAGAGAGACCAGGGAAAGGCAGAGCAGCTAGGGTCATGCTAAAAAGAAACCGTTCTTCTGTCATTTCTCTGTTTCAGTTTGGAATTATTAGGCACGGTATAAAAGCACTTGAAACATTATTCTTTTCTTCCTGCCTCTTTGGAAATTTGCATTTCTTCAGCGGATCGCCTTGATTTGAAATTTATTGAGACATTTCCAGTTAACTTACTATAATCTTGGTAAGATTAAATGTGAGGCTGAATATGGTTTAAAGTGGGAGAAAACACGAGTTTAAGTTAAGTTCAGTTGTTTGTCACTCATGCCATCGAAGGTTCATCTGCAGATTTCTGACCTAAGGTAGAGCTGCTAGTGGTCATGTCTCGAGGTTTTCGTGATGGATAAGATTGCACAACGGTCATGGACTCTTCAGGTTAGCCTTGAAATCCAATGTCTCATACAGGTGAATATTGGTAAATATATTTATGCTTCGATAGCGTTTGTCTTTTCCAGTGTCAGAGAGCTTCAGGTTTAGGAAATGTCATATGTTACAAAACACATACATTTGTGGGGCGTGGTGACTCAGTGGTAAGTTCGGCGCCTTGTGACCGGAGGGTTGCAGGTTCGAATCCCACTCTAGTCGCTGCGTATGGACCTTGGGCAAGTCCTTCACTCGCAATTGCTCGTGGTGCTTCGGTGTGAAAATTCCGGCACAGTATCAAATGCTGTAGTCGGGAGTGCCTCTGAGTAGTAGTAGACTTGAGGAGGCGCTATAGAAATATCCGGAATAAATAAAATAAATAAACATACAATTCTGCAATATCACATCTCTGTACGTGTGTGATTAAAGGGACACATTTGTTGCCTAACTTTGCACATTGCTGCCATGACAGCACAGGCTATATTGCTAGCATTTCAGATTCTGTTTTGAAGTATTTTAATTATACAGTATAGGCCTATATGTATGACTGTTAATAGTAAAGTTGAGAAAATTTCTTATTCAACTAGTATCTTGTAATTAGGTGTTTAGACTGGTTGTACTCTGCACTTGCTGCGGCCAGCTGGCAGACCAAATATGTTGTGCAGAGCATTTTTACGTCATTAATATCTGTTGTTATCAGCTCTTAAATTAAGAGTATGGGTTTTGATGTATCAGGGCTGTGCCACTATAGAAGAACATAGGTAACTTTATTATTCTTTTGAACAGGAATACAGTGTATATAAAACTTCTGTTTCTGGATGGAGTCTTACAGTGGAACCTGAGAATTTCCAAGAGTCAGTTGCCTTTGGTGTGTAGGCTTATGCGGAAATTTGATACCAAGATTTTAATCAGAACCTGTGTACTTATTAGGGCCTTTGATCACCACCTCTGGGAAGGGGTGTGTCTGCCAATTCCCCAGGGATGGTGGTTCATCCCCTTTAAGTACACGCCTCTGTATTAAGTTGCTACTGCATATTTGCGTTGGTGATGGGCATGTATTGCATTTTCCGGGAGTCTCTGTCGTGCCCTTGAAACGGAATAGACATTCTAAGGGATTACGTCTTCTTCTTCGGTCGGTTGTGTGCTTTGATGGATTTCCTTCTTCTCGAAATGAGTTCTTGGTTTAACCCTTTAAGCCGCTGAGTCACAGAGGATGAGTATAAGTTTTAGATTTCCGTATCACGTTGTCCCGGTCCTCTTCCGTTGTCTATAGCAACATGGTACTGTACAGAAAGTGTCGGAGACCTCCAAGGTTAGGAAGGTTACCCACAGGGCAGTGACTCTTAGGTTAGCTCATTGATTGAGTGTGTGCATGTAACACAGTGTGCTGGTTCAAGCCTCCTTTTAGGTCGTCATGTCGTATGTGGTCGGTTCCATAGGTTAGAGAATGGAATTGACTAGGCTAGGTTGCAAATCTATTTTGGAGTGCCTTTGGTTGAGCAATTCTAAGATTAGATAGGATATGATCTTTACCGTTTGCACAGTTACAGACCAGCATTGATTAATGCCTTGTCTTTGTATGACCACAATGTAATTAATAATTAAATATTAATAACGCATGTTATTAATTATTTTCCACCACAATTGATCATGTTCAATAATTACTTTTTGAAATTAATGTATTTGCATGTTTTTGCACCTTTGCTTACCGGTAATTTGTACACGTTTTTTTAGCTTTAATGAGGCATCTTTGTGAGTCATATAATGCAACGCTGTGTACTTCATCTCTAGGTTATGTTGTATTGCTCTTTATGTATTCAGTACCGGTAGGTTAATTATATTAATAATAATAATATTTAACAATAATCATAATAATAGTAATTATAATAATTATTATAGCGGATTTCTGTGGCTCTTCAATGGGGGGAACGCCATCTGCCTCTCCAGGACTTTGCCACCCACCACACTCTGAGCTCTGCTGAGATGACAATGATAGCGTTCTTCATAATAATAGCCATAATAATTATAATAATGATAATAATAATAAAAATAGGAATCATAATAATAGTGGTAGTAGTGGTAGAAGTAGTAGTACAGGGTAACTTCAGTACTTTGAATTTGTATAACAGTTTAACAGTTGAATAACAGTTGATGGTCTGGCCACAATCTATACAACCACGTAATGTTTTATTGACCCAGTGCTTTTTTTTATAGAAAAAAAGGTTCCGGAACGGAACAATAGGTTCCGGAACGAAGCAATTATGGGCGGGCTAAAATCCCGAGATAAACGGGATCGGGGGATTGGGAGGGGTCTCAATAAACACTGAAAACAATTAAAAACACTGAAAACTAAATTAAAATAAGTAAATTATTGTTTTTATTATTAAAATAAATAAATTATTTTTAGTAGCTGAAAAAGTGCCAGAACGCTGTTCCGGCGCGTTCCGGCTGGAAAAAAGTACTGTATCGACCTATCGTCAAGTTTCACTTATTTCAAAGGCATATTTAAGTCTTCATTGAACTCTTTGCTAGCAGATATATAAAAGTTACAGGACCCATGCGACTCAATGGATGAGTTACTCATCAACTGCTGCATAGCTTTAGCTACTATAACTAATGGATAATGGATGTGTTGCTTTCCTACTGGCTCCAGGCACGAGACAAAGAATGATACACACATATGTCTGGATTACTAGGAGGGGGTCAGTCAAGTAAGGCCATCAGTTGAAGCCTTGTGCATTAGACGTCGGCATGATGGAAGTTACAAATTGCTAATTACAATGAAGGAAAAATATTGGCCAGCTATGATTTAGTAGCCCTGAAAGAAAGCCACAGTTTGGTGACATTGAGGAAGCCCTTCTAGAATGCTTTAAGGCCCAGGCAAATCTGGATGCCACCAGTTGTCCCATTCTCTTGTGAACTCCATGCTACTTAATTACTTTGACCGTTGTTTCCAGCCACATTTCTAAGAACTTCCGATTCAGGTTTATTGTCATCGGGATTGTTTCAGAGTTTATATTACAGTTACAAATTAAATACATGCATATTGTTTTCAACTATTGTCTTTCATTGTTTAACACTTTAACGACGAGCGTGCACTAAAATGTGTGAAAAACTAAACCCGTTCGTCGTTAAAGGGTTAAGACATATTATTATCATGAAAACTGCATTGGCAGCGCATGTATCAAAAGTATTTGATGACTTCAGTTTATGTGGATTGGCAGAGAACTTGATGTGAATATCCCTCTTATCTTGAAAGTTGGGTATTTAGAACTGTTGATAGTCCAATGAACTTTGATATAATGAAGTTTTACTGTAGTAATAATAATTGTACTGGTAACAGTTCTGACTGTTACTACTCTTTAATTATCATTTTGGTTTTATGTGAATTCAGACAGATAGTATTTAACTTGCAGCTAGATATCATGGAACGCTGAGCTTGAGAGGATCTGGTAATGGTGGTTTGTCATACTACGAGTCACCTGACTACAAAACCGCTCCTGAATTTGGTGCAGCGCCAGATCCTCGGATTGCTTTTCACTCATCAGAATTGGCTTACGATGGCCATCCGCCCAGTCGTGCCAGATTTGTAGGGATGCTGAGACAACTTGTTCACAGCGGAAAGAATGCATTTGAGAAGGATGACTTGGAACACTCAGGGTCAAGCCCTGTACTGAATGAAGCTGGTGCTGTGTCCTTCGTTTCAAGCGAGGCCTATCTTACAACACAAGTCATGATGTCAACTACTTTCTCTATCTCGTTTAAGGTAATTGTGCACAGTGTTAGGGGAGCTCTAAATTAAAGAACTGGGTAAGAATGCATTGTAAATTTAATTTTGGGGAGTGTGAAGTTTCAGTTGTATTACATTGTAAATACAGCAGAGGTAAAAGTAGCAGTTAATTACATTCAGTAGCACCGATTGTTGTCAGTGCCAACATTGAATTCTTATCCAAAAGATCAGCTCAGTATTCACCAAGGCTGTCACAAAAGTAGCCGATTTAGGACACAGTTTACACTTGTATGTTGTAAAAAAAGTGTTTTTTGGTTGTTGCATCAAATTATGCAGTTTTTGAGTTGTCTGCTGTAGTTTCTGTGACTCATTAAATTCTTATACCTGGCACATTTATCGAACAGAGAACAAAGAGTGCTGAATACAGGTAAATGTTGTATTACATTGCAGTTATTACAATACATGTTTACATTAATTATCACAATGTGTTTTCAGATGAAAACTGTACATAGGGATGGTCTTATTCTTTATGGTGTTATGGTTGGCAAAGCGTATCTGGCAGTGGAAATGTCTAGTGGACACATGCGCTATGTGTATAATATCAACGGCCTGGGGTCGCATCTTCTTCGGACAAAATCTAGGCATCCCATCAATGACAACCAGTGGCATGATGTGGCCATATTCTGGAAAAGTGTAACTGAACATGTGCTTCAGATCGACAACTTAACAGCTGCGAACGACGTTATGTCAGAATCTGAATTGTTTGAGCTTCATGGAGACTTGTACATTGGAGGTGTGAGCCATCAGTTGTACAGCCAGTTGCCTAAAAAGGTAAAGATGATTTCACAATGAATGTGATGTACAGTACGACATGTCTCTCTACCAGTCTGCCTACAGATCTCGATTTGAAACCAAATCTGACTGAATTCACGGTTTAAGAGTACCGGCATATTCTGATTGAGACCTGTTCTTTCTCTAAAAATTTTTGGCACCAAAGAGTGGTGAATGTACATAGTAACTGCAATTCATTAGCTGATAACTTCTAAAGTTCCTACAAAGACAACTGTTCAAAAATTAATATGAAAAAGCGATTGAGATCAAAAGAATGAGAATGCAAACCAGATTTAGTTTTTCAATAGTCTTCATAACTATACCAATGAAATTTTCAACTAGTGGTTGCTGTTATCTCTTTTAATTTTCGCTGAGAGCTGTCGTCATACAAATGGTTTCTAGAGGGTTAACAGAAGGCTTTCTGGTCTCCTGGTATTGTGCTAAAACGTGGTGCAGTTTGAGAACGTGATACAGAGAGCGCTGAGTGGCAAACCATTGTAGTCGGTCCAAGTGCGGGCAAAATTCCAGGCCATAATTTCTGTATGAATAAAGAGACCTGTCCAGGACATGGCGCCGGCTTTAGTGCCTGCTTCTGCACCAAAACATGCCATTCTTCTTGCTGCTTTTGGCCTGTCATTCTGGAATTAGCCACGGTTCACGTCTCAGTCATGTCCTGTTGGGTGAGTTAATAGCCATTCACATGCACTCTATGTTGGTGATTGCTAACTAACTGGTGGAAGATACCAATGTTTGTAATCTTTATTGATCAGTCATTGTATGACTGATCAATAAAGATTAAAGAAGGTTCAATATAAGATCAGTTGCTGATTGGAGGATATATTATTATTTATGTATTTAAAAGATAGGATGCATTTTTACATATGGATGCCATTGTACAATGATAGGATACATTTTACACCTGGATGCCATTGTACAATCATCATTTGCATATTTTATAGATTGATTGATTGATTGATTGATTGGTTGATGATTTAATGGAATTTGCTTGTAATTCAAGTGTTGCCATGGTTGACCTAGCATGGAATTGGTTGCCTAGCAATATGTGACGTGAGCTGTTTGGCCTTTCTTTGCCTCCATTCTGTCAGCAATTAAAAACCATTCTGTTCAATAAGCTCACTTGTTCTTTGGTTGGATGTGCATCTGAAAACTTTTCTTTGAAGATCTTCTGCATAAGTCTATGATTACAATTACTATTACATGTGTAATTAATGAAGTTAAGCTTAAATAACATCAAGTGTAATCGCCTTGTTGATGCCTAGATTCAGTCAAGTCATGGTTTCCAGGGTTGTTTGTCATCCTTTCGCCTTGAAGGCAGTGAACACCACCTGCTGGATGAACAATTTATCAGCATTCCAGACGAGTATAGAGGCCTCATAAAACGTGGCTGTGGAGGTTGAGTTTCATGTTTTTAAATTTTTTTATCACTTTGTCAGAAAAATCATTTATGTGTATTCGATTGACCAGTACTTAACAGTCTGGTAACTGAGATCAGACTTCAAGGAGCTGCTGACACCAGACTCTGACATGAACTTCTTCAATGGCTGGTTCTGGACATGTTGAAGCTACCACCTGTTGATGCTTTGTGTATTGCAATTATGGCATTAGATAATATTAGAAGATTGGAAGAGATCATATGGCATGATTGCCCATTTGTGTGTTTGTTTTTTGTCAATGAGTCTAGGGTTTTGACTTCCACTGCATGATGAAATGGTGGTTGGGTGTAGGTGGATGGATGGATGGATGGATGGATGATTGGATAAATGGATTGATCAAGCAATGATTGGATGGCTTGATGGGTCTGAGATTGTATTGTGAGCACCACTAATTGAATTTGAGAGCTGAGGTTAGCATGAAGAATTGAAGATGATAAGGATGTAAGTAATTGTGAAACTTAACCTTACAAAGTGTACATGGGTCATGATTTTAATGTCTGCCATGTATTATTTTGTAATTGATCATATTTATAGCACCATGCAAAGACATCTTCTCATTGCTACATAGGTGCTATAACTGCCCTATTGTAAGAAGTATGCACAATGCCAATGTTTCAGAACCCATGGTTAGCTGTACCCAGACGTCATGTGAAAACGGAGGGGAGTGTGTCCAGGGAATCGAGGATTTCACCTGCATCTGTAATATGACGTCATTTACTGGACCCACATGTAGCGATGGTAAGCCGTAATACCATGCATTGGGTTTGGTAGACAAAGGCAGATTTAGGTGGGGGAAGAACTTGGCAGAATGACGCTTTTGCTAATTTTTTCTTAATGGGGCCATGACCCGACTATTTGCCCCTCATATTTCATATCCTGCATCCATCACTGGCATTGGTGATTCTGTGATTGGGAAGGTTGTGTTGTTGATTGCTTGGAGTATAATGGTTTGGATCAGATGGCAGTAAGGAAATACTGGAACAAGGACAAAGATTAGTGCTGATATTTGTTGTCATGCCTCAGCCAAGACTCCTTAGAAGGTGGCTGTGATGGTCGTTATATTGGTAGTAATGAAGAACTAGTAAAAGATGATAAATCTCTAATAACATGCAATTACCATTTTTTGGTTGTTTTTAATTAACTCAACATAAGTGACTTTTAAATGGAGGTGATAATGATGATGATGGTGTACAGTTTTATGGCATTAGAAGTGGTAACTGTACAAATAGCATTTGATAGAGTACTGCTTCTGCAGTATGAAAGACTTTTGCAACTTTGTTTTTTGGGCATTGTAGAATTCTCAAGATTACAGTTTTACTCTTAAGTTAATAAGCGTTGGCTAAGTCTTTTGCCTCCATTGGTCCCTCTCTCAGGAATACACTGTCTCTTTCTACTTGCTCTCAATTTTAGTAGGTAACCCCTCGTCTCTTTTTACTTTTCTTGATACTTTTTTCTTGTGCACTGGGAGCACCTGTGAATGGTTCACGCTACTAGAGGCGCTTTATAAATGTGTAAATACAATAAATACAAAAAAGCTAGTTGCTTGTGAATATCAAAACAAAGGATGGATCTGAGGTAAAAGCATGCCAAACCAATGGTCAGTGACTCTTCAGTTCAGTGCCCTAAAGATACAAAGCGCAGAATGCCAGTATCTATCCAGCGGCATGTTTCTCAAATAATCGAGTCCATTTCATATAAAAAGAGACGAACACGGCAACTGCAAGGTGATTAAATGAGTGAAATGCTGAACTTGCTAAGATGAAAGAAGCTGGCATATGCAGCGACGGTAGTAGTGTCTCTCAATGTTTTGTTATGTGCAGTACATTGTCTGGATCACCTAGTTCTGTTTCATTCAGAGTGGCTTAATTTGCAGACAGCATTGCTTATGGTTTCGGCGAACGAGGAGGAGTCATCCGCTTCCGTTTTCCTGACAATGCGCCTCCGAACACAAAGCAAGACTTGGTTGCATTTGGCATTAGTACGTTGCAGTCGGATGCAATGCTGCTGAGGATCACGAGTGTAAACTTCAAGGATTTAATCGAAATTGAACTCGTTAGTTTGAAGAAATAGTACATTTTTCTTTTCAGTGACCTTTTGATGAGTATATCTTTGTTCAAAGCTGGTTATTGAAACAAATTCAGTACCAGTATATATAATGTTCTGTTTTTTAATTGAGTGGAAATATTTGGTCATATGGTTGAGTAATTTACTGACTGATATTCTGTTTGTTTCATTGACATTTCATTTGCATTTAGTTCATTTTATTTCCAGAACAGTTGACTAAATTGATTATTAATTTTATTGACTCTCAGTTTGTAATATCCAGTGAAACAAATAATGATCTGCTAGTTGATCTGATTTATCTGTTACCTCTGGCAAGCAACTGCTTTTTCAGATCGAGTGAAACTACTAGTAATATGATTAACTGATACTTTCACAATAGGTTGATTGATTTGTCCAATTTAATGATTCTCTGAGACTGATTGACAATGTTTGTTGCCTTTATCTCAGAGCGATGGGTTTGTGTCTGCCAAATACAACCTTGGTTTTGCAAATCACCATCTTGGTGAAACAAATCACAGGATCAATGATGACATTTACCACGTGGTTCGATTCAGTCGCCTAGGAGCCAGTGCTACACTTCAGATCGATGACCATCCAGTCAATTCGTATGCAGCTGTAGGTAAGGTGACAGTCGTTTCTATAGCAGCAGTTGCCATAGACACTGTTAAAAGGATGTAGTGATCTTGAGGCTTACAAAGGCAGTTCAGAAATAATTGGGATTGTGACTTGTGGTCAGGCGAAAGAGTTCTTGACAATTGCTTGAGTTGACAGAACTGGTTTGAACTGTTCTCACTTTTCTCTAATTGTCGGTTTAGTTTTGTTTGGAGGCAACACCGACCCAGAAAAGTCACGTTGTCACTTCAGTCCACGCTTGTTCAGAGATCCATTAATTGCTGCTTTATGATGACTGTGTTTTTCTGTGTGGGCAATATATCTGCACCACAGGCGACACTATTACCACTAAAGACTTTGTCTCTTTCGCTCGGTTGCTGAAAATGCATTTATTCTCAGACTGATGGCGCGTGTCTAGCACCTCTGAGAGGTTCTTAAGGGGCGTTGTATAAATGTTTTATTACATTACATTACATAGTGAACAAGATGGTTGAGTGCAATTTAAACAGAACTGAGAATTGAGCTGATTGGAAATACTAAATGGTGGAAGGGGGTAGGGGGTACTTGAGTTATGAAGGCATCAGTCAAGAAGCCTATCTACAGAAATTAAGACTCCAACTCAGTCCTTCCGAAACAAGTAAGTAAATAAGTAAGTACATATATTCTTTATTAACCAATTGCTAATTGCACTTTGGTGTACAGACATCTATGTACATTGGGTCCATAGTCATAGTGGCCCATATTGTGCCTCTGGTTGCCAGCTATGTCCCAATATGGCCTCAACAAACATGACTGTTTGGGGAAGGAGTGAGTTGGGTCTAGACATCGACGTCATTCTTCACTGTTTAGTCTTTATGAATAATGAATGGAACTTTATTAGTGAAGTGATTAGAACTTGGTGATATTTATACATAATTAGTCTGACAAGAAGGCGGTCGGTTGAAAGCAACATTAATGAAAGGCAGAATTGTTAGCAAGTTGCATTGAAGCAGATGGCTGGTTTCTCTTGTATCGCTGGAAATGCGAGGGAGTCTCCACTTGCTCCCCTTAGCCATAGTTACTATTTTGAGCACACTGATCAAAGGGAAGGTCAGGCAGCAAGGGAGAGAACTTGCTACCCACCCTTATGTTAAGGCTACCAAAAAGTGAACTTGCACTGCACACTCATGGCTGCCACGGGGATAGCTTAATAGACTGCTCTTCTGTCATTATTAATTATTAAAAATTGTAAGAATTGTAAGTTTGATAATTTGGAATTGAAAATAGTAGAATGGATAAAATATATATGGAATGATTTCAGGACACCAGTTGAACGTCTTTGATAGTCAATCTGAGATTGAAGTCGGTGCACGTAGAAACCTAAGTGAGGGACGCTACGATTTCCTACAACCATTCCAGGGCACGGTTGTTGGTAAGAGATCTCCAGCCTTCATATTTGCACACTTTCAGATAATCATATTTAATTAAATATTCTATAAAGCCTACTTACTATATGTATAATGAGAAGCTGTATACGGTAAGATGAGATGACGCACAAAAGTCCTGATTTACCTGTTGCAGTTGCCGAGAGTTTTGCAGTCATCTCTCAATGACTGCATTTGATTTGTTGTCCGTGACAATGATGCATTCGTAAGGATTGTTATCTGTCACTGTGACAGGTCTCGTTGTTAATGGAATTCGTGTTCTCGACTTGGCAGCTGAGGGAGACAAGCGCATCACAATCGAAGGGGACGTCGACCTTGATACGAAGCCACTGAAACTGTTTCAAAGGTTAGCGAAGTTCTTTGTGTATATCACATTGTTACCCAAATTTATTGCTTTATTCATTAATATAATGCTAATTGATTTTGTAGGATGTGGTTTATTCTGTAATTTCTGTAGACACGTTTGCTGTTGTTATTAAGACTCTGACTAATAAAGATTGTCCCAGTCAGTTATTAAATCATTGGTTCTTACTGTTTAAGTCTTAAGTGTTTTGATATTGGAATGCATATTTTTATATAATAAGGGGTCATCCATAAAGGATGTCCGCAATGATGGGGGGGAGGGAGGGGTCATCGAAATGCGGACAAATGCGGACAAGCGGGGGAGGGAGGGTCATGACCAGTGTGGACGTCTGCATCTAAACTTTAAAATTTGATAGTTTTTTAAACACCACATTGTTTCAACCTTCTCCGAAAGGTCAGTGAAGTGATTGCCTGAAATCACATGCATGGTATAACCTTTACTGAGACTTTAAGGCTTTTATAACAGCACATCCTGCGATATGAAACCCGAACTGTCACTTAAACGTGCACAGGTACTGTGGAATAATTGTAAAAATAATGATTACGACATTAAAAATTGGCTTAGACGTGCGGACGTCCGCAAAGGGGGAGGGAGGGAGGGTAAGGTCAAATGCGGACAAATGAGGACAAGGGGAGGGAAGGGTCCAAAGTAGGTCATATTTTGCGGACGTCCTTTATGGACGACCCCTAAGATGTAGGCTTTTAAGGGGTAATCAGATTCCTCAACATCTTAATCTGACCACTGCTAAGTTTTTGTCATCCTTTAGTATTTAGTAAGTTTGATAGTTTTTGTTTGACTGTTACTCAATTACTTTGGCTTGTGATTGATTTTATTTTCTGTAAGGTACACATTAGTATAAGAAGCGTGGGGTGTCAAACTACATGTGATCGTAATATCCAAATTTCTGAAGTGCCACTTGAAAGCTAAGCGCAGGGCACCAGCTTATTCACAAACACTGTAAGATGTAGGATATCGACTGGTGAGGGGTTAATGATTCGAAAAAGTTCTGCCTTTGAAGAATGAAGTTAAGAGGTCAAAAGAATAGCATTCATGACACTTTGTGCAACACATGTGACGTAATGTATAGTTGCAGACTGAACCATTTCTGAA
This sequence comes from Allolobophora icterica, assembly GCA_963556255.1. Taxonomy (NCBI): domain Eukaryota; kingdom Metazoa; phylum Annelida; class Clitellata; order Crassiclitellata; family Lumbricidae; genus Allolobophora; species Allolobophora icterica. The sequence goes on from OY744605.1 coordinate 49,767,213, forward strand.
CTTCATGTGTTGTAACAGTATATGCAGTATGCACAGTATATAGCCAGGTATTTATATAGCACCTTTTAAATTACACACACTTGCAATTTCATTTGCACTTGATTATAAGATATACTTCTATTGTAACAGCTTTCCTCAGTTGTTACCACCTGGATTCAGCATTTATGAGGACTCTACTATCAGGCAATTTCTGGGCAATTCTTCTGGAAGTGAAGATGACGATAAGGATGAGGATGTAGAAGACAACTCTGTAAAGGTATTGCTTGCATCCTATGTCATCCAGGTGTATATCTATAACTGTTTTTTTATCATAACTGACTCATCAGCTGCTTATTTTTGTACATTATGTATACATGTAACCAGGGGCGTCTATCCCCCCCCCCCTAAGTCATTGGAGCAACGTCCACTTTCTCCCTATTCTTCCCCCCTTCCCGTTCCTTCCCCCCTAAAATGGTGGCACACACACTGACATATCTTTCCCCCCCCTATTTCTTGGATGGAGCATTTGCTCCAAGGTTTCTATGGTGTAGACGCCCCTGCATGCAACTTGGACTTCAGAGGTCTGCACTTTGTTTCACAACTTTACTCTGCTTACTGTGCATGCTCTTGTTCCACTTTGACATGGAGCATACTCAGAGGCGTCTATCCCCCAAAGTCTTTGGAGCAACTTCCCCTCCCCTCCCCTCGCTCCTCTTCCCCTTCCCCTTTCCCCCCACAAATGATGGCACATACACTGACAGATCTCCCCCCGCCCCCATTTTTGGATGGAGCATTTGCTCCAAGGTTTCTATGGAGTAGATGCCCCTGAGCATACTCCATTTACTCCAAGTCAAACTTTAGCCATTTCATTTGCTTTGGAGTCCATGTATCATGGCTTGTCATGTTCTTGCCTTGCTGCAAAAGTTTTACAGTCAGCAGACCTCGTACTCACTTGGTGGCCCTTCACAGACCCTGTGACACAGGTATCCCTGATGCAGCATCTTCTACCATCTGCAAGGCACTGCTTGGTGTTGGGGTCCACGTGTTGCGAGCCTTGTTGCCTGATGTCGCTCCCTTTCTATGCTATGTACACAATGTCTACTAACAGCTCTGGATGGGAATCTGTTGTTTCGGCTCTGCATGTCTGTGGGAACTCACCAGTGGTGACTCTTCTAGTACTGTTCGTTTATTGATTAATTTTATTCTAAATGACTTTAGCATCATTTAGTCTGATGCAGCAGCGCTTGTGTGAGTTACTTAAAGTGCAGTAGTGCCATCGATACATACATACATAATTATATACACGAAGCAGTTTTGAAACGTACTTATCAGCATGGATATGAATTGAATGGGTGTGCTGTATTTAGTTACAGCTGTATGGAACATTCTTATAACATTTTTATACAGAATGCTAACAGAAGATTAAACCTTGCTTCATCATGTAGTTCTTGTTGTTGATGCTGTGAGTATATTGCTAGGCATCGCAAGAAGAAGAGCAGGAAGCAGCTGTGGATGATCTTATATTTAGCGGGAGGAACAGATTTGAATGTCGTTATGAAGTTCCTTGTCAAGTGGTCACCTTAAAGTCAGATGCATTCATCCTGCCAGTTCTCAACAGACATGTCATCAGGCAGTCTGAATCAAAGTGAGCCAGTCTTAAACCAATACCAGCCTAGGGCTAATAAACATACTTTAGGTGTTGTCCATTAAGGCCATCTGCAAAGAAGTGGAGGAAGGGGTTATCCAAAGAGGGTCAAGAGGTTATGCTCAATGAATATTTCTGCATCTAAATTTGGTATATAGTGTTTTAAACATCAACTTTAATCAGACAGCAGGCAGACCGGAGCCTTATTATTCCATTGGAGTGCATATGCTCTGCAAAACAGAAGGGGAGAGTAAAACCAAATGTTGAAAGGGGGAGGGGTCCAGAGGAAGTAATTCTTTGCAGACGTCCTTTATGGATGACCCCTTATATTAATGTATGCTTATGGTTTGAATGTATTACAGAGTAAGCTCTACTAAAATTTCACCGTTTTGTTCCTGTTCTACTGTACACTGGATGATGCATCATGAAGATGTCTGCCGTCGCTTGCTAAGTCTAGAATGCTTCCAGTTAATGCATTAGAACCTCCTTATAATGCTACCATTGTGAGCCAATCAAATACTGTAGCATGAGGCTGAGCTTTAGTGAGTTCCATCTCCCCAACAACATTTCATCAGAATTCACATTATAGTGAGAATGCTATCTCATCTAATCTAATGTCTATGGTCCTGTTATCATATTGCATAAAGCATCAATCGATGGTTGCTTTATGAGCAATTGTAGTCAAAATCTTAATCCCACAGAGAAGCCCAGTAGGAATCCAATAAGTCAGAAACCAAACATCAAGCTACATATATGGTGAGTTAGTCAGCTACATGAATGTTAGAGTATGTGTCAGGCAGTAAAGCCTATCTATATGTGGATTGCAGTGAATGATTTGGTCTTTCATGATCATGGTAATCAGACCCAAGTGTCTAGTTGTAGACATTACTATAACCACACACTACTGTCTGATTATAGTAATGTCCAGATATTACACTAAAACCTCATGATACCCTTGTGAGCCACGTTATAAAGAGGTTGTTACATTCAAAAGGTGAGTTAAGTTTCAGATCCATGTTCCCAACTACATTATAACAGCATTTGTTATAATGATACGTGTAGTGAAGAGGTTCTGGTGTACAGTCAGGAGTATACATGTACTGTATATTTTCTAGTCTCTGTCGGCCAATAAAAGCATACATCCTCGTAATTAAAGAACTCTCTTCTTTCTAGTCACCTGCGCCCAAGAGGAGTGTTTCATTAATTAGTGGTACATGTATTTTACAGATTTTTTCTGTCACAGCTGGCCTAGACAACTTCAAGATTACATCCCAGGGGTCTGCCTTTAACACTTTAACAACAGGCTGCATTGGTTTCCCAGTCACTTTTAGTACACTCTTGTCGTTAAATATGTAAAGTATTATAATGTCTCGGGGCTTTTTTGATGTGTACACATATCCTTTTAAGCTGGTCTAGTTATTTTACCATGTGTTGGATATGCATGGTTTTTAATTCTAATTGGAAATTTATATAGCACACCTTTAGAAAAACTAATCCTAGGTGCTTTCAATGCTAGCCTATATGATGTTAAACGTCATTCAAAATTTCATCACACAAGTTTCACAGAAGTTTCACCAGTATGCAAAACAATTCATAGAAAACCAGAAGAGTCTTCAGTGGGGGGGGGGGAGGGGGAGGCTCACACACACACACACACACATGGAGCCAACCAATGGATTCTAATCCATAGCTAACAGGTAGCATCATATTCAGTCTCTGGACCAAGCTGCATCGATAGTTTGAAATGACAATAGGCACTCAACACTATTGACACAGCTTGACTGACTGGATGCCTTTCATGTGGGTTATCTTATCATAAAGAAAACTGAAATTGTTTTAACATTCTGCAGTTGATACAATGAATACTGTTGAGGAAATTTCTTAAAGTTGTGCACTATGCAAGCGCTTGATTAGATCCAAAAATGTATATACCTAAATGCATACTGCTACAGAAGTACAGGTAAAGCTTTTAGATTAATCCAATTAATATTTTCCATATTTTTGTACAAATTCAATTCATAATTAGCACTTAGGTACCGATCAAGTACATTAAGCACAGCATATTTGTAGGTCACCAATGCTGTCAACAGTAAAGCCTTCTGTCTCTTTTGCCACTTCGTCACAGAAGTGGTCACATGAGAAGACAGGTTTTGGTGGTGCTGGTGGTTCTAGACCTATTCCCTGTGATCCAAGCGACATGGTAACTTGTCGAATGGTTGCAGACAGGGCTTCAACTTCACAGCAAATGTTCACAAAATTGCAGCAACATATAAGCGTAACTGCAGAAAATCGCAGCTCAACTCTGCTTCAAAGTGCTTCTTCGTCTGAACAAATATCAACGCTTGCCAATGTGTTTCTGTCTCCTCTCAGCAGCACTTCTGAAGAATCACTGGCAAGAAACAATGCCACGTCGCATCAGAACAGACACAAAGAATCATTTTCTGTAACCTATGACAGTACGCCAACTACAGAACTGGACTTCCAACGAGTGCGAAGTTCAAAGGAAATTGAGACGATTCCGCTAAGCATGAACATTGGTCTCATGAGTGGGATAGCCATCTCAATCTGCATTTTGATCTTCATGTTGGTTTATGCCCTTTGCAAAAGCTGCCGACTATGCAGGCATAGTGGCGTTACACTCCATGAAAGTAAAAATTATGAGAAGAAAATTTCTGATGATCACAAACTAGACGAAACAAATGGGCTCCTTCGAACAAGTGTTACGTTTCCACGACAACGGGATGTGAGAGAGTGGTATGTTTGAGAAACGGACAGGAAGGAGCGGTGATAGAAAGTGACAACTTAAACTGTTTAGTCAGTAGGCTGATTGAAAGAAGAGGGAAAAGAGATGGAATATTTATTAGCCGAGAGGTTAGGTTTGAACATTGGCAATCTGAGAAATAAGAGCACTGGTGGGAATTACTGCTCTGCATGTGTACTTTTTCTATTGTATGGTAATGATTTCACATCTGCTGTATGGTTCATTTTGTAATTAAGCTTACTGGTAATTGTTGGCTCGATATGCAGAAAACTCTATAAAAAATTTTAAATAAATTTAATGTTTTAGATCTCTGTAACATATTGCATTTGAACACTGCCTCAATTGCAGTGTTCTTACAAGGTACTGTATGAACATGTGGTGACATTTCCAGTGGTTAAATTCAGCCGGATCTCCTCTGGTTTGAAATCCGCCACCTGAAAGTGGAGACTCGCCACCTAAAAGTGGAGACCCATCACATAAAGATATTTTTGGTTGCAGCAATCAATAATACGCAAGATATTTCACACATTTTTAGTTTTATCAGAATAGCAAAAGGCGTATATCAGTTATAGATTAGCCAGAAAGACTTATGTTTGTGATTTAAAAAAATTTGGAGATCCACCACCTCGATGACCAATTTAACCACTGGACATTATCCATCTCTTTTTGAAAGTTCAGTACTACAAGTAAATCTGATTTGGATAGAATTTTTCTAGCAGCAATACATTTAAAGTTCATTCTTTTGATTTTGTAAATGAATGAGGCAAACTGTCTTGTTACACATCTCCAGTATTCCTGTGAAAATAGTGTAACATGGAGTAAAAATCTAAAACAGGTAACATGATCAGATCAACATGAAATTACTTAGAAATTTGTTCAGGTTGAACATTAGTTCAAATATAATCTTGTACACCAATATACAATTTATATTACTGTATTATATAATACATGTGTATGTGTATATATCATATACTGGCTCAGGTCCTCAATGCACTGGTAATGTATTATATGCTTGTATATATATGTATATACATGTATATTCATGAAATACATGTTTATTGCAAACTGTAACCAGCTATTGTTGGTATTACATGGCATTCATGACATGCATGTAATAATAAACTGACTGCTTCACGCCATGGCATAGCATACGATCGCCAAGAAGCAATCACTGGATTGATTTTGAATCCTTTGAATGACATACAGTTCTCGAGCATGCAAATATTTGAAGTCGCATTCAACTTTAGCCTACTCATGAAAAGAATCTGTCTATGCTCCTTTCTTTCTACTCATTCGACATTTCCATCATAGACCTGAAATTAACAGAAAAGCATAATTATTCAAAGACTATTTCTGGGAAAGTTGTAGTTACATTAAAATTTGTTTTCTTCTGTGATGAACAATTTCACTTCGAAGTTAAACTGGTTGTGTCCGTGTAGAAAGGTGTAAACCACGAGGCAGATATTTCGGCTCAAGTGTGTACATGAGGGCAGCAATAAAACAACTGGATGACTTTCCCTAAGAAGTTGCAAAGCATTGTGCGTAACAGACCTCTGCAAATAATAATCTAATTTGGATCTTATCTGCATATGGTTTTACCCTCCCCATCCCATTTGCTGACATCCCCACGGCAGCAGAGTACTAAGGCTTAGATTAGGCTACTCTGTTGATCTAGCAATGCTCACTGAACTATGGGTGTGGACTTTCATACTGCCATGTCCAACAAAGGCATTCAAATAGATATGCCCAGTAATAATATTAAGTTGGTATTTCAGACACAGGCTGTCCTGAAATAACTATGTACCAAATTTAGGTGTGGACTTCATATTGGACATAAGCCCCCTTTTTGAAGTTGTGCACCCCTCCCCCTCTTTGCAGACACTCTTAACCGACAGCCCGAAGGCTTGACAACATGTTTTCAATTACATATTACTTAACCAGGATTCAAGCCCTCCAAACATGTGTTAAAGATTCTGCGAGAAAATAGATTCCTTATGGTTTCAGATCTGCTACAATTTATACAAAGTGCGAGTTAATTTACCCAAGACTCTTGCACAGCTGATATGCTCTCTGCATTCTAGAGGCTATATTAGGCTCCTTAGGGTTTTGTTATCATTGGGCTAAGTTAAGTCCAGTCTGCTTGTGGATGCCTTGGCTATTAGACAATGGCACTCAACAGACCCTAGCTGTTGAGAAAGTAAATTAAGGCCTTATTCCAAAATGTAAATAGGCTGCATAAGTTTTTCACAACGGCTTTCCCAGTGATCTGGGAAAGCCGGTGTGACACACGGAGGGAGCCAGCTGTCCAGTTGGCTGGCCGGAGGTTTGAAACAGGTAATGCAGTGAATGTGGGTGGGACCAAAGGTTAGGGTGCCATATGCCAGGGGATATAGATCCCAGCAGCTGCTCTTGCTGTTTGGTGTTGGTTCATCTGTGGAGCAGAGGTTGGCTGCTGGTGATTCGATGGAGTGAAGGAAAGCTGGTGTGATCATGATAGCCATATATGGGAGATGCAAGAGGAGACCCCCAGTAACATAAACAAGGGTGAGGTGACCTATGTAACCTAGGAGCTGCATGAAAACTCAAGTATTATGTATCAGATAGTAGTGGTGGCTGTCTTGAAGGGGCAGTGGCCAATATTCTGTGAAATATTTAATCCTCTTCATCTGAGCTCCCATACTTTGATCCACTGGTCAAGGGTCACTGCATTACCCTGGGATGTATCGTAGTACATCAGTCCCATCATGTGTTAAATGTATGAGGAATTGGAACCCGGCAGGGCATGGCAGAATGAAAGGGGAGTGTTTTGCAATCCGTATGTTATCACTCGACCATTAAGGCTAGTCATCTCTGGATATCAGCTTTAAGTGTTTCGGTTTTGGAATGTCTTTAACTGACACCTATGTAAATTCATATACTGCTAGTACAGAAGTTGTAAATAAGATGTGAGGACGAGAGGAAACTGACCACTGCATTCTTGTTTCGACTGCTTTCTGTCGAACGCATCTTTTATCATCATCCATGGCTTTTCGGATCTGACGCATCACAGTATCAAGGTGAGGAAGAACCTTGTGCTTTGGGAGTTTCAAGCCGAAAAGATGGATGCAGTTGAGTGCTGCGATTCTTACATTCTACAATTAAACATTCACTAATTATAAAGATGACTGGGTGATACAGGCCAGAAGGAAGCTTCAAGGAAAACCCTATCATGGAGCATGTTTTCAGTCAGTGCTGGTTCTTTCCAGCCAGTGTAATTAATTCATTAACAAATTACCAAGTTGTAGGCAAATAGTTACACTCAGGGCTGTAGTGGTAAAATTAGAGGTGAGTACACGCTAGCAGTCAGTTTTCCTAAACAAATTAGAGGTGAGTATACGCTACAGTATTTTTGTGAGTATACGCTATAGTATTTTAATATAAATAAATACAAATATTTTGTGAGGTGAGTATACGGTCTCTAGAGGTGAGTATACGCTGTATACCCTCGTATACCCTCGACTACAGCCCTGGTTACACTTTGAAGTTCTATGAACCTTTGTAAATCTTTACATGAAGATTTACTAAGTAATTAAAATATCCTGTTAAATCAAGAAATCTGATTTTTACACACCCTTGTATACTACAACACTATCACAGCAATATGAAAGTCATATACGCACAATATTGCAATAACATTTTTTAAACAGATTAACAGGAAATCAAAGTACTATGTATGTATATAAATGCAGCAGTAATTATCATTTTAAATGCCTAGGTGACACGCTGAACCCGTGCACAGATACTTTGGAAATTGCACAACTCTGAAACATCAACAGGAATCCTATTCAGTTTCAAGTTTTGATACACTGAACCCTAGAACTCTATAACATGCAATTTTGGATCCATGTCTATCAACGCGCTATGACAAGCGGCCTTGATATATAAATATATATATATATATATAAACATATATATATATATACATAATTCAAGCAGATAATTAGTCTAGTCTAGATTTCTTAAAAACAGCAAGTTGCATCTCCTTCGTGCTACAGTGCTGTGTGGTTTTTATAGGCTCAATATCTTGCATTTCGAACCATCGCAGGCCAGTCTCTAAGCCAGCTAGGGCCACAGTTGATGTTCAAACATGATCCACCTAATTTTTTTTATTTCAAATTACATTTAGGTTTACCACTTGTCCTTAGAGAATTAAATATCTCATTTCAGCGACACAACTATGCAAACAGCAATGATAATGGCATAAAGATCTTGTACATACCTTGGAGTATGGGTATTTTACAAAAATAAAATCTTGATTATTTTGATTATTACAAGATTCTCAACACCATTTTCAATGCAAAAAACCACTTACTCATTTTAGGTAAGTCCTTGACCATTATTTATTTTTAAAGTTGTCATGTGTTCTGTGCTCATTCTATGCAAAACGTCACTTTGCTCCCCCTACAAAACTTGCCCCTACAAAAATGTTGCCCCACCCCTAAAGAAGTTCCTGCGGACACCCATGCCTTGGAGAGTTCTGTATCAGTGAAAATCCTATAGAAATATGACACTGGTGCTGCACAGCAGCCAACTAGGTATACTACAGTATGAACAACCATCAGCTTGGTGACAAACAAGAAAAGCAAGATCCGCAAGGCGAAGACAAACGCACTATGAGTTTTCTTCCAAACATCACTGCGCTTAAATAAATTCAGGATCCACAGGTGCAATCATGTTATATCTGAATTCGCGCTATATCAACATGTGCTATATACCAAGGATGTAATGTACTAAAACAAAGCAAAGAAACCTACCATTGTTGGTTTGTACAGAGATAGCGACAAGAGATGATGGAGGAGGTCGTCAATGTATTGACTAATAATATCTGGATGAGTAGAGGTCAGGTCAGCAATCACTTCCAGAGTTGACATCCACAGACGTGTGTCTTCAAGCGACACGGAACGCACCAGAACTGGCATAAGCTTTGCAAAAACCAGCAGTCGTTAATTTTGTACTCCCTGCTACAAAAAAGTCTGGGCATCCTAAAAGCTTTTGAGAATCTAATATAATCTACATTTTAACCCTGAGGTCTTGTTTATATGCCAAACTGTGGCTGAACATGTCTATTGCACTACCTCAAAAACCTTCTGAAAAGCCTTCTCAGAGGTGCTTCCAATCTCACAACCCTGAATCATGATTCAACAGGATCTCAGCTTAAAACACTGATGCAAAAAAAATCTAAGGAGGTCTGGTTGCAGGTTATCAGGTCACTTGCTCTAGAAAGATCTGGGCTGCATTGTGGATCAGCTTCAATCGCATTTGCTGTGTATTTATTTATAATAATAAAAATTAATACTAATGAAATTCTTTGCTGAAATATATACGTATGAATTTTGTATACAACATTATATACTAACAAGAAATTCCAACACTCATAAAAAAAACTTATTAGCCGTTTCTTTAATAAAGAAGGTGTTCCTTTTAAGGTCTCTTCAGGAACTCAACTATGAGATCTGACTTAAGCTCTTGGATAATCCTGCAATTATTCTGTTCAATCATTTGGAACCACTAGGCTTTAATACACCTTAAATCACCTCCATAAGTAAACCATTTTAATTATTCAAGACTACAAACTAATCTTGATTAGGTTCTCGAGAAGCTGTCTACAATGACTCTGTCTAAATGTTTGTCTTCACACAAAAAATAGACTCGGTGTACTATATCTTACCATAGGCAGCTCTGGTGTGAGTGCTTGCTTGGGCACATTCTGGATTAGGTAGGAGATTGCCAGAAGATAATACCGTGACTGTGCTAAAGCAAGGACAAAAAATACAAACATAAATATGCACAAGAGTTGGATGCATGTAACACAATTAATTATACTCATGGCATCATTTTTAAAACATTGCAAATTATGCTGTTGCAGAAGATGGTGCCTCTCAGTCACTGTAATAGGCTGACACACTGGAAACTAGTTTGGTTAAAACCTGAAGCGATGCCATTTAACCGCTATAATGCACAAGGCATCAATCAGTGGTCGATTTCTTGTACAACAGAGTGAAAGCCAGCATCCGAGTTAATCTCATCAAAATCCAGCATGGCAACTTGTGGAAATACCAGCTGCACTGGTACTAAAGAGCTGTAGCAAACGTAAAAGTGCAAAATGAAACTTATTAACAGAGGGCAGCTTACTAGTAACTTCACCTTCAGCAATGACTAGTAGTGGGTACTGTTGATATGCACTCATTCTGTGTCAGTATATAACTTAGTAACTTGTATAGCACCAATGCCTAATGTACAAGGCATGACATGATGATGCACCAAATCCAACCACAATCAGGTCAATAAAGCAGTATATCATAATCCCCAATGGCATAACAGTGATGGCTTAAATTTTTTTAATAAGTTCAATATTTGACAAAACTTTCTGTGGCGCTACATAACTTAACCTTACCTGTGCTGTGTTTTGAGGTCCTGCTGCTGCACCAACCTATGTCTCCTGCCTAATTACAAGTATACAAACAATTAATTAACTAGTTGCACCAATCAGGTAAATATTACCTTCGCTGCAGGCATGATAGCCATCAAGTAGTCGCCCAAGTGTAAGAACGAAGAATCGCTGCTTATACATCAGTGTAGAGATGGCATGGGAGCCAGTACATAAAACATCGTCAAATTCAGTCAGGACAATTCGGAAACCATCAGCTGCAACATTGGCCAAGGAAGGACTGCTCAGCATATCTACAAGCTACACGAGAAAAAAGTACAGAAAATCAATCAAACAAAAAAATCAGAGTTTTCAGTAAAGACTAAGATTTGGCAATCAATCAGACAGTCCTGAAGACAACTTCTTGTCTAAGATGCACTATAAAATCATTTACTAGTAACCACAGTTGCAGAAATTAGATTTATTTTCTTTGCATTAGAGAAGTCTCTAAAATAATTTCAAACACCGGCAAGACCACTATGAAAATGTTCAATTATGACTAAACTTGCAAACACTGAAAAGCTGTCTTGAGAATGTTTCGAACATTTATTACATTCAATTATGATTTCAAGTATTAGAATGAAGAAAACAATGACACTGGTGCAAACCTGATTCGTGAATGTCGTCTGTTGCTTGCTGTTTCGGAGAACAAGAGCTTTGGTCAGCCACGACCACAAGACAACTGCTTTCTCTTTTGATTCAACAGCGATATCTTCATTTAAGATTTTTGTCACTTCCCACTCCAACTTTTGCAGGAATGAATCTAAAGAACTTCCTACAGAATCAAATCAAAACAGACAACACTTCATTTTTTACAATCTGACTGAATCTAAATGATGTGTCAAAGTAAAAGTGGAAACCTTTCAGTTTTTAAAAGGTAATTGAAATATAAACTCAAAGCTACAAATGAAACAGCATTACTCCCAATAATAAGAACTTATTCTCTGCATCTAATAACAGCTGCCATCACTTTAATTTAGTTTTAAAATCAAACTTAAAAAGCTTAAATAGGAAATTATTAGTATTATACATTTACTAAGCATCGCTATCTAATGACCATCCATCGATGGTGCCGAGCAATAGTGAGTGGACTTGCTCAAGGTACCTACGCAGTAACCATCTCAGGGGAGGCTCAAACCTGTACTCTGTGTTACTAGGCAAGCGCTGTAACCAATTGGCTACTGTGTCCCGCATTATTTATTCACTAATGCTCTAACCTGTACACTTTTTTACTAAGACACATTCTGCTCTGTTACACGAAACTGCTAAAAAATTATGACCTTGCAAAGCTTTATTGACAAGCCCTGCAAGACACTTGGATGCTGAATTGCTTGCTGCGTCATTTGGACAACCAGTGGCCACCTGTTGAAGGCATTGCATCAGCTCTTCACTCTCTGGCACAACATCCTACACAAAGTATGCAAACATTTAAACTAAAACGTCATTTTTATCTGATAAAAATAACACCAATCAATGCGCTCTGACAATTACATGTTATTTGTCTTTAAATACTTAAATTACAAAAACAATGAAAAAGTAAGACAACACACTTGCTGATTCACTACTTCATTTTGAATATTTGCATTTAGCAATAAGAATAAGAATATAATATTAAGAGAGTAACACACAATGATGCTGATGCTGATTCAAATAGCAGTAAAAAATGATAACAATAGAATAATAATAGTTACGAGTGATCAGCCTACCTGGCTTTGCACTGAACACACGACAGCTATCAAGAAATCTAGTAGATTTGTCTGCTCAGCTGGAGCCTCAGGCTGAAACAAAAATGCAATAAAATCTCACACAACATATCAGTAATTTTCAATCTCAGACCTAACCAATAAAAAACAGTCTTGAAACTAATACGAAAATTTCTATCAGATGCATTGCTTTCCTTTCAAAGTACTGCTTCTTATGCTATACAAATGTGCTATTATGATTACCTATAGTAACCAAAAGCATAAACTATGCACACACCATCTTTGAGAGGAAGCGCACAGATGTCCTGTACAAATGTCTCGTTGCATTGCATTGCCTTATAAATAAATAATAATAATAATTATATTCTTTATTATTTCAAACCGACAGACGCAGTAAGATTACATTGACATATGAAAGTACAATCAATATCTTAATTAAACACACGGTTTGGCAGCCATGCAAGGCACCGCCCTAGAGGGGGGTTACGGGAGACGATCCGCGTACCTTATGCACTCCTGGCCATGAGTGTTACCACTACTCTATCTCCCCTCCCCAAATAAAACATACAACATAGAATAACGATGCTTGCTTCTGGATTAAATGTTTCAAAAATTTATCGACATAAAATATTCTTAATAAAAGCTAAATGGTAAGCAAAAAACTGACCTGCAAAGGCAAGAATCTTGCTTCTGATATGTCAAGAGTGGGAGAAATGTGGTCGATGTTTCCATGAAGGAACAACATGGTAATGTTGTTAACAAAGGGTTTCACAAGACTAGAAATAGAAACACATTAGGTATATTCAAAGTACGAGTACCAGTATAATATGTTTGCAACTAGGTGACACCACAGGCGTCAATATTCATTCGGCCCATAGTGGTGTTGCAGGTTGCCACTCATGGCAAATGGTGGCCAGCTAAGGGCTCACAAACATGGCTTTCTGCAACAATTTCCAAAAGTTTGCCATGTTTTAATTTACCAAGCACCCCACTCAGCTACAAACTATTACCATACTTTACAGCTGCTTCCATACTCTACTCCAAAACATCAACATTTTCACAATTGATGTAATGTAATGGAATAGATCTTAGTCATTCTGATCTGTATTTCTGTCAACAGAACTCTTCCATAAGAAAGCTCAATCTTAGCTTGATTCCCATTCACTTCGAGCTTAAGGTAGGGCTCGCTTGAGTTCCAATCACATAATGGATCTATTGCTTCATCAGGTTTTATAAACGCCAATGAGATAATGGAGCAATGCTGAGAGTGGGGCTAGATAACAATTCGATTAAAATTACATGGGTTTTGTTAAAGATAAGGAGAATTGAGTCTCTGAGTCTTGTAGTTAGTACTTGGACAGGTGACCAAATGAGGAACACCATTCCACCTGGCACCCATTTAGCCTGTATTATTCAGTAAATGAGTACAAGAAAAAGTTGGGAGGTAAAAAAAGTATCCTATAGTTACACTCCTGTCATTGGATTCGCTGAAGTGCAAACAAATATACAGTGCTCAGTCTACCTACAAGATGTTAGATCACACTTCTGAGGAAGAGAATGCCTCTGCTCTATAGAGGCATTAACTGTGTTTAATACCTTTATCTGTTTTACCGTTTACCTTTCTAATTACATTAGAGATTCTAGCAGCAGTCCATATTCTGACAATCTGTAAACTGGATCTTACCTTGAGGGTGAAGCCTGAACAATGTGCCTGACAGTCGTGGAAAGCCCTCGGATGATGTCTTCGTGCTCAAGAAGACTGGATGGACTGCCACGTTTTATCAAACAGCCCTTCATCAGAAGAATCTCAATCTGGTCGACCAGCCGTGAAGCAAAGAATTCCAAACATTCTCCCAATGATAGATTCGAAGAAACGATGCAGTTCAAGCCACTGATACACTTTTTAGCTTTATCCAAAACTGAGGTGCTCACAGCTAAAAATGAAAAATATTCACATTTTAAATAAATTTGTCTCACAAAACACATAAGGAGAACACAGCAAAACTTAATACTTTATTTACTAGCAGTCCATACCAGGGTATATATTAATTTTCACTGATAATCATAAATAGTCTGCCTGATTATCTAGACAGTGAACAGTCCTTTAAATTCTTAGACCATTGCCTTTAATAATTTAACAACGTGAGTGTAATAAAGCGACTGGGAAACCAATGCAGCTTGTTGTTAAGTGTTAAAAAGTTCTAAAAGGTCTAAACAAATATTCAGATGCATACAGTACAGATGAAATAAAACGTATGCATGAAATAAAACATAAAAACATACAGGCATACATACATGCACATGTCACCTGTATGCAATTCAACATTCGATTAATTTCTGTTGGTGTCAGTCTGCTGTTATATCCATAAAGATCTCCAGTACAAAAAAGATCTAGATCCCAAAAGTAAGAAATTCAATAAACAGAAGAACAGAGAACTGATGCAAGAACACTAGAAATATGTTAACTACGTTTGGTCTGCTAACATTTTTCCTGGAGTTTGTTGAGAAACTGAACAAAGACTGGTACAGTTGAATGAACAATTTCTGGACCAACAGATACGCCGACCAGCAAATTGATGAAAAATGCTGAAGACACATCACACGTCTCTGTACTGTCTTCAGTAACTGAAACAACATAATAATACTATATTCGTTTATGCAGATAAGATCCCTTTGACAAAACGCAATAAGTTACAGAACAGAGGGGTGCATCAACTAAACAGAAGACTGATGCATCAGCATCCACCAATTAGAAATCTTAACCAACTTATTTACAAAAACCTGCAACTCAAGTGCAATGTTCAATTAAAAAGGCTCATGCTCAGTATTGATAAAATTAATAGAATAATATTATTTTTTTATTCCATTTACAATTCAATGTATCCGGACATTAATATCATCATTTTAGACGGACACTTATATAGCACCTTTTAAGATGGACTTTTATATAGCACAGGTTTATTAAGGTAGACATTTATGAAGCACTTTTTGACACTTGAAAAAACAACTATAACAAGTTGTTATTGTCAAACAGATAACATCAGTGAGACCTTCACTGAAGTAAAGTGACCTTTCAACTTCTTAACAGAGACTCTTACCTCTGAGCACTGCTTCAGTTAACTTTGGAAGAACGACTGATGAGACAACAGATGAATAGTCACTCGCAAGAGATGTCATGGCTGCAATGCACTCTTGCCTATACACAATGCAAACGCAACACAATTGGCCAATTGCAATCCCAGTGTGCCAACAGTAATCATGCTCATTTCACGGACAAGAAACCAGTCTGCAGATAGACTAGGAATGCTATTCAATGCAATGTACAAAGTGAGTTAAGAAGATTTCGTCATTAAACACCGTTTGACCTACACGACCTACAGTGCTAGTCTTGTGGCAAATGCTAACTCTAAACAAACTGTGTACTTAAAACAGTCATTTTGTAATACGTGAATTCGCCATAAGATCATCATATTTAGCTATTTTTATGGTTTATTTTCCTGATGTATTTACCTGAGCACTTATACATAGCATGTTTTAACTTGCAAAGGCACTGTAACAAGGCTATCTAACATATCTAAAGAAGTCCATCTTAACATAAACTGAAGATGTATACAAGCAAGTATCGGTACACATGCTAGCACGTTTTGATGTATCATTTTGAATGCGAGTTTATATGCATGAATTGAAGTTGTGTAAGTTGTTTTGCTAGCATGTACATGCTGGTGTTTATGCACTAATGCATGAATTGATCATACTGACAGGTCTGAACTGGGCATGTTTAAGAGGACAGATACAGGCAGAAAAATCTTTGGAGATTGAAACTGCATTTTGACCAATCTGACTGGACCAAAACGGAATGAACAACTTAGGGGTCATTTTGAACAGGCAAATTCAATAGCAAACGATGACGGCATTACTGAAGTACTGCCACATACTCAATTAAATTGCAAATCTTTGTTTCTTACCTAACAGATGGATCTGATTCTGAGAAAGCCAGCTGTATGAAATGCTCTGCAATTTCACATCTTTCGCTTTCCTCCAGCAGAGATGGTAGAGTCAGCAAAGCAGAAAGGCCAAGGACAGAATGTACACGAAGCACAGGGCTTGGATCGTTCAAGAGTGAAACAAACAGTCCATGGACCTCATCTCTGTGGGAGTTCATTGCACTTCTTGCTTGAATCAATAACAACAGAAAGCAGTGGGTTCTTTCAATAAAACAAATGACTTTAACTGCTGCATTAATACTGCTTGACTTTCATCTGATGATTGACAATGTGTGCCTTCACCACAAATAAGGTTATATGTGACTGTGAATCAGATTTGTACTATATCTAAACAATCTAAATGTCTACAAGGTTTTTTTGTTTTGGTTACCTAACAGCAACCAGAACCTTAATTTATAATTTAAAGTATGTTACAGTCAGCAAACCACCAGGATACTTGAATATTACATTCACGTTACAATAGGCTTTTAATGTCATCAAGTTTATGGTACCAAAGTCACATGTCTTCCAGGAGCCAACAAAAATTAATGATGAAACTGATGAAATGATGTTGGATAAACTTACCTCCAGTGGGAAGGTTCACCACTTGGCAGGCCTTTATCAACGAAAGCAGAAGTTCGAGAAGATTCTTTCGTTGGTTAACCTACAACAAACAATCATTCATCATGAGATTCAGACATTATTCCTCAATCAGTTGTTTAATATGAAGGTGACATATCTTTGTAAGTTTTCATCCAGCAAACACAACGTGATTCTAAATTCATCTTTAATGAGACTGTTTAAGATGTAGTACAATTTACCTGTGAATATATCTTTAATTCCTTTAATATGATCGGAACTGTAACATCAAGTATTTGGCAGCTGGACTCGTAAGTTGCTTGACAGATTGACGACAGCAGTTTGCCCGCCAGATGAAAGATCGGCTGCTCTGGCTCCTCCACATACTTCAGGCAATCTACCAGGAACAACATCATAATGGTGAGCTCATATTTATTACCCTTAGTCTTCAGGATTAGTAAACTGCCATTGCTGTCCCCATTACCATGTTATTTACTGCGGGTACCGGAGGAAAAATTACTGCGTCACTCTCTAAGGCATAGCACAATTCAAATCATCTAAGAGCTTTTATTGTACCCTAACAACAGTCTCTCAGGGCTGCCGTAAAATGCATAGGATGACCTTAAACTAATTATCTGTGTATTCTGCAAAGAACAGTATGTATAAAATCCTTAGAAAACAAGTCGACAAACATAAACTAAACTTTTTCAAAACTAAGATTTAGAACAAACCTTGAAATACAACTTTTTTAAAATCCTCAAAATGACTTGTTTCCTAAAACAAAGTAGAAAACAATCATATAAATTGATAGTACTATTCTTATTTTGTCACAGACATATTTCCCCTGTCATTACCATCATGCAACCATCATCACTATCACCAACATTTTTGCTCAAACATCATCACCTCTGTTGTTCATGCACCTAGAGTCAACAAGTTGAAAAAACACACATCTTTAAAGAAGCCTACAGAGGAAGGAGAGTCCATGTTAAACACTCTAACAACTGGCCATAATGGCAGAAATTGGCAGCTGGACTCGTACACTAGACAAACATAAGAAGAGAAAATTATATAATGAACTAAATACTTACCTTAGATAAAGATCGTGCTAGTGCAGTAAGAGTTTCCAGAGACTGACTCTCCAATTCCTTACGATTACTGAAGATCTGAATTTTTTAACAAATACAACATATTCAATAAAGAACTAACACTGTACAATATCTCATTTAAAAACAAACTTAACAAAATATATTTTATTTAGAACAGCTCTGACAAATTCATTGAAATTTTAATACAACTGTATTTTGATATTGCCCTCCTTCCAAAGTTCATAACTGCACATGACCATACGACAGAACTCTCAATGGCACAGGGCTATTGTGAGTGAAGGACTTGCTCAAGGTCCAGACACAGTACCTGCCTCGGGTGAGGCTCAAACCCATACTCTCCACGTCATAGGCTGAACACTCTAACCAATCAACCAAACATGCCACATGAGTTTTAAGTACATGCACTCTATGTAGACATCTATTTAAGCTGTAGAAGAGTTAAAATTTGATAAGACAATGTAATACATGGAACCTGTAACTACCTTGCTCAATGTCAGTACACAAGGACTTAATTTCTAATTAAGAAAATTAGTTTACCTCGTTTCTTATTAGAGACCAAAATCCACCAACATACTCAGCTAAACTGTTAACATCATACGACAAACAGCATGCAACCTAGAAAGTAAAAATACCAAATATGCAAGTGAATACACAGGTGTTATATCATTTACTACTCATAAATATATTTTATTTAGCCTTAGGCTATGGACTTATGGTATATATTCAATGTTTGCCAAGAGGAAAAGATCTGGTAAAATGTTGAGATCTAGAGCACCCTCTTCCATTTGGAATAGGAAGCTGCACTTGTGCAAGATTATTACAGTTAGGCGATCTAACAAAATCAGAGGGTGCCTTGTCTTGCAGCCTAAATATCATTTTTACAATGTTGCCATGGAACACATCTCTTTTCTCTAAAACTCAACTGCAGCTGAGTTCAGTCCATGTTTCAAAAGCCAAGTCAGTTGGTAAGATCCACTCATTAAACTTTCTCCATAAAGATGACATATATAATTATAACACTCCCAGATAATTCTAACTAAAAAATGCATGTATATAATTCCTACATTCATGTTCTGCCATAACGTGAAAGTTCAACCGGTTAAGTCGAGCGCTCCAAACAAATAGCAATGCAAGTAATTCAACAAAATGAATCATAACATAGGTAAGCACTGTGTTAATGGTGCTGGCAAATATATATCAAAATCAATCAACTACACATATGGGTGATCATCCATGGGAAAACCAGGCCATCAAAGCCATCCAACAGGATGAAATGAGTGTTTGAGAGGTTAGATCAGGTGTTCTCCAAATGGATTCTTATCAGAGTTTATGCATTACCATAAAGATCCTTCTGCTATGAAAAACACTTCTGACAATTTTTTACACATTTGCCACCTTTACTTTTACTTTCAAAATATACCTGCAAAGTTATATAAACTGCAACGGGGTCAGCCATTATCAATAGAACTATACCAGAGCATTCATGGAGTCCACTTTAGCGCTGGTGACATTGGAACTCAGCTTTTCGAGGAGAAGAGGCAAACAAAACTTTGCAAACAATGGAGAAGCGGCAAGACAGGCCTGAAGTTCAGCAACCAGCTGTTCCCTTGTGATGGCATGCACATAATCTGGTGGCTAAAACAGTTATTATCAAAGAAAACATCCTACAATAAAGTTACAATAAACAGACTTTTTATGTACTTTGCTAACAGATTCATGAACATTGATTGAATTTAATCAACTGTTAAATGATCATTCACTTCATGGCATATAATAATAAATAATTCTTCTTACTCAGTTAATCTTAAACTTTATAAGCAAAGTAATTAAATGTTTTAATTGCAAAGCACTAACAGAAATTCGACATCTAAACTGAACAATCCAAGAGCCTGAGAAAAATAAAAATTCCTAGTCCCAAAAATATCATTGATAATTGCAAAATAAATATATATAAAATTGCCAGTTAAAAATAACTGCAAAATGAATAATTCTGACTGTCTAATATAAGGAACACAACAGTAAAATCAGTAATGCAACCCTAAATAATCTACGAGATATAATTTAAGATAAGGTGCTTGTGTTGACTGTACTGTTACCATTAGCTACATGCGTTTTCTTTATACAAATTACATACAAGAGCTGTTTGACTGTTTAAAATATAAAATCGTGTGCTTAAATATGGGTTGCTTCTTCAAGAGTTTCTAGACGGATGACATATAAATTTATCAAAAAATTACATTATATTTGCATATTTACCGGAGAAAAGTCGATCGGGAAATAACAGGCAATAACTTCAAACAATTCTTCTGCTAGAACATCTAAACACACAGCAAAAACATCAAATACTTAAGTACATTGGAACAGGTAATACGAACAAAAGAACAAATGACACACGTTTACAAATTTACTAACAAAACTTAACCCTTTGACCCCCAACATTATTTAATGAAATGGCATTGTATCTGGTAATTTTGATGTATGTTTATTTTAAGGTCGTACCAGTCGCACAGTATGAATCACAAAACAAAAAACTTAGTTAATGCTGAGGCAGATGCTTGATATGAAATTTAGTCCAGCAACCCACTAGGTAAACGTTTCATGCACTTTGGAGAGCTGCACATCATTACTTTGCACTTCTCTGGCTCCCTGTAGGGTCCAGTGGAACACACTGCACATCGACCTGGACAAATTCCATCAAGGAGCAGATCCACAACATAATGTCCACTTAGAATCAGTGATGCAGCAGGAATTGTTGGAGGGCCAGTCTCCTTATAACATGTGAAATGGTTTAAATACCAAGTGGCCGATCAGCTCAACATGAAACTGCAGTTGGTTCTTTAGTCAATACACCATGGATGAACATTTACCCGAAAAACGGCAACAGTATACTGTGTAAGAATTAATAAAATGTAAGACGAGTGGATGAAAAAAACGATAAAACCACAATCTTTTTCATTTGTAGTTGTAGCCACATTTCAGCTGATCAAGGAGATCGACACCTCCCATATTCTTGTCATATTCTGTTTAAAATGGACAGCTCACTAGTACAACACTGCCATCGGGATTCTTTCTCTTGATATGGGTCACAGCAGACACATGGGCCTTACATATACTGGCTCCTTATCCATGTATACTGTTGCAAAAGTGACTATCTAATAAGTTTTATATAGTGTTGGGTGTATCCATACCTAAGGACACAAATCCCATCTGTAATCATGGTTGAACCTGTGCTTCGGAGTCAAAGGGTTAAGCAAAGGCTCATGACAACAGAACAGGCAAAGCATTAGGACTAAACTACAATCAATCTTCATATATACATTAAAAACATTTGTGATACCTGCAATTTAAAACTTAAATAAAAAAGTTAAGGATATAAAGAATCAATTACAGCATACTTTAGAGTTAGTGAAGAATAAAACATTATCAAAATGCCTTTACTTAACAGCAAATTTTTGAGATAAAGAATTCCACTCTAGATTTAATAAAGAAAATATTAAAACCAATATTTCATAAAAAATCACCTGAAAAATAACAGTATAAAATATGATGCATTGATGAATGTTTGCTTAGCAAGCTAAGGCTACATAAAAATTCAAATTGCATACACTTTTATTACATACAAAATATATACTAATTGTATGTATACATATAGTATATATGCATGTATATTGTACTTACATATGCTGGTACATTTGTGCATAGAAGTCAAGTATTACTGAAATTACTCTTCAATTAGTTGATATTTTTTATATATGAGATAGTGGCTCCTCACCAAGTGCAAAGTTTTGTGCAACTGAGCGAACAATTGTGAAAACGCAGACCAGATTCCGTGGATCATGTTCTGAATCAACGGTCTGAATGACACCCACTACAAACTCCGATCCCAGTGTCTTAACATCTAAACAAACAACAAAATCTAAAGCTATAAAAGTGCATTTGGCCACTCAAGAACACAAACAACTTTTTGGTCAAAATTTGGAATTTGCGGCCTGCTTCGGCCGATCTGTACCATCATTCAGCTTCTGACTCATCTTTTCCAGCTTATTTCTCCAGAAAAGTACAATTTCACGTCAGTGGTCTTCAACTGCACCAGTCTAACAGATTAGGATTGTTCACTGTAGCATCACTTCAACATGACCTCTGTTACATGACCTCTGAATAGCTTCCCTGAAGGGGTGCTATACAAATGCTAGATTGATTGATTGACGACAGCTGATGCTTTTGTCATTAAATTTGCAACAGCAACTGATATTCAGATATCTTGCAACAAGCTCCATCATATTTCTGGAAAACTACCAGTACAGCGACATAATATCTTCACAGACAAAGAATTATAGCAATTTGTTTCATTCCTGTACTAAAAAACCTTGCTGCTGTAATACATAATCAAACATTCATAATAGTTTTCTGCCTTTTTAAAATAATGAAAATTTTTATTAACTGAGTAATTAAAAACAAGTAAGTACTACAACATTTATGAAATAAGGTGGATTCTTGAGAAATTTATCCTGTTAGCTGTCTTAGATTTTCTGAGAAACGTACCTTCGATTCGTTTCTCAAGAAAATATTGCAGAGTTTCATAAACAATGAGCCTGTCTGCTTGGACGAGAGTCTGAACAGTCACGTGTTTGAATATGCTTCGCAACATAGACACAGCGACATCACAACTGATCAATGGATTTCTTGCCTAGAAATGACAGCAGTCATGTTAGAATTATGCACATTAAAGAAATTAACTCTTCATACTGTCAGAATAATTAGATTAGTTTCTGCGTGCAAACACAGTGCAATTTCTGAATTGAAATTCCAGTAGACCTATGCTACAACTGGTCTACAGCATAACTGTATATTGTGTATACTATGCATTGTGTAGCCTGAGCAAAACAATCAATAATAAGAAACAATGATTAACCTACCATTGCAGCTAAACCTTTGAGGTGAGCAGGAGTCAGAGAATGGTGGTCATCGAGTCGTGCGCAGAAAAACCGAACAAGTGATGCCACTAAAATGTCAATCAATCATAACTCTGGTTAAACTGTATTGCTGTGGAAAGCATTAAGGCAGATACTGGAAACAATTAGGAAGTTCTTTCACGATGGTTTGGTGCCTTAAGTACCAACCTGTTTGCATTGCATCTCTGTAACAGCAAATGGTCTTGCAAAAAGGACAATTTGTTGTCATATTGCCTTTTATGGAAAAGTTCTGTAAACAACATGACTGCACTTCAACAACCACTCTACCATAATGCGAACCTACCTTCGCATTCTACAAGCAAAGTTGATGGAATCTGTTCGACCACATTGACCAGCAGTGACGTTGCCTTCAACCGTATCGCTTGGTCTTTGTTAGTCAGTGGAACCCTGTACATCAACACCAAGATTTTATTGAACAAAATTTACTGATTACCTACTTACAATAAAATGCATATAATGGTATATGTGATTTATGTAGCAAAGAGAACACTCAGAAGGAACCTCATTGTCATTAGTATATGCCAGTAGACAGAAAAGTTACCCTGGTAATAAGGAAAGCTAGGATAATGGCCAAGATCCGAGGTTGAAACTTTAGAAGCGGTGTAGGAAGTTCACAGTATCTGGATGTAGATTTCATTACTAGGTCAGCAATGTAGTTAGGATCGATGGGGTGAAGGGTCGATAGTTAGGTTGCAGTATGGATAGGTACCTCAGGAAGAGGAAAGTTAAAAGTGCTATCTCTAACGCTGTTAAACATATGAAACTTAACAATTAATCTGGTGTGCTGGATTGGCAGTCTGGAGGCACCGGATGGGGAAGAGAATCCAGCAGGTTCCAGGAGTTTTTGCTTCCCTGTACATCACCAATCGTCTATGCATGAATTAGGCATGCTTGTTCTAGTAGCGGCATCATTAGTTGACTTGTTGCGTAATCCAGGCAACTGCAGTGGCCTACTCCAGCTGGAAGAGGATGTTCAAGAACCCAATGTTTTACCAGAAACAGACGGGGTTTAGTGGAGCTTAAAAGGCAGCACAGACTGCTGAGCGAACATTTGCCAGAATAGAGTTCCAGAGCCTTGGCCAGCAACGGAAAAGGCACGCCTACAGAAGCCATCCTTGTCCTCAGTATGGTTAGGGTGAGACAGTCAGACAAACTGATCGAGCAGTTACACGTGGTCAACATGGAATGAAGGCTTAAATATAGAACTTTACAGACAGTAATCAGTCTTGAAACGTTATTCTTTTCTATGAGCAGCCTCATAATAATTGTAGGACTGGAGATATATTTTGAAACTGGAGTTTTAGTGATTGCTAAAATAAAGATAATGAATCGTGCACTCACCCAAGGGCTTCGATGAGATCCAACAGCTTTATCTGCCCTGATAAAATATCTATCAACAGAAAATGTCAATAATAAATCAACTGTATTCCTAAAAATTGACAAATGTACAATTTCAGTTTCTCAGTATCATGCAAAAACTGAATCACAAAAACCAGTTTATGCATTGTTGCTCAAACACATTAAGTTTTGCCAGCACAAAGCTGGGTTAAATGAGGCACCAAGACAAGGTCCAAAAGATAAGGCAAAGACAAAAGATGGGAAGGTGGAAAATGTTAAGAGTAATTCTCGACAAATAGCTACTTGCCATACTTGCAAACAAGATGGCCACTCCAGATTGGGAAAGTAAAGAACTCGATGCTACCAGAAGGACTACTGATTTATCAATAAATTATGAAATTTAGTAACCTGGTTCTGTACGAAGATTATACACTGTGTCCGGAAATAAAGGGAACCCTTTTGTAAATAATGAAAATAATTAGTAAATGTGCTTCAATTTTCAAAATTTCAAAACTGTTTTAATCCTGACATAATTACCAACAAATTCATAATTTATGAACAGCCTCCGCTAAAAATTTACGTCATAGTGACGTCGCTAAATTAGAAATTTAAACAAACTGCTAGAAAATGGCTTTCAGCCAAGAAGACAAAATTACCATAAGATTTTTACGGAAAAACAAACATTTCGGACACTTTGAACAAACCTTGTAGTATAATATCATTCAAGTATAAAAATAAAATTCAACCACAATGTATTATTGATAAATAACATTTCAAAATAATTGACATTTTTAAGGAAAATGTTAGGTGTCGTCCTTAACATTTGAATTCTGATGCAAATGATGTCATTGTGACGTCAATGATGGATACCCAAACTTTATATTTTCCCCAGTTTTAGGTAACTGTGTCAGGATTAAAACAGTTTTGGAATTTTGAAAATCGAAGCACATTTACTAATTATTTTCATTATTTACAAAAGGGTTCCCTTTATTTCCGGACACAGTGTATATTCCACTATTACGCTTGCAGCAGTGATATTAACTGTTTACAAGTAATATACCTAATGTTTCAAACAGTGTGCAACCGTACGTAAGGAACGTATGTTATTTCTTTCTATAACGTACGTACAGTATGCGTACGTTATTATGCCGTACATTGGCGTACGTTGACATCGGTTCGTGACGAAAATAAAATGCATAACATTATGCACAACAAAAGTCAATAAAAGTTGGTGACTGACGGTTGCAACCAATTTTAACCATTCAATGACCTCTACTTTTAAAATTTAAAATTCCAAATTGCTAATATTCTGTCAAATGTATAAGGCCAAAAAAAAATAATGGTGTGTTTCCGGTAACAGAGTTTTAAAAAACTGGGTAGGTAGGTATGAAAATATTTTTTTTTTGTAAAATATTTTTATACAATGCTATTTCGGGGGTCTGCTATTCCGGGGTCCGCTATATACATACATACATACATGCATACATACATAGAGTATGCATGCATACATACATACATACATACACATATACAGAGATACATACATGCATATATGTATGTATGTATGTATGTATGTATGTATGTATGTATGAATGTATGTATGCATACTTGTATGTATGTATGCATGCATACATACATGCATACATGTATGCATACATACACATATACAGAGATACATACATACATGCATACATGTATGTATGTATGCATACTTGTATGTATGTATGTATCCATGCATACATGTATACGTATGTATGTATGCATACTTGTGTGCATGTATGGATGTATGCATGCATACTCTATGTATGCATGTATCTCTGTATGTATCTCTGTATGTGTGTATGTATGTATGCATGCATACTCTACGTATGTATGTATGTATGCATGCATGTATGTATGTATGCATGTATGTATCTCGGTATGTATGTATGTAGGTATGTATATAGGATTATAGGGCATGTATAGCGGACCCCGGAGTAGCGGACCCAAACTGTGTCCGAGGGGTGCTTTAGAGATCGATATTGAAGAAGGTTGGTTGCAAAGGAGTGCTGTTGATAAGAAAGTTGTTGCCAAAGATGGCGGTTGCTAAGGAGGACGGTTGCTAAGAACACTCGCTGCGAAGGAGGTTGGCTGTTAAGAATGGTTGCTAAAGAGGCTGGTTGCTAAAGACTCGGCCTGAGTCTGACTCTGAAACTGAGTGCTAAAGAGGCTGACATTGAGGCTGTTTGCTACGAAATTTGGTTGCCAAGAAGGATGGTTAAGGTTAAATGCTACGGAGGTTGGTTGCTAAGTACACTGGTTGCTTAGGAGGCTGAGGCTGAGCTTGAGGCTGGTTTCTATAAAGAAAGCTTTACTTGTAGGCCTACTTTGGTACGTACGATAATCGTAGATGTTGCTGTTTGCTTAGGAGGCTGAGGCTGACCTTGAGGCTGGTTTCTACAAAGGAAGCTTTACTTGTAGGCCTACTTTGGTACCTACGATAATCGTAGAATTTGTTGAAACATTGAATACGTACGACGATCGGACTAGTGAAATAACGCTGGCGAGAAACCGTGGGAAAATCGCCGACTTTCGGATCTATTATCTCCCCGACCCTCCCACTTTTGTAAAAACTGACCGTGGGAAACTTGCAGCCAATTCATTGCTCTAATTAACGGTGCACTTATTTACATAGAAAGACCGCTGATTTCCCAAAGCCATCTGCTGTAGTGAGCGCAGCTATAATGTCGCAATTCTGCACGTCTGCACGGAATGCAATGTTTTCAATTGTCGGAAATCTGCAATTCTGACACGCTGTGGGTTACGGGAAAAAAATTTTTCCCAAAATTATCCGAGTCGCGCCAAAAAAGTGACTCGGTCGCGTTACCGGAAACACACCATTATTTTTTTGGGGCCTAACATGAAGAAAATTAAGATTTTACGGGCACACTTTATAGGATGGTCAGTGCCAGTTGTCCTAAATGTAGTTACGTGAGTGCTCATTAACATACACAGGCGCATAGCTTTGCCTGTGCGTCTCACCGGTTTAGAGATCAGAAACCTGGGGCCAATCCGACCTTGCTCCATTGATACAGACAGACTGTGGGCAGAGGGTACAGCGAGATTAGAGAAAATAAAGTATTTTATAACGCTAAAAACAGAAACATATACAACCCCAACTTTATTTTGATATCAAATTATATCAAATAAATTACCATCACTTAGCTCTTTCAAAGCACCATGGGAATCTTCATTTTCCATTAAATTTTCGACCGTCTTCTGAAGACACATGTTTGCCTCCATCGCCATCTTTATTATGCTGCATTCCTTCAAAGACGTGAAGCACTGTTCAAATCGATTGTACAACTCGCATATCGTGAGGTCGTTTAAAATGTATTATTTCAGTAAACTGGAGAAATTTGACTACTAAACGAAAACTGAAAGCGCATGAAATGATAGTAGAAAATAATGAACACTTAAATAATTATCTACCGTGTCGGTAGAAAAGTTTGAAAAGGAGTTCATGTTAAACAGTCTACCAAAGTTGCTTGGGCAACTTGTAGACTTTTACTAGAAATTGTAGGCCTAAAACACAGTACATAATATTAGCTCGTACCGTTAATCATATTGACAGTCTTCGCCAGGATAGTAAGATTACTTTCTCTTGGCGCTTAAATTTTGTTCGGCTCTTAAATTTCATTTTTGTGTAGCTCGTATAACAACATCAACGGAAAGCTGCATGAATTCGGTCACTTGATGTTGATTATTTTGATGCGTTGTTGATGTTGAGGTGAGTTGACCAGCATTCGTTTAATTGATATAATTGATTAACACGATCAGGATTGGAAATTTACTTCCGTGAGTTCCGTCTAGCTGTTAGGTGTTTTTATTGATCAGTACAGCTAAGCAGAATAAATGTATGTATTTCCTTACTATAACAGCGATTTTGGTGGGACGCAGTTATGATCTTAAGGTGTTAACCATTACGGTGTTAACGTAACGGTGTGTGCAACTGTAGCCCAGTCACACCAACACACAATACAATGCAACACAGCGCAACGGAAAGTACGGCAATAGGAAGCATTAAGAGTCAAAGACAGATTGAAAGAGGTATATTTTAACCTTAGGGCGAAGGCGTTGACTCAGTCGGACAGTTGCGAGCACGAGGGTCCACCCTCGTGTGCGCCAACTGTCCAACTGAGTCAACGCTTTCTGTAAGTAAGTAATTAAGTATATCCTATGCATGTACACTGACTGGTTTTATAGAACTCATACTTTGACTTTGCTCATTTTAAGTATGATTTTTATCTGGCGGGAACCTTCACAACCTTTACCCATTTCAAATAGCCAAAGACAGATTATTCCTCAATTTTTCAGTTTAGTATTACTTTTGACATAGGCATAGCCAGCATGAAGCAAGAGGAGGCAGTTACCTCCTATTGCTTTTTGTGAATGGTCTGTGAAGCTTGATTGTTGACCCCACTGCACCTGGATTTCTCCCAGAGTTGCCTCCTCTTGAATTTAAGCCTGGCTACGGGCCTGACTATCGAATTCTGTTTACACTTATGTTGCAGAACATTTGAAGGACAACTGCTACAATGGCATCGGGTGCAAATCACATTGAATCTACTATTTGTGAAAGTGGTAATAGGAACACCTTAAAGACGATGGGCATGAACACAGCTGCAGCTGACGTCAAGTTTACTGCACTAATCGCGGATGATTTAAGTAGTGTGTCATCGTGTAGTGAAGATTTTGCATGTTCAGATGAGGATCTGGAACAGAAAGAAATGGAACAAGAGAAGGAAGAAGGTAACACATTAAATGTACCAGCTTGGTGACTTAATTAATTAAGAAGATTGAGCAGAGCCAGTGAAAACAAATTTAGCGTACAATTTAATGTGCTTGTCATTAAACACTCATTTTTTAAAACCATTGTTCCTTATACATTGTTTGTTCATGTCTTTTGAACTATAATTATTGCACTCTTAATTAATTTCATTTTGATGATTTTTATTTTGAGAGATAATGGAATTGTAATCGTAAAGTCCAAACTTGTAAAGTGCCACCAAGCACAGGGCTGAAGTTTATTCATGAGTGCTGATTAGCTTATTCGTGAGCACTGGAAAGTTGCTGTCGATTGTTCTAGATTCATATGTACACAGACCTTTCTCCAGGTGACATAATATCATCTTCACTATCTTTTCCTGCATGTCATCCTGCATCATGCTATGATCACCGTTGCCATCACAACTACTTTCCACCTGTGCACAACACTTTCTACCCTGCCAGACTCCTGGATTCTGACCTGGCACTGACCCACTTAATGGCTCTTGCTGGCTTGATTTGATGTACTGCTAGTGACCATGGTTGTGGTCTTGAGACAGTCGTGAGACCAGATAATATGCAGTCTTGGTCTTGTTCTTAATACTCCGGTCTTGTTCTTGGTCTTGAGCCTTTGATCTTGTTGGTCTTGAGACATTAGTTTTGGTCTTGTTCTTATGTGTGTGATTGTGGAGAGGCAGTGGTAGAATAAATAGAGAGAAACAGAGACAGGCAGATTAAGAGAGAGAGACGTGGAGAGAGAGAGAGTGGAATGAGCGAGATGGAGGCCAGCTGGTTCAAGTGCAGATGACTAAGCTAGAGCTAAAAATATGCTTTGCAAAAGATAAAAACACAGGGAAAAGAGGAATTTTCAGACCCACTAAACTTGCTACACAAGATCGTGTTTCTGGCAAGCCTCAAGCAGCAGCAGAACCTAGGAGCTAAGCCTGTACAACTCTGTATAATGGATTAAAGATATGTTAATCATCTTTGTTATGACACAGTGGGACATCTAACTACATTTCAGACTCATCAGTTTGTTTGAGAATTATATGAACATTTTTAAAAAGTCATTTGTTTTGGACCCTGCTATTTGTAAGTAGGGAGTAACCGATTAGCATTTTATGCCGTATACTGATTCCGGATAGTTATATGTTTGTTTGCTGATTCCGGATCCAATCCGATTATTTGATGGAGAACAATTTAGTAGTAGTTTCAGTTTATCATCTGTGAGAACAATATCAGATGTGTTTGTGGGAATTGTGGCTATATAGATGGGGGAGGGTTTGGGGGTTGGTAAGTATTAGGGCTTGTTTTAACCATATAAGCCTGATGCGGCGGTACCTATGGTCGATCGGCTGAGCATGATAATTACTGAAACTTGATATGCTGTATGACTCATTGCTGAAAAGTTAAAACTGACACCAAGCTCCAGTATCGCATTCACATGATGTCAGAGGTGCTATAATTGTATTAGGGACAACAAGGCCGAGACTTGGAGCTGTAGTACTGTAACTATCCTATGCTAAATTTTATGTCTAACTGGCTGGTGTCAAGTGCTGGTTAATAGTTGTCATCATAGTCATCTTTAAGGACGAACTCTTGCGAAGAGAGCAATCAGCATGATTTTATGCTGCCCTGAACTTTCTTCGGCCTTTGACAAACATCTAATTTGAATGATGTGATTACTTGTATGTATGTATGTATATATGAGAACACTCAATATAGCACATTTTAAGTAACTCACAGAGGCACTTTTGGTACTTCAGTTCCATTTTATATATCTTTGTGATTCGAAACTTTATATAAATTTGCTGTAAATTAAGAATAGCACAATGCTGTGAATTGCGTAGTGTTTATGGTATTGTTAATGGTCTTGGATACTTGGTCTTAGTCTTGGATATGCAGTCTTGGTCTTGAGGCATTGGTCTTGGTCTTGAATCCTGTGGTCTTGGTTTGGTCTCCAACCATGCAATCTTGGTCTTGGAATTTTGGTCTTGCTTAAAACACTGTGTAGTGCTAGTGCATAGGCTGATCTCCAGGACTGAGCGTATGTGTGGTGCTGAGAGATTTAAGAGATTTTCATTTATATAGAGACATAATTGCATATATGCATGTGTATTCAGTCGTGCACTGTATGGATGCTTATCATACTTACTTGTGCTCACTCACTCACTTACTACACTTCACGTACATATAAACTCAGTGTACTTTCTACACTTACTGGCATATACTTGATTGTTATATATACTTAACTGGTTTGAGCTCAGTTACGAATAATCTTTGTGTGTTATGACTTGCCCTTGTGGATTTGTGTTTGTTAACCCTTCACGTACATAATGTTGTTGAATCTTTGTTTCAGTTACTGGAAGCACCAAGGCCTCGAGCAACAATCGGATCTCTCGGCAGGGATCTGTGCCTCATTCTGCTACTCTACCCAATATTCCGTTGGCCCTGCACATAAAGGATGATCATTTTGCACCTCCTGAGGTAGGCATCATCTATGCAGGTCATTTCCAGGTCTAATGGTAAACAGCTGCAACATTTTACCATGTTTCCATGAGGAATTATACATCAGACCCTCATTAAAACATGCTTCAGGATACAGTATAGGACAATTTCTGATATTTGATTCAGCTTTTGGTATGTTATGGTAAGAAAACTGCTGCATAAAACAGCACTTAATGTATGTCCCAATGGTAGTGTTAAGGATTCTGTAATATACCCAGAGGCAGAAAAGAGGCAACAAAAGTCAGTTATAAGGACGTTGTAGTTTACGTTCTGCAGCTCAAGTGATTGTGAAGAACAATAGTTGTCCAGTTGTTGTTCAGTTATTGCATTTTAGCTTTGGCTTTCTCTTATTGTTTCCATAGCAGATAAGTAATTGTTGATTGAGGCATACTGTATAATTAAAAAAACTGAATTTGATTCTAAAAAATGTGGGAATGTGGTTTAGGGTAGTTTTTATTATATTCCTAGTATTAGAGGAGTGCTATACAAGTCCTCCCAATGAATGAATGAATTATAGGGTTGTTTTATATAATAAAAAGGAATTTGAATTTTTCAAAACATTGGAATGTGCTTTAGGGTTTTTATGATTTTTATAAAGGGCTGTTTATGTAATAAACAAGAATTTGAATTAAAAAAAAATATGGAATATGGTTTAGGGTTGTTTTGATGCTACAACGGTGGCGGAACTGGAGTCTGCGGTTGAGAATTACAAGGCCTTAGCCAAGGAGGTGACTCCTCATACGGACCGAGCAAAAGAACTCATCAAAAAACTTGTTCAACTGAGGCTGAAGCTGCTTGAAGCCAAGGTCATAATTAATGATTAATTAAGGCATCTTTGATTTAATATCTGACTAAGTAAACTCTCAGATGCTATTATTACTCTGTTATTCGATGTGCCATGCTTTAAAAGTTAGCTTCACACAGTGCACTTTTTTTGCAGGAAGCCAGAAAACAATAAGACTAGTTAATAGTTATATTATGATTACTGTGATAATTACTACCGGATATGTTAATTATTATTACTATTACAGTTATATTTTAATTACTCAAGATTATTGTAATATAAAGTATTAGTACATGTATCATTATCATTACTGTTATTATAGTCATTCAGTATCATTGTTACACCTATTATTCATTTTACCCAGACAGCTCCCAGGCCAGTAGTGATGTAAAACAGTATCTCTTTATTGTATAGGACTGTATTGTATTGTATAAGCATTGTAAAAATAGTGCTCTTTAAACTGATGACAATAACCATCAGTTCAGTTTCTTGTAATTACTATCAGTGTTATTGTCACCATCATCATCACAATCATCGTCATCGAACTTAAGTAATTTTATTGGACATTTATTCGGTACCTTTTCTACAATTTAGTGTTCCTTTTGTACAGAGTTTCAATAACCCACGCGATGGAAAATACAGAACAGAAAATACATTACTGTTGTCCAATTCGACGTTGAAAAGACCCAGTTCCTGAGAAGTTGTTTTAAGAAATGCTGTACAAATACTGAGATACATACATGCAGACATAAATACATATATACATATATACACATATACAAATATTCTACATACACACATATGTACACACTTGCATATCTATATGCATACATACCTACATATGTTAATACATACATACATTGTGCATACATGAACACAAAAATGCATGCATACACACATACAAACACATGCATGCATAAATACATACATGCCTAGATATTTCTGTTGCTAGGAGGAACCTGTGATGAGTTTTCCAAACATGAAACACGTGATGGGCCACCAACTTGTTGAGAAACCATGGGGCACTGCGCAAGGCTACTGCGAGAGGTGCAATGGGCTTATCATGGGAATTGTTCAGTCGTGGGTCAGGTGTGAAGGTAGGTTGCCCATTCAGAAACGTCTGTATTGTTTGAAAAATAAATGAAAAAATCAGCTTGAATTATAGGTTTAGTGTCAGTTTTATTTTACTTTCAGTTTTGTTACTTGAAGTTAACATTGAAGTAGTCTAAGTATTAGTTTATTTACAGTACCAAACTGAATAGTCTAAGTGGGGACAAAGACCACAGTAGTATGTCTGAGGGAAACCATAGTGAATGGTTCTTTAAAGGATGCTGCGTTGTGAGTGTTTGCTCTGAGTCTTATTATGCCCCAGACCAAAGCAGTGCTGGGGTTCCTGTCTTTCTCAGTCACCAGTCGTAGGCTTTAGAATCTGCTGCTTCTGTCTGTCAGTTTTGCTGGTTCTAGGATGTCACTTAATACTTTGCCTGTAGGCCCAATTATTGGCCAGGCGCGGCTAATATACGCCAAAAAACAAAAAAAAGAGAATTTTTATTGATCGTTTTTTTACATCAAGTTCTTCAAAGAATCAAAAACACCTGTTCCCTGTATGTATTTGCCTTGCTGTCACACTGCAGGCGCCTATAATTATTCATGTTCAGTGTGGAACTGTTTGAAACATAATACTATACACAGTGCAGGCTGTGGGAGTAACTGTCACAAAAATAACATTTTTTGCACCTTTCATGCTAACTATAAGCAACACACTTTCTGCCAGGTCCTGCTTTGGTTGCAGTTGCTGGGATAACATCCAGGTAGTGATGTCCACTGAGTCTGGATAAGTCCAAAGTCTTGTGCTTAAAGGCTGTTGATAGGGGGCAGCTGCCTCTGGTTGATCTTGGCTTCCGAGCACAGACCGAATAACGTTCGTTCTGAACCAAATCTGTCCCAGTCATCGTCAGTATCATCAAAAGATTCATCATCTGATTCGAACAACATCTTCACAGCTTCCTGCACACTAAACTTTTTCTTTTTCAGTTAATTCAATTCAGTTTATTATGTTTACAAAATGCTTACACCAAAATAGCTGACCAGCCTGATGTCACCACAGATGCTTCATTAGTTCCATTTTTATTCTTTAAACTGTTCCAGAAATAATCTGACATGCATTCAGTATGTAGCAGCACATGTCCACTATTACTAATAAGCAGCAGGAAATATTACTGGGACGCTTAACGTACTCTGAATGGCTGATAACTGAGGGACGTGTATACACGTCCGTCACGTCTGAGCTTACCTAATTTAGGATGTGTTAATACGCCCCTCGCGGTCAACATATTAAGTCGGGTTGAAATCTAATCTCTTTCTAAATGTTTAGCCTGCTTTCTGGTCATGGGGCCTTATGGATCTTAACTGCATGGGTTATTGGAATGTGAT
This sequence comes from Allolobophora icterica, assembly GCA_963556255.1. Lineage (NCBI taxonomy): Eukaryota > Metazoa > Annelida > Clitellata > Crassiclitellata > Lumbricidae > Allolobophora > Allolobophora icterica. Next base: position 49,802,280 of record OY744605.1, read on the forward strand.
TTTAGAATGCGATTTTGCTTAGTAGTGACCATTGGTTAATGCCATTTGCATTACAATAATGGTGATATTGATGCTTCTAGATCAGCGAGACACATTCTTGACTTTTGTGAACAATTAATAGTTTGGTTGATTTTCTGGTTAATGTCGTCTGCAGAGTGTGGCTTCTGCTGTCATCGACGATGTCTCAATTTCATCACAAGAACATGTGCCAGCCAAAAGGTTTGCCTTTTGGTCACCTTCTAACATAGTAAAGCAACAGGATTTATATTTGATAGGAAGGTATCTATCTACTCCCCACTTTTCCATAGTGTGGGAATCAGGGTTCAATCTGGAAAGGAGCTACTACAGCAAGAACAACATCCTGATTGGCAAGTATTAATGTAGGAGTCTGGGGCAATGTTCCCTCTAAGGATTTAGGTGCTGTGAGCAATTTTTTTTCTCCGTGAGCAAACTTTTTTCCATGTAATCATTTGTGAGCAACAATTCAACGTTCAATGTTATAAAAATTCTTTACAAAGTTTTGACTGCTCCAGTTTTGTGATATGTTTGAAAAACACGAAAAGCACGTATAGTATGAAAAATCTCACATTTATTAGAGTACACTGCTATATTTTACAAATTCTATGCAATTTCTCTTCTTTCTTTTTCAGTTTTCCATAAGTCATACACTCAATCAATGTCTACAGTGTATCCTGCAGCCAAGTAGGCCTACAGTTTAATACGCGTTAAGTTTTTTCTAGGTGATCACCATCAAGATGATTCCTAGTCTTAGTCTTTGTACAGTTCACCAAGCTGAAACCTCTTTCACAGTCTGCACTTGATGCTTGGAAACTACCACAAATATCCAATAATAAATAAAGTTCACTAAACTGCTCATGTTGTTGTACAATTGTGATTAAATCCATGAATGTTTGTACAACACCAGTTCTTATTCTCTCACAAGTAATCCATTTAAAATCTGTATAGGCCTACTGCGCACAGACGTCTTTGTGGAAAGAAACTTCATCTTTATTTAATAAAGTGCTGTAGCGTTTAGCTAACCTGCTGAACTGTTCATGCCCAAAGGAAAAGTTATTCTGACTGTTCAGAGATGCAAAACAGTCTTTATCGAAAACTGACCAATCTTCTAACTCATGTTCAGGAAATCTGAACATTGCCATTCGATTTATTTCCAAATTGTTGTCCAAATAAAACTGCTTAACTGCTGCATGTATTTTAGCACTATAACAGGCTGTTAAACTTGACAATTCCAACAAAAGCAGTGGTGTAATTGAAATCCACTGTGTTCCTAAATTTCATTTATAATATCAGCACTTTTGCTCTGGTTCTGAAGCTTATTAACGCTGTCCACGTGGGTTTTATGATTTAACACTTCAGATAGTCTATTTTCCACTGAGACCATTTTTCGCTTAGTCCACTCTCCTCCTGCTCCGCCTTTTACGCAAATTGTGCAGACTACACCCTGGTCTTCGCGGTAATTAAGTATATATCACCAAGGCGCACATTCTTTTGCAATATCGAAGTATGCGGCATAGCGGTATCAACTAAATAATCAGTCAACCATTTTTCTTTGAAACTTAAGGCAGTCCTCTTGAAGAACTAGAACATTTTCTGTCAACCTTACGTTTCGACAGTATACAGCCTAACAATAACTGTAAAGTTAAAATTAAAACCCAAGTTGACAATAAAACATGTAAAGACGCGAAAAGAAAGACGCTTTAGGCAGAACTGGATATCGTTATTTTAATAGCTAAATATAGAACAGATCGCGTGTTTCAGACTTTCAGTCACTTCCAGTTTTACAGCGCACTTTTGTGAAAAAATGATAAATGTTAAGTTTTGACGTATATTACATGCAAAAACTTTTCTGGAGGTTCACATGCGTATGAGCTACGAAAAAAAGTCGTGCGCTACGGGAAAAAGTCGTGCGCTATGGGCTCAAAAGTTGTGCGCCACAGCGCACGAGCGCAGCTTAGAGGGAACGTTGGTCTGGGGTCCCAAAGTTGGAGGAAGAACTGTACACTAGATCAGAGTTTCCCAAACTGTGGGTCGCGACCCAAAATTGGGTCGCGAAGCTCTGGCAAGTGAGTCGCCAAATTTTTTCAAGAAACATTTTTTGCAGCACCAACATTTGGCTATGATTTGGCTATAACTAGCTGGATTGCAATAAATTGTAAGCTGTTTTTACCTAAATTTCCTTTTAATGCTTTAAATTTCTATGCACTGCTTGCATATTTCGATACCAATTTATGAAGCAAATTTTAGTACACAATGCTTAATTTACACAGTGGGTATTGAGACTGCCCAGATATTCACAAATGGGTCGCAACCCAGAAAAGTTTGGGAACCGCTGCACTAGGTCCTTCAACATGGATAAATTTATTGATTCCTCTGGTTTCAGAAATAATTCGTTTTCTAGATCAGTTGTCTGAAGGTACATATCAGTTGATGGCTCTAGTGCTGCATGCAGTTACAGCTTGGCTCATGAAATGCACTTGAGGCTGAAGGTTGAGTGAAAACAAGCAAAGTGGTTCTAATCAAAATTAAATGTCTTCTGAACCATATTGTCTAATATGTGAAATTGAGAACAGCTGAATTATAACTTTTCATTAGTGACAACCAAGTAACTCAGAGCAAAGCATTTTTTTGAGTATTTACATTCAGATGTGCACTCGTAAAGGTTTTATCTGCTACCAGCGAGCACGAGTGTTGCTTGAACACTTGCAGACTTAAACTCACACTGTCATCTGTTGCTGGACAATTTTGTCTGATTACAATGTCTGACTATACTATGCGATTTTGCTTAGAAGTGACCATTGATTAATGGCATTTGCTGTACAATAATGGTGTTATAGAAGCTTGTCTGCGCTTTATTACTAGACAGTTGATTTATATAAGCATTGTGTTATTTTAGCATTAATTAACATTAATTGAATGTTTACTGTTTTCAGATTTTACTTTTAATAGAGTACCTTGTAAAAAAATTACCCTTATCCAACCTAACATTCTTCATCCTAATCATGGTGTCAAATTGAAATCAGGATTTTTAAAAGATGTTTGCAGTATGTCATTGTAGAGAATTTTTTAACTTAACTATTGCTCCAGTTTGTTTCGCTTCTAAATATCCCTTAATTTATTTTTATTTTTGACTAATGCAGGTTTCAGCAAATCCAACACTCAGTCTTACGATTTGCCCAGAGAAAGGGCTTCATGCTCAAAACTACCGGTGTATGGAATGTCGAACAGCTATAGGATTCCGTAAGTCACTGTATCTATTTGCTTTAGTTTCTGTAAACTTTGCATTACAAGAGCAGTCGTCAATCATTCAGCCACTATATCTTTCCTTGCAGTCAGAAACTAGCTTTATATGAAAAGTGTAATTCTAAAAGAAGTAATAAGAGATACGAAATATCTATAGATTAATTTGTTTATGCAATTTTCTGAGGGCTGAAATTTATGAAAATGAACTAAATATATGTTGTGTATTTATTATTTATGAGTATACAAATGAGGAGTTATATACACTTGGTCTATAATTCTGCTGTTTGGTGTTTTTTATGTATGGTTCAGCTATTTTGTCTTATGTATACAATTTGTGCTACGTCGAATCACATGAACATTACTTGTATTTGATGAAAAATTGTTCCAAGAGAAGTTCTGATGAGTCAAGTCTTGAGAGTCAAAAGATACATTTACCAGTAATCTTAGAGCTTTACTTTCTTATGTCACTGTGTGAGTCAGTTATAAGTCTGAAAATCCGTTTCTACAGTTTACGTGTTTTATTATTTTGTGAGCTATATCTTTGTTTTCTGCACAGAACCTGGAATGCATGAACCACGTCTTTGTGACTACACAGGAGCATTTTACTGTGATCATTGTCACTGGAATGACACAATGGCTATTCCATCTAGAATCCTAGGCAACTGGGATTTTCAGCCAAGAAAGGTAGGTATCAGAACATATGACAACTGAAATGAGCTGGCTGAATAAGCAGCTATTTATTGATCATAGTCTTTTCTTATAATTTGTCATCTGTTGTGCTAGCAATATGCAATGGGAAATATGCAATGGCTAATCAGTTATTTTTCCCATGAAGTATAAAATCAATTGTGGTACGAAGAGGTACCATTCACTTGGTATACATGTAGTATCAGCGAATTGGTAACTTGGTGAAGCAGTCCTATTGCTAAAGGTCAGTCACATAATTGAAGTAAGTTAAAGACTCGCAGTAAAAAAGGAAGAGTTCTGGTGTTGATCTAAATATTGTAGTTCAACATATTTATGCAAATATTAATCTGAGGATTTGTTTTTAAGGACTTCTGAAAAATTCAGTGTGGCCGTCTAAGACATCTACGAACATGAGTCTTAAATCTTAATATAGAATGAGAATGTATCTTGAGCTGAGGCCAGTAAAACAATATGTGTGTTCAGAGGAAGACTGCTACAAGATGATGGACCACTTCACTAGAGTGTGTGATGTCACCGGGTTGCATGCGTTGATGTATGGAAGTGGGGGACAAGAAGATCTCCACGGGCAGATTAGCACATTTTTATCACCCCAATTGTCTTGAAACTGGCCCAGATGTTTTATCTTTAATTTAATTTAACTTGCGTTACAAACATGAAAATAATTATTTTGGTCTTGCATATATCTGGAATGTCAGAGGCTCATAAAAAAATTATAATTTCTTTACCATTTCCCTTTTACTAGTGCAGCTAAATGTATCCTTTGATATGGCAGTACATGTAGTTAGTTTGGTCAGCTAGGATTATTTTGTGCAGCATTGCATAAAGATTTTGCTCTAGGGTTTGTGTACTTGAGTTTGGTACTAACTTCGTGTTGCAATCATGCCAAATTCAGTAATGTCACTCTGTGTAAACACCTAAAGAAATGGGAATTTTTGTTTTGCTACAGTTGTGCAGGGCTTCGAAACAGTTCCTGAGGCTGATGTTACGAAAGCCAGTGCTGTGCATACAAAACATTAATCCAATGCTGTTCAGCTATCTCAGTGAGCTGAATGATGTCCGGGTAATCAAATCTAATCTAACATCATCTACCTGATAAGCTCGCCTAAGCAAATTTAGTTATATGAAACTACCTCAATGATCTTTATGTCCAGTTACCAGTGTAATGGTCTTATCTGATCAAATGTGCTTATGTATGTATGTATATATGATTGTATATGTTTATGCATAAAGACAATTAAGTGCGTTTAAATGCCAACAAAAGCTCTGCAGTACCTCACAAATTGTACCTGGTGATCTAATGTACCTGATAATACAAAGTGTACTAATTTAATGGTATTGAACTAACTAAGATTTATAATGTCCAAGTATTCCAAACTATCGGAATCGAATTTGGCTATCGTGTCACTATGTCCATATAATCTAATTAATTCAAGTCTTAGGCACTAGCTGCCAGCTGAACTGGTCAACTTTACTTCAACAAAGGATAAAACAATGGAAAAGAAACAGAATTTAGTAATATAGTAACAAGGTGCTTATCACATTCCCATTTAATATTCCCATATCCTCTTTTCTTTTCTATTTCCATCTTATATGAATGTAACAATTGACGATTCAGCATTGAATAGAAACTGGGAAGTTGGAAAGTTTGGATTTGTGTTGTCTCATCTAAGCATCTAAAAGCCCAAGAGTAGTGTCCTTGGTGAAGATTATCAAGGATTTGTTTAGCAGCTCGTCAAAAAAATATCTTTGAAAGAGTCTGAATCTAACAAAACAAGACGATGAACAGTAACGATTCTTATCAATAATATGGACTACCTTATTAATATTTTTCTTGCCTGTAATCGGTTTATGATAGGATGTTAGTTTTTGAAATGATCTTATTTTAATTGACTGCTTTTAACTTTGCTGTAGAAACTTCGTGAGGAGATTCTTATAATGAAGAAGTATTTCCTGGAGTGTACAGATGCCCTAAGAACAGACCGACTTCTCTGTCAGGTGCTTCAGGGCAGCTGCCTCTGTTCCCTTCACCGTATCACTGCATTGATATGTAGAATCATTGTTATGTTATCTGATACAATTCACCTTTTAGTATTATTAAACTGTTTTTTCTCTTAAACTGTTTGTGTAAGATATCTTAGATAGGCCCTTAAAAGTCATTTATGTCAATATCCAGACACATTCATAAGTATGCAGCATTTGATATTAGTATACAGGTTCTAAGAATAACTTAGCACCGATGTCCGATGCGCAAGGCATCAACTGATGGCACACCAACACCAAGCCATGATCTGGTCAATATCCAGAAGATCAGTCCGTAAGACTGAGAGACTGACTATGAGGATAAGCAATGTGGAATGGGTATTGGGTAAGTCTTGAGAACAAATGACATAAGCAGCTGAGCAGAATGAACAGAAGGCCTACAGGGAGAGAGTTCATGAATCTATGTCCAGCAAGAGCAGGTCTAGTTTTAGCTATGACCAGAGAAAGACAGTCATTGAATAATGATAAGTCTGATTTTAAGTATTTGTAGCTTTGTAGGTGGCCAACATTCAGTGTGTTATGTGTATATGTAGATATGTGTAGTATACAGAAACTTGTTAGCCATATACAGCGATTTAGTAGTTTTAAGGGTTTTGGTGATTTTGCTAGCTGCAGTCACAATTATTAACCTTTTAATAGTATGATTACTTAAGCAGCTGTAGTATTCTAATTATGTAATTAATTGGTCTTGTAATATATTTTCAGCTTTCAGAAAGGCAGCACTTTGTGGAGAATTCGGACATGTATTCCCTACAGGATCTGATCGATCTTGCTAACGACGTTTTGCTGCCAGAAATCACGAAAATCCACGCAAACTTTGCTCAGCATATTAAAACAGATTGTGGGGTCAGGAAGCTCTTCCTACTTCTTCTGTTCTAGCTTCTTTTATTTTGTTAGACAGTATTATGCCATCCATCAGTTCTATGGCCATGCCGCTAAAGGCTGCTGCTGCTGCTGCTGCTGCTGCTGCTGCTGCTGCTGCTGCTGCTGCTGCTGCTGCTGCTGCTGCTGCTGCTGCTGCTGCTGCTGCTGCTGCTGCTGCTGCTGCTGCTGCTGCTGCTGCTGCTGCTGCTGCTGCTGCTGCTGCTGCTGCTGCTGCTGCTGCTGCTGCTGCTGCTGCTGCTGCTGCTGCTGCTGCTGCTGCTGCTGCTGCTGCTGCTGCTGCTGCTGCTGCTGCTGCTGCTGCTGCTGCTGCTGCTGCTGCTGCTGCTGCTGCTGCTGCTGCTGCTGCTGCTGCTGCTGCTGATAGAGGCTTGTTATAAGTCAGTGATTGTCCTGCCTTTCTTGAACAGCAGACATCATAAGAGATTTAATCCTGAAGTACATTGATAATTTGGCTCAGCTGAAGGATTTGAATAGCACAAGCCATGAAAGCCTGCATATTTTTACCACCTAAATGTGAAGGTATCCTATGCATATTTGGGTGGTAAGGGTTGCTGTTTGTGGATTGCCAGTGGTCATGGTTGTATCTAGGCTGAATGTTCCTGTGGCTTCTGGTACTTGCTTCTAAGGAGTTTCTATGGAGATGTGTATACATCTTTTATAGGTTCTCTTATTTGTATACAGTGTGTTATTGTTTTAATGTTATTGTTCTTTCTTTAGAAATGTCAACAGCAGGGCAGTACCTGTGTCATCTGTAACACTGATGAAATTCTGTTTCCATTCGATTTCGTGGCCTTTGTTTGTCCAGCCTGCTCAACTATTTTACACAGGTTGCTATGCTTACAAATTATATATTAGTAATGCGTGTTGCTGTTATGTGTTGCTGGCAGGAGCAGTGAAGTTCAGGCAGTGGAGTCCAATTAGAGTATGAATGGGTGACCATCCATGGAGTAGCATGCTGTCTACTCGGTTTGCCATTTCCCAGGTTTCTGAATTCAGTAATAAGTAATTTGGTGGTTAAAAGGTGTACTGCATTGGATTGGCATGGCTGTGTGGGTCACTTTCGATGAAGGACTCCTCAAAGCAGTTTTGACAAAGGTTTTTAAACAAGTATGTTACCTTTGTGTGTACATAACTATTCATCTGACGTAATTTTCTTTATGTATCTAAACACATGTGTAGTGCATTTTAGGACCTCACAGAGGCATGGCTTCACAAAGGATTAAGGCTTGGCTTACCTTTTATATTTATGCTGTATGTTTCAAGTGCCAGCAGAATTTAGACTTGTCATGCAGAATTTGTTACTGTAAAGTTCTTGTGAAACTTGTAAGTTTTCATTAAATTAACTTACTAGTCAAAGAGGTCAGAGACACTGCTTTTGTAGTTGACCTTAGGTCTGCTCATTTCCTTCTCACAAAATCTGATCTGACAAGGAAGAGTCAGAAATATTAACACTTATTATACATGCTATTTGTATTCTTTCTGCTGTTTAATAAATTATTTACCGATACTTGTTGCTTCATATCTGTAAAAACATTACATTACATTTCAAAAGTTGCATGTTGATGCTATCGATATCTTACGATGGATGATTCACTTTGTTCATAGGGACTGCTATTTGCAAAAGAATGAGAGATGTCCTCAGTGCCTGCAGAAGAAGGAAAGAAATAGCACTACTGCTGATTTTTAAACATCTAGTTACAGCTTGTGACCAAACACTTGGTGCTCTGCTGATTTCTTCATTTTTCTGAATTTAACCAGAAATGAAATGTTTACTGGTGCTTGACTTTTGAGCTTCAGTGTGGTCAAAGTAGAACAATTTTTTGAGTGAATGTTTTCTAAGGCAGAAGTTTGAGTCAAGTGAAAGAAAATAAGATGTTTGCACAGCATTTCATTGGTCTGAGTTACGTGAGGTAGTACTTGTCAAAAATTTTAAAATTTTCTGGAAGAGAGTAGGGAAACTAGAGTTCCAACTATTACAAGAGTGTGTAGAGGTGATGCTGTTTAGAAGAACTTAATGAAAATGTGAAACATTCTTTGTTGATCATAGGAACTGAAAATAGCAGTAAGTGTAACAAACATGAAGTAGCCCTACTGCGATATTCAAAATAAGTTTTTTCAACCTAAGAATTTGAGTTGCTTTGTTCCTGGGTCGAACTATCTGGGTTAATGAACACTGTTGCAGCTCATGCATACTTAACACCATGGTACTGCATTCGTTAGCAATTTGGACACATTGTTCTTTCTTGTGCATTGGATCTTCCTCATGGAACAGTCTTACACTCAGAATTAGACTTTTCCACAAGTTGCTCAAGAAACAGTTCTAGCTTATCTTGAGGAACACATTTTTAGATCTGTTTGATAGCTGTGTTTGAGAGTTGCAGAATAAGCTTGAACAAAAACATAGATTAGGTCAGACTGTTGGAAGAACACTGGCTCCGTTTTACGATTGCCTTGTTTGGCATCGATGAACAAAGCTAATGTTTGCTGACTCTGCCATCTGCAACAGTGAGGAATTACAAAGCCTTTTATTACACAGTAGGGCCTACTACTGAAAAGCTATGACTTGAATTAAGTTAGCAGAGTTAAGTGGAAGACTGAATTGTGTTATGAAAACCTGCATATTATGATTGCAAAAATTCTGTAAAATACTAAATTAGAAGAAGTAGCTGTTGTGCTGAATATCTTATTAATGCAGTCGCTGTGAAATATTTGTGATGCCGCATATGAAAAGGGACCATAACGCGGGTTTGGAGTTATTCACACCACCATGATCAGGAAAGAATTATGAAAATAATGGTGTCTAATGTTGTACAGTGAGAGTATTATTGCTTTATCTGTAGAAGTTAGAACGTGATGTACCTGAAATATGTGATTTTCGGTAAAGCTCATTTAATGTTTAGAATGCCCATAGATATAGCCGTTTATTCGAAGTTATATAGCCGAGCATTTAATTAAAATGTTCTGTTTTCATGAAACTGTTGTGCTAGATTGAATACCAGTGAAAACCCAATTTTGATATTTTGATGGGTGACCATGTTTAAAGACCTGTATCTCAGTAAATAAATCCCGCGTTATGGTCCCTTTTCATATGCGGCATCACATTTTATGATGTTAGAATTTAGCCAACAGTTATGTATAGTACATGTATAGCTTTACCAAAAAGTCTTAGATTCTAGTATGACCTTTATCGTGTTTTGTTTGATTTTTGGCTGAAACTGAGACATTTTATGCACAAGGTGCTGGAAGTGTCCGATCACTGTCTAGTCACTGTTACTCAAGCATACTTGTTTCCAGATGAGTCTTTGTAGCATGGCTTTTAGTTGCATAGCTTTGCTTTACCAGGTCCTGCATCATTGTGCTTGTCTGGAAGATTTTTCATTTTATAAATCATAGACTGTAACTGTCTTTTATCAGTTACTTCTAGCATCATTGCCCTTTGGCTTCACAACTGCATATTTGCTTTTGATCTGATGCATCATGTGAAATTGGCAAGTGATTGCTAAGTAATGAATCCCATGTAGAAAATTTTTTTCTTAAGTTTTGTCTGACAAATAAATGATGTTTAAGCCCCAAGTTAAATATTGCTTGCAATGTAAATTGCCAGAATTTCTCAGTGCCACACAAAAGCTGCATCGCGGAGATAAGTTTCTTCACGAGAGCTTGATCAAAACCAATTTGCAAGTGTTTTTTGAATCATTTGTTGATACAGAGAGGTGTCAACTTAGTGGACTGTGATACAGGTGCTTCCAAACTTCTCAAGCAAAGACAGAGATACTGCTGAGTGGTTTTTCTATGCATCTCTGACTGTTTCTCTGTAAGACTTCATATAAAACATTTTCTGTGATTGGGCATTGGACATAGTCACAACCTTCATGGACATTGTAGCGGTTGTGTTTGCTGTTAACAGACATTTTTCAAGGCATACTTAGATCTTGGTAGTTACTGGATGATGTAGAAGTTTTATCCTCTTATTCCCCGATGTATTCCAAGTTCCTGGAAAGTCTGACAACCAATATTACTGTTTATTATACATTTATACAATTATAGATGATATAATTGATATATGATTTCCATAACACGCATGCAGAAAACATACAGGTATGCAAATATGCCTGTGGAAACATTCTGAAATTAGTAGAAATACTGTTAATTACAAAACTTAGTAAAGCCATATATGAAAGCCTTTTCCTCATGTAAGGAATGTATACTGTAGTGTATGGCATACATTACAGTTGGCAGTTGACTTCTGTCATTAGAGGCTTAGAAAACAAGTATGTAGCCTTTATTTGCATCAGAAAAGCATGTGCAACTCTGAATGCAATACATGTACTCTGAACAATAGTGCTTTTTGATTATCTGCGCCTTGTGTACTAAGTGCATTTTCTCATGAACCATATGTATGTATGTATGTATGTATGTATGTATATATGTATGTATGTATGTATGTATGTATCAGAGCACTTGTATAGCACTCTTTAAGTAACTGACAAGGGCGATCTGGCGCAGTTACTTAGGAATCACCAAACAAACGAGGTTGTTGCAATGTTGCATGTGAATAGAGTAGTTGCTTTTGTATTAAACATGAATCTGGTCTTGTTCAAATCGGGTTACATGCAGTTTGTACACTTGTGATATGTTCAGATTGATTGTAAACCTTGATGTCATAATAATGTCATCTGTTTCTGACAACGCACAGAACCATTTTGAGTCTCGTTTTCGTTAAGTACCTGTATGCCAAGTCACTACAGTTTGTGCATGAAAATGACAGGATATGTTTTTGGTACCTCAGTGCATTATTCTATGCTGTGCATGTACAGTGAAATCTGTTCCCATGATGATGTGAGGATTAACTTACGATTTATTAAAAATTCTGAAAAGCATTTAATAATCATTCAGCTTTGGCTGTTAACTTAATTGTTCTCTACCAAACTTTGCACTTCTGCACTCAAGTTCTTTTCATCTCAGGGTTTCACTCCTATGCTCTGTCTTCTCATTATACAGTTTTCATTTGTACTTGTCTTTCTGCTTAGTGACACATGTAACATTTGAATCTCACCGTATCATTTATTGTTCACAGTATTTATATTTTCCACTCTGCCATGCTGTGCATTTGTAAATAAATGAACCAAAGCATGTTTTAAATTTATTTCAGTAAATTTTCACAAAAGACAATTATCAAATGAAAATGGGGCTGTATTGTTTCTTTGCCACAGTAAAACAGTTGTATTTAAAATTCGAAAAGGAAAATGTTTGTGAAAATGGATAGTTCTTGAATTTGAAGTTGCCCATGCATTGTACAGACTCAGCCGAAGAAGGGCCAAACTCCAGTATAGTTATAATCCACCCAAAGAGCTCTGCGACCAGAGTCGAGGTTACTCGCGCTCCTGCTTCATGCACATTCGTAACCTCCGATATATCCGGCCCATGCTCGACCTTAAAACTGCCTCCACCATAATCACCATTCCTACCTCCATTGTTCATTCAAAGCTTAATCACTGCAATTCCCTCTTCCTCAACCTTGAATCCACCCAAATCAAGCGTCTGCAACTTATCCAAAACTCACTAGAATGCCTAAACATCATTATATCACTCCCATCCTCAAATCACTCCATTGGCTAAAAATCCCAGAGGAATTCAAGTCCTATCACTAACCTACAACTCCCTACAATATTCCCAGCCAAGTACCTCCATGATCTCTTCATCCAGGCAACCCACTCCGCTCGATCATCATCCGATCTCGGTCTTTCTCCAACCCAGCCATATCCAACACAGCAGCACGCCTCTCCCTCCCCCCCCCCAATTCCGCAGATTCTTAGTTCCTCCATCATCAGTGCAACACGTCCCTCCTAATGTTCCTCTATCTCTCCTTGGCTTTCCAGTCAAAACTGATCTCGTCTTTTCAAGTACTCCTACGAGTCCTACCGAGACTCGTCTCATCCTCCGCTTTCCAATTATTCGGACCTCTTTTGGACTACTCTCTAGAAAACTCCCTCTGATTCAGTGGCGGCGATCTTGTCTGAGAGGTGGGGGATAAGTCGGCCGTGGTCTAGTTGATGCCCTTTTTTTAGGAATTCATCTCCCAAAAAAAGTTTATTGATTTTTTAGGAAAGTTTTTGACTTTTTCGTGAATTCATCTCCCAAAAAAGTTGATGACTTTTTTTTAGTCATCACCTCTTTTACAACTTTTTAAGGGTCTCCCACAAATTATCAGAACGTCATCCCCAAACATTGTTAGGCTTTCATCTCCCAAAAAATTCTCCCACAAAAAAATTCTATAACTTTTCTTAGGAATTTCTTCTTACTTTCTCATATTTTTCAGCGGACACTTATGCTGAAAAATTTTATTTTTCCATCTTCTGGTCAAAAAAGGCTGTGTAAACCATCACACGCAATTACATTTGCTGCAGTGTGTAATCTAGTCCCCCTGTTCTGGGGGGGGAAACAAGGTTTCTCGGGGGGAATTTCCCCCCAAAAAGGTCTCTGCCTTACAATATTGCTGAGTTCTGGGGGGAAACTTCAATCCTGGGGGGGAAATTTCCCCCCCAAAAGACGTCTAGATTAAACACTGCATTTGCTGGCCTTTTTTAGTTTTTCTTCAAAATTGGGGGGAACAGATGTATGGCGTGTCCCCCCACTCCTAAAGGTGGGGTCATGTCCCCGCAACCCCCCCTAGATCGCCGCCCATGCTCTGATTTGACATAGCGCTCGTGAATAGGCTGATGTCCTGCGCTTAGTCTTCGAATGGCAATTTAGAAGTTTAGAGATTACGATTGTACAGGTTCGCAGATGACCAGGCGATGATGGCAGGAAGCCAGAGAGGCCTACAGATAATGATGGACCGACTAAACACCATATCAATTGAATACGGTATGAAAATAAACATCAAAAAGACGAAGGCAATGAAGATAAGTAAAGGAAAAGAAACTAAGATCAGAATAAAAATTGGTGGAGAGGAAATAGAACAAGTAAAAGAATTCTGCTACCTGGGGAGCATGATTACGACAGATGTCAAATGCCATAAGGAAATTAGAAGAAGAATAGCACTGGGTAAAGAGGCATTCACAAAACGGAAAGAGCTATTGAGAGGACAAATGAACAGAAATCTGAAGAAAAGAATGGTAAAGACACTGGTGTGGAGTGTGGTGTTGTATGGATCAGAGACGTGGACCATGAGGAAAGAAGACATCAAGAAACTGGAGGCATTCGAGATGTGGATTTGGAGAAGAATGGAGAAGATCAGCTGGACAGAGCATAAAACAAATGAAGAAGTGTTGGGAAGGATTGAAGAAGAAAGATCCCTGATACACACATTAAGAATGAGGCAGAGGAAATGGATTGGACACACGCATAGGCGTAGACTCTGGGGGGTCAGCCGGGGCACGTGCCCCCCCCCCAATAATTGAGGAGCCGGGGCAATGCCCCCCAATAAGCGAGAGGAGAATTTCTTCAAATATTAAAATATTATGTTTCAATACAGACACATTTCTTCAGAAACAGAAAATCAGAGACACAGAACTGAAATACTATCAGAAATTCATAATGGAAACAAAGATTTATTTTTATCTTCAGTATCTTCAGTATGAAACATATTTACATGTAAACAAAACACCCATTTCATACGCATTAACGTAACACCGGAAGCCTCTGCTGACTGTCCAGACGAGAGGTGAAAAAAGCTTTTTCGGATTTTGTTATAAACAACAAAAAGAAAACCACAAAATTTGTTTTTGTTTAAAAAAGTAAATTTCTTATTTTTGTAGAAGTTATTTTAAGAGCATTGATTAAATGATTTTTAATTTTCAGAAATCGCAACTGAATTAAATTGAGTTGAAGCTCTTGTTCATGCCATTTTTCATGATTTTTATGATCCGAAATCAGAAAAACTTAAAAACAACCAAAACAACAAAAACCAAAAATCGGAAAAACAACAACAAACAACTTTTCATCTTGAAAAAACTTTTTTTGCACCTCTGGTCCAGACCCATGCCCCACCAATATTTTGCCCCACCAATATTTTGCCCCACCAATATTTTGGACAAGTTTACGCCAATGGACACACGCTGAGAGGGGACTCTCTCCTAAGAAATGTCATCGAGGGAAGAATGAAGGGGAGGAGGACAAGGGGAAGACCAAGAAAGATGATGCTGGATTGGATGATGAAGGAAGGATAAAGAAGAGGCTCAAAATCGAGAGAAGTGGCGACGTCAGACGTTCGAACCTGCCTGAAGGCAGAGAACCAGAAGAAGAAGATTACGATTACGATTAGACATCTTATAATTAGTAATATAATCTCTATGGGTTTAACGAGCGGGGCAGGCATTTTCGCCGATCCAAGGCAGGCCAGCGGGCATTTTCGCCGATCCAAGACTCTTACGGCAATATGGGCCCATATCCCGTAATCTGATTGGCTCAAGTCTAAGATGACCTGATTATCGAAAAAGGACGAGATACACGAGTCAACATACGCTTCCGCAAAACTAGCAAATATTTAGCGCCATCCGTGGATACACTTTTAGCAACACTTCGGCAATAATTTTTTTCGGAGGGCGGTAATTTTTTAGAATTACTTAGAATAAGTTATTAGTTATCATTTACATTTTAGAAGGAAAACAAAACAAAGGCACACCAAGACTAAGCTGGACAGATATTTATTCGTACACATTGCCGCCAAATGACTGGCGTCAGTGACGGATGAAGTGTGATAATGTAAAACAATGACGCTTTACAATTATTTTCCAAATTGGCTTCAATGTTGTGTGCATCCACGTTGAGTGCAGTGCAAGACAAGCTTAGGCTTTTAACTGCTGAAGGAAATAAGACTTACAGAATCACTAACTACGGTTATCAGACTGACAACAGTCCAGGCAGACAGCACTTGTGAATGTAGTATATTAGGCCTACTAGTAACAATGCGCTAAAGCTTTCTTCACAATAGTATGAAGCTTTCTTCATAATAGTATTTAACTATGATACAGAAATTTTGATTTGAAAACTGGTTATCTGACTATAGGAATGGTTCAGAACATACATGTACTTTTAATGACTGGCCTAATTTAATTGCCATTTTCAAGTGGCCGATTTTAATGATTGAGAATAACTGAAGTTAGGCTTACTAGTCACTTCATTGGGTCCCTCTCTATTAATTTGTCCAAGTTCTGATTTAAAGGCTGCTGGCCAAGTGCTTAGTCTGCGTTCCTCTTTAACTTAACAGTTAAAGAGCAAGCTCATCATAATTAGACCACTTGATTTGATCAGAAAACAAATCTGTTGCAGCTCCATCGATGGGCGTCTAACGCATTAATATAATATAATAAAACAATGTTTTTGTATTAGAAAGATTAGTAATTAGCCAAATGAAAAGTTCATTGCCATAACCGGTACAAGTAAGAAGATAAGGTTATATTAAATGCACGGTACATTATAATTAGGCCTGGATTAAGAAGCGCAATTTATAAATACGAAGAAACATGGGATAACAGCACTGACAGTGCTGGAGAAGAGCTGGTCAATTAAACAGATTTTCAAACATGTTTCAAGTTATGTCAGCATTCAGGCACAGTTTATGTACAGCATTCACGAGGTTCTTTAAATACTATATGTGTATATCCAAATACATGTGCAGTCGATTTCTATGGTTCTAATCTCAACACAAACCACATCTACGATTCATATTTCTGTGTGACTGCACATATAAACATTTAGTGATAACTGATCTCTGTGCTGATATACTTATGTGATTAATATAATGTAATGAATAATTTATATGCATTTTATTCATATCGTATACTCTCTACATTTTTTACATTTTAAATTTATAGGCATCGGATACACACCAGCTTATGCATTTGTATTGTAGTCTTGGCAATTTTTAACTTGTGGATTATGATATTTCTTCAGCTATTTAATTTTTGGTTTGACTTAATATATAATTCTCACAAGCAGTGATAGAAACAAAGTACAGTACAATGACAGTTTATTTCAAAATGTCAGTCTTAGTTAAAACTGTGATAGCAATAAGGGATGAAGAGGGAAACAAGAAGCAAACACATGATGCAACATCACACGCTTCTGCAAAAGTCACTGATGCAGGTACTTGCTCACCCTCAAAATATCAGCAAAAGAAATTATAACACACAAGCAACTGTTTCAACAATCAGTAAATTGGTCAGCAGTTCTTGAGGTTTTAAAAGCAAAGACCAAGAAACCATCTGTCCTTAGGCTCGAGTACAGACAAGGTAGATGTGCTACAACCTAGCCTACGTGGGTTGTATGCAATTATTTGTTACAAGCATTCAAGTAGGATACATGCCCATACTGTGGCATACTTACATTGCAAGCAGCTACCTATTTCTATGTCGGCATTATGGGTTCTTTAAATATGAGAAGAGGATGGCTTGCAGACTTGCAAGATAACTCATTACAATTAGCCTCCATGACAAGCACTGATTTGCCTTGTACTTCATCTGTCGAACACTCATCAAAGCCTTCGACTGATGAGGAGACGAACTCTACAGCTCAACTGACTGTTGAAGAACAAGGCAACCTTCAAAAAGCCTTGAAAAGACTGAATGTTGGCTTAGCATCAAATCCGAATGTGTTTGTCCCAGCAGTGAGAAAAATGTTGGTTAACATTGACCACCATGCTGCAACAGAAGCAGGTATGGAGTGCTATAAGTACTATTGGAAAGTACAGTGCTGTTGTTTCAGTGGCAAAGATCTGGGTCCAGCCGACTGCCATCGTTTAAAAAAATTAGTTGACATGCTATATACAATAGTTTCATCTGTTTCTGCACAGCAAACAACCAGCACACTGCTGCATGGAACATATCACCCATGGCCAGTCAGTGATTCATGAACATGCAATTGGTCGCCAAAAGTTTCTAGCTTTAGCTCAGGCTTTTCTGTCATTGGTTTAAAGTGCTTCCATCTGATGACAGGTTGTTGCTTGATAAGAAGTTCAATAATGGCAAAATATGGCAAAATAAAAGGTACAATACACATCATTGTTACACAGCTTTAAACGGTTCATTCCTACCAATCAAGAGCCGTTGAAAAATTCCTGATTTTTAGAACATCATGTCATATTTCAAAACGATTAATTATACATCTCACGAAATTCAAACAGACTAAAATAGAAACTGTTTCACTGGCTATCTGTGGTTGCTCAAGTATTCCGGAGATCACTGCCAGGTGTGGTTTCTGAGCAATATTCTTGCAACGACATTAACAAAATGTCCATAAACCCTGTTCAAAGCTAGACGGTTTGGCTTAGGATAAACAAACTCCATAAAAAACAGGCTTTTGCATCACCAAAAACTTTGCCCAAATCCCCTACCATGCAAGTTGAGCCCCAAGTTTAATTTACTTGGTATGATTCACTGGTTGAGAAACAACAAAACAAGCTCAACAGTTTCTAACAAAGTGGTTCGTTCAGGTATTTCTCCAGTTGTCAGCGAACGTTACATCTAAGCCAATGGTGGTCAATGGTGCAAATATTTCCTTTTCTTTCTCCTTTTTTCTTTTCCCTCTTTTTCTTCTTTCATTCTTCATCCGTCCATTTTCGCTTTTTATTTTTTTTGAAGTCGTGGCTGTTGTCCAAACCAATGTTGTCTACAACAAGTATGCAAATCTCAAAACACCGCCAACAACTTGGCTTTTACAGGACACGAGTCCCTTTAAGGCAAACCAAACACCTTCCTGAGACTTGGCCATGTGGATAAGAGCAAGAAAATGATAAATTTGTGATCTTATCCCTGGCCTATGAAGGCAGTCCTTGAACTGAATCCCCCTATCGCCTCGCCATTGGGTAAAACTTCACTTCCCTCGAATAAATTAAGGCCCAACCTTTGGATAAAACTAATCTAATATAGACATATCTGTAATTCTCGTGAACTCAATGCACAACGGAAAATTAAGTGGCAACCTCTCAGCAATTCTTTTCAGTTAGGCTGGTGTTGCTGCTCAGCTTTTAACTATCATAACGCACATTGAAGTGAAATTTTGAGCTCAAAAATATTTTGAAACTCGTTTATATAGCATTAAATACACATCAATAGTAAAGTGTGTTGTAATATCATTCCCACACACATGCAACCAAACTACCACAATACCCTGTAATAACCAACTGGATTTTCCACTAGAGACCTCACTAAAACCAAACCAACAAAAACTATTTAACAGACACATTTCTGTAGCATTCAAATACTAATTTCTCTCAAAGTGGTGCAATATTTGTGTTTTAACGCATAATATGAGATTTGCGAGCAAGCCATCAGTAGTTTTGGACTGATCTTCTGGATATTGACCTGATTATGGCTTGGTTTTTGTATGCCATCAGTTGATGCCTTGTGCATTAGACAGCAGTCCAACAGAAGTTACTAATTACAAATTTAGTTTTGTATGCCATCTGTTGATGCCTTGTGCATTAGACAGCAGTCCAACAGAAGTTACTAATTACAAATTTAGTTTTGTATGCCATCTGTTGATGCCTTGTGCATTAGACAGCAGTCCAACAGAAGTTACTAATTACAAATTTACTTTTCAAATCAGAGGCAGGATCTGCAATTTTGCGACACCATATGGCAACAAAGGCTGCTGATGCTGCGAGAAATTTTTCTGAACAAATCTCACCGTTCATATTGCATCGCATTACTATATTATTTAATATATACACTGCACTTGTATTTCACTGGACTTGACTGGGTAAATGAAAACAAGTTAAAAGATTTTTGCAGATGATATTGCCATGCTAATCACAATCATAGAAAGGCATGACAGAACTAACAAGTAATGCATAGGAAAGGCAGCATGGTCAGATTCATTATTAATACAGAAATGATCCTTGAGATCATGAAGATAGGAAATGGAATGAAATTTACAATCTTGATCGACAACAAGGGGTCGAGATCGTGGATGACTTGGCTTGGCTGTTAACATCCAGTTTTCTCAGGGGTACATATTCTGATTCGTATTTAACAAAATTTTAATCCATAAATATTGGTAATGAACCCAATAAACAATATTGAAATAATGCAGAAATGAAAGTTTCGTAAAAACATTAAGTCATTACCTATTATCTTGTGATCCAGGTTGATTGATGTTTCCAGGTAAGCGAGGCAGTTCTTCCTTAGCTATTTTGCTGCCAAAGTTTGAAGGCCCTAGTAAGATATGAGATTTGTTATGCCAGTCTGCTCACTTGGCTCTAAATATCAAATAACACAGAGTATTTGTTTCAATGCAAAAAACTATACAAATTCCTCGTGCAGTTATGACAAATAGCTAATGCATATGACTTTCACCTTCTGATCTGGGTTTGAAATCTTAGCATGCCAAGAAAAATTGACAATTCATTATTAGTACATGTAGCCTGTAAGGAAAGGCTTTCAAGTCTGATAGTTGCTAACATTTTGTGATGTAGCCAAAGATGCAAAGACAAATGTCTGAGGACTACTGTTAAATACAATACAACAGTATTATGCCCTCCTTGCAAAGTTCAGAAAAGCACATTGAACCCAGGGAACCATTAAGAGCCACAGGCATACTGGAAGAGGTAAGTTTTCAATTTAGAGTGAAAGCCACATCAGTTAGACCAGCTATCACGGTCCGTGGCGCTCATTTGAAAAACATTCTCCAATAAATTAATTAAAACATTTGCAGGGTTGAGGCCATATGGTCACTAGGGCCTATTGAAAAATATACACGTGCACATACCTGGCACCAGCTTCGTCGCGAACTTCAGCTATTCGCACTTTAAAATTGTGCTTTCACCACTTTCGCTTAAATAAGTGTAACCTTTCGGTAACAAGGGAAAACTTGACATTTTCTTTACTAAATGACTTTGAATGAAAATGAAAAATACATCTAGTAGTTTATAAAACGAAGATGGAGAGAAGCGCAGTGTGTCTATTTTTAGCATGACCTACATACAGCCAATTACGAGGTGCTGGCTTATCATGACTCCGCCTATCTGCCGTAAGAGTCTTGGATCGGCGAAAATGCGGCCAGCGGCGCAGTCACCCGGAAGATTTAACTAATACCAGAAAATGATTGGACACAAGATGCACGTGATCAACATCGGTGCCGTGATTGGATAATGATTACTGACGTCATCTCGTTAAACAAAGGGTATTGATTACGTAATATTAGTGTGCTAGATTTATACAAATTTCCATCAGAACCTTCGAAAAATTCTGACAAGCGTATAACTTTCAGCATTTGTTCATAAAGGTATATACTTTCTAAGAAACCGAAGGATACACAAATATTTGGGTAATCCTGGGAACGGCGGTCGTAAATTCCGCAACACTGTTCTTTATATTTTATAACAAAATTCAAACACCTTATGTATGTATGTATGTATGACATGTATGTATGTAGGTATGTATGTATCTATGCATGCATGTATGTATGTATGTATGTATCTATGCATGCATGTATGTATGTATGTATGTATGTATGTATGTATGTATGTATGTATGTATGTATGTATGTATGTATGCATACATGTATGTATGTATGTATGTATGTGTGTATGTATGTATGTATACGTATATGTATGCATGTATGTATGTATGTATGTATGTATGTATGTATGTATGTATGTATGTATGTATGTATGTATGTATGTATGTATGCATACATGTATGTATGTATGTATGTATGTGTGTATGTATGTATGTATACGTATATGTATGCATGTATGTATGTATGTATGTATGTATGTATGTATGTATGTATGTATGTATGACATGTATGTATGTATGTATGTATGTATGTATCTATAAGTAAGGCAATAATTAAGGCCTGGCACACTCGCCCACTACCACACAATATAAAAAACAATGTTTCGGAATTTACGACCGCCGTTCCCAGGATTACCAATATTTGATCGTTTACCGTGTTTTTGGGCAATTTTATTGTCGCTGTCATGTCGGCCTGTTGTGCCCATGTAAGCAACGCAGGGACTTTATTTACACACGACACTCAGAATAAAGTTATCCGAATAGCTTTGTACATAAGCACCCTTAGTTCTAACCCAAATTTCCCTTAAATCGTAGCCTTGTGAATATCTTGGCAGTCTCGATACCCACTGTGTAAAATTAAGCATTGTGTACTAAAATTTGCTTCATAAATTGGTGCCGAAATATAAGGATTTACGTACAGCGCTTAGAAATTTAAAGCATTAAAAGGAAATTTAGGTAAAAACTGTTTACAATTTATTGCAATCCAACTAGTTATAGCCCAATCATAGCCAAATGTTGTTGCTGCAAAAAATTATTTTTCTCGAAAAAATTTGGCGATCCACTTGCCAAAGCTTCGCAACCCAATTTTGGGTCGCGACCCACAGTTTGGGAAACGCTGCAATAGAGCACTGCTAGCTACCAGCCTTGTCCCATAATGCAGTTCGCTAAGCTAGTAAGTAGCACGAACTTTAAGTTCCTCGAAAATTATAATATGCCAACGTCTTAAGAAATGCATTACAAAGATGCTGTCAGCTGCGAAGGCTAGGAACGAGTTAACCAAAAACTTTGCTCTGACTTATTTTCATTTTTTGTTAACAAGCTTGACAATCTTAAATGCAAAATTGCCCAGTACTGCAGTGGCACCGGCGCCAGATATTTTCTGTAACCAGGGCATAGCCAGGGCAGTCGTACAAGTAACCAGTGCAGAGGTCGATTTATGGCAGAACAAATTCTGGGCAGGGAAAAAATTCTGGCAGGGCAATGACCAGGGCAAAGGCTTTTTTCCAGGGCATTTGCCCTGGCTCGCCCTGGTGTAGCGCCGCCTCTGGTGCACTGCCAGTCTTAAATGGAACGACCTACTGCTTGATCCTGACTTTCTGGCATTGTCTAGCGATGTACCACCTGTAATTTACTTGGAAGTCTTGTCTCTCCTTAATCATTTTATCCCTAAATAATTTCCGATGGACTTCATACCTACTCACTCCTTGTCTCCTGTTCCAATGTTTACTCCCACTTTAAGGCTACTATACTGAAAATGCTCTCGCCTATATGCTGGACAACATCTTCTCATCTACTGATAAAGGAAAGGCCTGCCTCACAGTTTGTCTCGACCTTAGTGCTGCTTTTGACACTGTCGACCACCAGCTTCTACTCTCTAGAGTCAGTAAAAGCTTCGTGTCTCTGGGACTGCCTTAAATTGGTTAGCTTCTTACCTCTACAATTGGTCTCAGCAAGTGGGTATTGGAAGCTAAGAAGAAATGGGACAACAAAAGCTTTGTTGATGTTGCATTGCTGAAAACTGACCCTGTGAAGATGACTAGTGTATGTTTTGTTGACTCTGAGGTTTCAGTAGACCCAGCATGCTCTTCCATAGACTTATCCTGGTGGCAGAAAGGGACAGCAGTGTGCAAGAATGTTTTCAGTATGAGCTCACACCATACCCACTGTCTCTTTTCAAGGACTGTCTGATGCGTAAACCAATAAAAGCACATTTGTTTTTCGCGACTTTGCATCTGGCTTAACTGAAGCAAATCTGCCGCCATTTGTTCAGTATGTTGTCGATGGTGGATACCTTATACACAAAGTGAGGTGGAATCCAAAAATGAATTTATGCAATATTCTCCTTTGTTTTTGACTTTCGTAAGTAGGTTTGGCAGAGGAGTGCAAGTAGTGTTTGATGGCTATGCTTCAGGGCCATCCATTAAAGACCATGTATGTGCAGTTGTGCACGTCACGTTGGCAAGGCTGCACAGGTTGGACCTGAGAGATGAGTCGACATTCACTCCAAGAATGTGGGACCACAAGAACCATTCGAAGAACCATTCGTAGCTAACACTGCCAATAAGAAGTCTTTCATTGTTGTGTTGATGCATTATTTGCAAGAGAATGGCATTGCAGTCCATCAAGCACTTGGAGACGCAGTTACTATGATTGTGTCAGTGGCTTTAGAGTCCTGTGCTAGGCAGGGTAACATACCTTTAGTGGTATTGGCAAGAGGATACATATATATTTGCATTGCTGCTTTTCATAGACGTCCAGACATGTCTGGTATGTATTTGTGTCTGAATCTAAGAAGGGCAGGGCTGGTAAAATGGCAGGAGGCAAATGTCTAAGCATCATTTCCTTGCAGTCCAAGATAGGCTGCAATGCCTGCAAATATGCTTGTCATTCATGCATTCGGTGGGTGTGAAACCACATCTGCTGTGTTGGCCATGGTAAAGGCAGTGTGTTTAGTAAGATAGCCAGAGATACGACCCTTCAATCTCACTGCATGACTTTACAGCTGGAAACTGCATCTGTGCAACAGGTTTGCGAAGCTGATATTTTGTTAGTTGTTGCTTGATATGGAGGAAAAGTTGGTGAGATGCTTGCAGGCTTGCGTTATACGTGTTACTGCGGCACGTCTCAGGGTCAACAATTAAGGCACAATGTTATAAGCAGTTTTAATGAAATCCTTGGCCCAGAAACATGCTATCATCAGAAATGCTACAGTTATCCACTGTTCAGAATTTCAGGAGTGGCCCTGCTTTGTTAATTTGTTATGGGTCATCAGTTTGGCCATGGTAAAGGCAGTGTTATTAACAGTTTTAATGAAGTCCTTGGCTCAGAAAATACAGCTGTGGAAAACATTCTCTGCTATCATCAGAAATGCCACAGTTAGCCATTGTTCAGAATTTCAGGAGTGGCCCTGAAATTTGTTGAGGGTCAAGAATTAAGGGCACAATGTTATAAGCGGTTTTAATGAAGTCCTTGACCCAGAAAACATAGGTGTGGGAAAAAAAATTTCTCAGCTATCATTAGAAATGCCACAGTTAGCCACTGTTCAGAATTTCAGGAGTGGCCCTGGCATTTGGTCCGATTACTCTTCGTACGTAGGTCACATAGTTGTATCCTTCATATAGTCGTCTTCTGCATAGTCTTCCGGTTCCAACTATGTATAATTTATGCTTGTCAGAATTTTTCTAAGGTTCTCGGTATTTCTAGCGGACTATATCCTTCGCCATGGCAACGTTGTAGGTTTTGCTGTAGACGTGCGATGCAGTTCTGAAATATTCATTCGAAAATGCCGATTTTAGATTTCTTCTCGGTGTATTTTTGCAGAAATGCTACGCCTGATGTTCAGAAATAAGAAGATCGGCAAGGTGATCGATATTACAAGGTATTAAAATCTGGCAATTGTTTTCAGTGGCGGCGATCCTGTTTGAAGAAACTCGATCGTCCGCTCAAAGAAACTCTCGATTGTCTATTGAAAGAAGAGTCCTACTGAAAATGAACTCAGCCAGACGCTGAAATTAAACTCAACCAAGCGTTGATAATGAACTGAAACAGAAAACCAACGCATTTGAAACTGACTTGGTTAGCGCTTCATCTATAGGAAATCTCTGTTGAAAATGCACTGTGATCCGTTGAAAACTGCTGTCTACCAAAATCAAACAAAGAATCGTCTACTGCAACAAACTGCTATGAGGCGACAGAGAAGAGGTGAGAAGCGTTAGTCATAATCATACCTTGACTTACCTTGCACTGTTTTACTTTACCTTGCCTTAACCTATATCACCTTACCTTACTTTACTTTATGTCACCTCACCTTACCTCTCTTAGCTAAACTTAACTTACCTTGCCTTACTGTAACTTTCCTCAGTTTTACCTTACCTTACCCTGCCGTACTCACCTATACCTTGCCTTTGTAATTGAACATTGGTAACAATGCTTGTCTTACCTTAGTTTAGTTCGATCCGCTCAATCGATGTAACTTAAATTGGACATATGTTATTGACAGGAGAGAAACTAAATCGCATCAACTCTCATACGCTGTGTGAGAAATTGTCGTTCAATGCTTAAGCTCCACCTTTAGGAATGTATTATACTGCAATGAATGTAATCTCTGTAACGTATTATAACTAAAATTCTATAATGCCTTTTAAATACCTTTCCAAGGTAACCAGGCACTACTTCGAGAACAGTAGTTTCCAAGTCAGTAAGGTAAGCCAGGGTACAAGCCCTAAGTTCAGGTAGGCCTAATTTACGTTTATGTACGGTAAGCTGGGGTATGTTTGGGTAAGGTAAGCTAAGATAATGGAGTTTGGGTAATGTAAGTTTACATACGGTTAGGATTCATTCGCTGATTCAGAGCACTTATATAGCGCCTGTCCAAGATGGCAAGATAACTTCACTTTCTCTTATCTTTTCTTATCTATAGTTGCCTGACAATAAACTTTAGTAATGATCTTAGATAACTTTGTATTATTTTGCGATGACTGTGTGTTTTTCTGGTAGGCCTATAAACTGATTTGATACCAGGGTTTCATCCGAAGCCACTGTGTGAATGGAACCTTTTCATGAACACTACAGGAAAACCTTCGGGACACGTCTTAGGATGGATCAGCACTGTGGGAAAAGATACGGATCTCGTTTTCCCAGGGCAATCTGGAACCATCCGTCCGGAATTGCATTCCTCAGCCAAAGGGAGTCCGTTTTATAGCTGCAAAACGAACCCCTAATCGACAAAAATATGGAAATACACAACCTGAAAATAAGAACTACTATTCTTCTTACACTCGTATAGAGGGTGAGAAGAAGAAGACACTCAGGGAAAAGGAAGAGGACTCAGCCTGAAAAGGAAAGTTCTGTTCATCGTGAACAGATCAATTCTGTGCTAAACCTGTAAATGGAGGCGATATGAAGATATCCTGTGTACAGACACCGTCGCCTTCTGATTCTTCTATTTGCACGTCCAGTGCAAAGCTGATACTGACATTCCGGCCAATGGCCATTTACCAAAGAAAGAAGAAAATGCTCTTTTAAAGAAAAAACCATATGTGTAAGAAGAAAATGCATACTCCAATGAAAGGAAAAATTACCATTGGTAAGAAGAAAGTTCCTACTCCGCTGGAAAAAGAAAACTTACCAGTGGTACGATAAATCAATTTAGCCGAAACATGCAGCCTATCTGTGAACTAAAGGTCAAAATCCTGCTTGAGTTGATACGTGAAGCACTCCTTCCCTCCATTGCTCCAGTCATCTATCGCTCCAGTCCTCCATCGCTCGAGTCCTCCATCGTTCGATCTATCTATCATGATGATAACAAGACCTCTACTCGTCCTGAAAACGAAAACCTACTACTTCTGAGAACGAAAACTGCACACCTTATGGTGAGACTTAAACTGTTAGTTTTCCTGAGTATATGAATACCTTGCTCAAGTGGGAACGTTTAGTTGTGTCAGAGCCGGCCTTAACAAAATAATCTCTACACCAGATGCAATTATGACCTACGCTGTCTGTGCTGATAATCAGACGGCGAGGGAGAGCACTGGCCGTTGCTCTCATATTCGGAGGCTAAGAAAATGAAGTCGCTATAGCTTCATATCCATAGCTGCCTCTCAAGCTAGCTTAAGGGACTGCTTTTCTTCGTCTCCTCTTCCTCCTCTTCTCTTTCTCCTTCCTCTCCTTCTTTCTCCTATTCCTTGTTTTTTCTCCTCCGCCTTCTTCGCCTCCTCACCCTCCTCCTACTCCCATGCTGGCTTTTTGAGTTTTTCGATAATTTCTTCAAATTATTTGCCTATCCTTCAAAGAATGAGCAGATTAACATTTCCCATAATTGTTGTAGCTGCTAGATTTTGGAAATTTATAAAAAAATTACTAAATGTATACAAAATATCATTACCATCCTCTGTCCGAGACGGTGTACAATGCATTAAATTCAACTTTTACGCAAATTTATTCCATTACAACCTGTAACAAAGGTATATTATTTTGATTAATTAGTAGCTAGCATAAATTATGCAATAATTAAACATTTAGACTCATCTTCTTAATATTTCTTTCTTTGGGCCTATTTACACTTGTCCATAGAAATAAGCATCATAGCCATCTGAATTTTTGGAAAGCCTATAACTTTTAGAGAACGTGCTTACTTACTAAAAGAAAAACACCAGGAACAAGAT